>CM045901.1:13374305-13787599 GCA_025169545.1 Anguilla japonica | reverse complement strand
AACAGCAATGGCCTCAAAAAAAAAAATGACTAAGTATACTGTGAAAGATCACTTATTGGGACCCCTAAAAAAGACCCTTCTGTTCCATTCATGGTTGTGTGACAAATACCCAAAATGCATTTTAACTAATATGTATAATATTCTTCTGATTGGTTTGTTCTGAATACCCACCACACATTTTAGATGTTCTCAGGCAACTAGGCTTCTACTTTTTAGTAGACCCCAAACAGCAGCAGCCCCAAAAAATGAAACTGACTAAGCATATCATGAAAAATTACTTATGGGGATCCCTAAAAAAGACCATATTGTTCCATCTGATTGGTTAATTCTGAACACTCTCAATGAATTTTGTATATTGTCATACAACCACGGACGGTTTTATTTTTTATTAGACCGCAAACTGCTGCAGCAGCAGCAATAAACGGAACAAATCAGGCACACCATAAAACATAACTCATTGGCATCCCTATAAATGACCCTATTGTCACATCTATGGTTGTATGAGAATATACAAAATTCATTGTGTGTATTCAGAATAAACCAATCAGAAGAAATCCTTGCATATTAGTTTATATAACATCACTTATATTTTTAACCAACAAATTAAAAAAAAATGTGCAATCACAGTTCTTTTTAAAGATGCATATTTTAAAGCCCATCTTTAAAATCAACACCGAGACTCCTTAGAGGAAATCAACTGGATAAACACTGGGGAAAAAATGGCTCTTTGGTATATACATAAAATACCACTCAGTCACATCCATGGTGTGTGATAAATCATAAAGGCATTGTGGGTAATCAGAACCTGTATATGCATGTTATTCATTGAAATAAGATAACCTTGTTTTTCTTATTTCTGATTAATAATGGGGAAAATAGTTCATCTGGATCTGATATCACGTATTGTAAATAAATTAAAAGCAGCTGAATACTAGTCAAAGTGACCAATGATGGGTCTTTTTGTGGAATAAATATTTATATCAGTTTCTACATTAAGACTAATGACCAGTTGCTAAAGGTTAAAAGAATTTCACACTTAAAATCTTGTTACTCTTCACCTAAGAAAAAACCATGATATTACTGCAGTTAGTGGCTGGTTGAATTAAGCTGAAAAGTATTTGCAGGAGAAGAGAGAAGTCAGGAGAGAATCCTTGACTTGATTCCTGAATGGTAGCCATTAATACAAGGTTGTCTTCATGACTGATGGACAGTATCCTCAAATTCTTCAAATTTTAATTCATTTTTGGTACATCAACATGACTTACTAACCATCAGTTTCAAAAAATGGCATTTTTTATGCAGAAGACTATAGTCTTATATATTTTGTCGTTTTTCCATAAAAACACATTTTTTGTATATTTCTCTTAAGTTTTAATAATTGTTTCCACCATGATTAGTAAGTCAACATGGTTTCCCACCCACAATAAAAACAAAACAAAAAAATCACTTTTTTTTTTAAAAGGAAATGTTTTCACCTGTTGAAACTTTATAAATCCTGTTAAAAACAATTTTATTCTCTAGTGCCATGCATACATCTTTAGTACAAGAATGAAAAGCAGAGAAAGTGAACATGGAGATGTAACGGTCTCTTCTGTTGAGGTTGAGGACTTCACCAGCGTGCAGGTGTACATGTAGCTCGGGGAACTAGCAACACACACTCTCCACTGGATTTGTTCAGCTGTGTGGAATGAAAAACTTGTACATAACATTTTGGGGAGAGTAATAATCTTGACAATCTGCAGTCTTTATTTTCATGAATATCCTTAAATATATTCCCAGTTGGGGGGAATTTGGGGGAGTTTTCCCATCAAATGGGGGATTTGTGCATCTGGCATCCCTGGGTTCTCTCAAGTCAGGGGTGCCAGATGCCTACTTTTTTCTTCAAAATCCCTCAAGAGAATGTTATTGGGGGGAGATTAAGACAATATTAGCGGGGGGGGGGGGGGGGGGGGGGGGGGGGGGGGGGGGGGGGGGGGGGGGGGGGGGGGGGATTAGATGACAACCTCTGTGTGGCACTCAGAAAAAATGCAAGACAGACGCAAGGTGAAGCTGAGGTCTAAGTTCATAAAGCGACTGATCTAATAATTATTTCAAGTTTTGAAATGGAGTAATTAAAAAAACCAAAAAAAAAAAAAACTGGTAGTGTCCACGTTAAAGTCCATGCTACAGAGATAAAGCTCTGATCAACCAATCGCAGTAAATGGCACTGGCTTCACTCTTCCTTTCAACCCACCCGATGGTCGCAGAGGTCAGGAAGAGGGGAAACGGCAAAAAAAAGGTCACGGTCACGCCCACAGCGTGATGTCACACTACTTACAGCACGGCAGCGCCAGAGATGATCTCTATCAGCTCCTTGGTGATGGCCGCCTGGCGGGTTTGGTTCAGCTTCAGGGTCAGCTTTTCAATCATCTCTGCTGAACAGAGAAGCCAGAGACATTAATGCGTTAGTCACGTCCTATGAGTGCATACTTCACCCTGTGAGAACACTGCTATGAGTGCACACTTCACCCTGTGAGAACCAGATGCAGGTGCATACTTTACTGTATGAGAACTTGCTATAAGTGCATACTTCACCCTGTGAGAACACTGCTATGAGTGCATACTTCAAGAAGTTGTGTGGTATGGTAAGAATGTTTAATGACTAATAATTATTTGACTTATTCCCATTACCCTTACTTACCCCTACATCTACTTAATCTAATTATACCTACTTTTACTTCTACTTATAATACTTCTAATTTTACCTACTTATCTTTCTAATTATACCTACTTACTTCTACTTACTCCTACTTACATCTAATTATACCTACTTCTACTTACTCCTACTTACTTCTAATTATACCTACTTCTACTTATACTTCTAATTTTACCTACTTATCTTTCTACTTCTAATTATACCTACTTACTTCTACTTACTCCTACTTACTTCTAATTATACCTACTTCTACTTACATCTACTTATAATACTTCTAATTTTACCTACTTATCTTTCTATTTCTAATTATACCTACTTACTCCTACTTCTAATTATACCTACTTCTACTTACATCTACTTATAATTAGAAGTAGGTAGGTATACCTACTTACTTCTACTACTTCTAATTATACCTACTTACTTCTACTACTTCTAATTATACCTACTTCTACTTACATCTACTTATTTTTCTACTTCTACTTACACCTACTTATTTTTCTACTTCTACTTACACCTACTTATTTTTCTACTTCTACTTACACCTACTTATTTTTCTACTTCTACTTATACCTACCTACTTCTACTGACTTCTAATTATACCTACTTCTACTGACTTCTAATTATACCTACTTCTACTGACTTCTAATTATACCTACTTCTACTGACTTCTAATTATACCTACTTCTACTGACTTCTAATTATACCTACTTCTACTGACTTCTAATTATACCTACTTCTACTTACATCTACTTATTTTTTCTACTTCTACTTACATCTACTTATTTTTCTACTTCTACTTATACCTACTTATTTTTCTACTTCTAATTATACCTACTTCTACTGACTTCTAATTATACCTACTTCTACTGACTTCTAATTATACCTACTTCTACTGACTTCTAATTATACCTACTTCTACTGACTTCTAATTATACCTACTTCTACTTACATCTACTTATTTTTCTACTTCTACTTACATCTACTTATTTTTCTACTTCTAATTATACCTACTTATTTTTCTACTTCTAATTATACCTACTTCTACTGACTTCTAATTATACCTACTTCTACTGACTTCTAATTATACCTACTTCTACTGACTTCTAATTATACCTACTTCTAATTATACCTACTTCTACTGACTTCTAATTATACCTACTTCTACTGACTTCTAATTATACCTACTTACTTCCAATTATACCTACTTCTACTTACATCTACTTATTTTTCTACTTCTACTTACACCTACTTATTTTTCTACTTCTACTTATACCTACTTATTTTTCTACTTCTAATTATACCTACTTCTACTGACTTCTAATTATACCTACTTCTACTGACTTCTAATTATACCTACTTCTACTGACTTCTAATTATACCTACTTCTACTGACTTCTAATTATACCTACTTCTACTGACTTCTAATTATACCTACTTCTACTTACATCTACTTATTTTTCTACTTCTACTTACATCTACTTATTTTTCTACTTCTAATTATACCTACTTATTTTTCTACTTCTAATTATACCTACTTCTACTGACTTCTAATTATACCTACTTCTACTGACTTCTAATTATACCTACTTCTACTGACTTCTAATTATACCTACTTCTACTGACTTCTAATTATACCTACTTCTACTGACTTCTAATTATACCTACTTCTACTTACATCTACTTACTTTTTCTACTTCTACTTACATCTACTTATTTTTTTTCTACTTCTAATTATACCTACTTATTTTTCTACTTCTAATTATACCTACTTCTACTGACTCCTAATTATACCTACTTCTACTGACTTCTAATTATACCTACTTCTACTGACTTCTAATTATACCTACTTCTACTGACTTCTAATTATACCTACTTCTACTGACTTCTAATTATACCTACTTACTTCCAATTATACCTACTTCTACTTACATCTACTTATTTTTCTACTTCTACTTACACCTACTTATTTTTCTACTTACAATTATACCTACTTACTTACAATTATACCTACTTACATTATACCTACTTACATTATACCTACTTACTTCTACTTCTAATTATACCTACTTACCTTACTTCTAATTATACCTACTTCTAATTATACCTACCTACTTGTAATTATACCTAATTCTAATTATACCTACTTCTACTTACATCTACTTATAATACTTCTAATTATACCTACTTACCTTACTTCTAATTATACCTACTTCTAATTATACCTACCTACTTGTAATTATACCTAATTCTAATTATACCTACTTCTACTTACATCTACTTATAATACTTCTAATTATACCTACTTATCTTAATTCTAATTATACTTATTTACTTACGGCCCACTGCGTGGTTGGCCCAGGCTTCTCCTTCCTTTTGGTCTTCATGGCCAGACCTCCCTGCTCTTAGTGCTTTATCATTTGAGAGTATTTTTTTGTGTTTTGTTAAATTCATTTGCTTGTTTATTCTACCTCGGTGTGGTGTCCTATTAATAAGTCTCTGCCTCATGATAGAGCCAGTGATTTTTCTGCAAATAATGAGCAGGACAAACACATGCATCAACAAGTTAAAGAGTGATGTATTACTGTACAAAATAATTTATTATCCCATTTAAAATCCCAGACATTCTGCTTAAAATACAGAACATATTGTCTCATTTACAAATAAAAATAAACTGTTGCCAACACTTTCAAATAATGGAATGGAAAGTAATTCCCCCCCCCCCCCCGTGAGTGTATCAGAGGTTAGCCCACAGTATAAACCAAACACTTCATACTAAGAATATGAACAAAATCTATTTATTCAGAAGCATATCAAGGGGTTTAAGCTGGTCACATGTAAAGTGTACTTTGTCCGACAGGACTGGCCAATTTTATGTGGAATTCTCAGTCGGTATGGGTAACATTTTACATAAGGAAGCTGCAACATTGTTCGCTCAGAAAATTCCTGGGTGATAAAGAGTTTTGTTACACTGTCACAACGTATGCAACATCAAACCAAACAAGGGATGTTTCGAACATTTCAGCAATCACTGTACAGCAACCTCATTTGATTGCCTGTTGTTTTGTTTTTTTATTTTGTGTCCATGAGACTTATTTTGTTTTTTTATTTCCATGTTGTTTCATGTTTATAATTTTAAAAGCACTTCTGCCTTCTCTCCATCTTCAGTAGGTACCAACACACATTACACCGTACACCATGTGAATAAGAACAAAAACAGACACAAAACCAAAACGCGCACTTTAATAAAAGCAAACTTACAAGAGACATTGAGAAAGTTGAGAAGTACAGAAGCGTTGTGTCACTCGTTAAGCTGACAGAGTAAGGCGGAGGCTTTTGATATCCAGTAGTCACTGGGCCGACTGGAGGGCAGCATGACAGTCACCACAAAGTTGGTTGAGTGACCTGCAATAAAACATCACATGAAATGGACACGGTTTAATAGCACAAGCATAACTAAATTACATCAGTGCAACAAATGTACACATCACAAGAAACGTATCATTTACTGTCCCAGCATGCAATGAAAATCACATTTATTAAATTATGTTTATTTTCTATTGACACAAACAGATCCTAGAAATTACGGTACCTATGACAAAGATACACAGACAAAGCATGGCTAAGCCTCTCAAAAGAACTGCTTCAAACATAGTGCTCAAACAGAAAACATCTTTGCCAAGGCAGAGAACTGGACACAACCAAAATGCACATAAGACTACTGAACAGGGCAGCATAATGCTGACAAAACTACGAAGGGCTAAGAACTTCAAACTCCCAGCACTGGTTTATCTAAAGGATACTGTCTAACTTCAAAACAGGGGAAGAGAAATCAGGACACAGACAGACACACAATCATCAGTAAGGACTACAGCTGGAAGGCACCGCTCTCCATTTGATTAGTGGCGCAATGCATTATCAACTGAAATAAAGAAGTACTTCTGGAAAGCACCTTGCCTCCACAGAAAGTCAAAGAGTAGTATATCTGAAAATACGAAGCAGGCCGGGTGCGAAACGAGGCCGTAAAGTGGCACACCTGTGGTGGACAGAGTCCCTGCGCGGGCGGAGGTCTTGTACAGCGGGGCGTGGTACAGGGACTGGTCCGGCTCGTAGCTCTGCTGAGGCTCAAAGTGCACCACCGGCAGCATGGGGTTCATCACCCGCGGCAACGCGTCCTCTATCACCATGTTGTCATCGTCCCAGCGGCTGGCGTCCATGAACATGCCATGGACCAGCACTCCGTCCTCAGGAATGGGTAACTAAGGGCAGGGAGGGAAAGACAGGGGCAGCAAAGACACCAATTATGAACATTTCGGTTTTACTCAACCACCGGACCTGGTAGTTTCACACTGCACAACATACCATTTGTTTTCTGTCAAAGATGAAGATTTAGACAGTTGACCATTAAAACTGCTATTAAAACCAGTATAACAAATGCAAAACATAGCGCACCAACCATAGAGAACACTACAAATTCTATATTTTAAATACATTTTTAAAAATTAAAAATTAAACTTCCAAATCATTTTCAAAACACTAGTGGATTCATTAAAAACTAGGTATACAACTACCACTGGTATGAATTTCATTTTACTGCAGAAATGTGGATTTACAGATTCATCCTTCATTTTGCCAAGTCAGCTGTCAGCAGTGGGAAGGGAGTTCTTACCTCAGCGTCCATCTCCAGCTCAGTGCCGTCCGGCAGAGTCCTCAGGGCCTCGCAGACCACGTTCTGGTCCCGATAGACAGGCACCATGTTGAATCGGAAATTGAGCTCGTCGATGGGCAGGTTGTAGGCTCGGGCGTGGTTCTGCAACGCCCCTGGGGGAGAAAAATGGCTAGAAAGGTTTTTTTTTTGGGTTTTTTTTTTTTTTTTTTTTTTTAAACAATGTCATCGATGATTGGTGGATGTGAATCTGTAAGCATGCTTGTACTAAGTGGGTTGCCATGGCAGAGTGTACCCCGTGACTTACCAGTGAGAAAGCCTTGGGGAAAGAAAAATCCAGAGATCCAGAAGGACCGAGGCGGACCCCTTGTGATCCAGCTCTGGGGAGAGGGGGGGGGGGAAATTATACAGCACACCAAAAAAACACTACAGTGTAAAATATAAATGAACTGCAAAATATCAATTAAATCAGTAAACTATGTAAAATGTTTTCATGCATGCACACTTTAGTCTTTTCATGTTTAATCTAAATCTGACATTTCAAAAACTGTAAAATAAAGAATAAAAAAAAAAAAACCTTCAATTTGCTGAATATTTAGTCTAGCATCTCATAATGCGACAAAGGAAAGTTTATTTTCTATCGACTGCAGTATTACCTTGTTTAGCAGGAGTTTTTCCAGAACACATTGAGGTATGTTCAGAACACAGCAGCTCGGGTTTAAACAAGAACTATAGCTTCTTAACACATATGACTTGGGTCATTTCCACTTGGCTTATTCAGAGTCAGTGATTGGCAAACTTGCCAAATAGTGTTTGTGAGGAAGTAGTAGACATTTCATTTGTTAGTCAAACTTTAAGGGCCTAATTTGACCTATTCCAGGCCAATGTTCCGGTGAAGTGCCTCACCTCTATGAAGCTGGTCCGGAGGGACAGGTCTTTCACCCAGCTGCCCAGAGGCTTCAGGGAGGGGTATGCAGAGTTGCCCCAGTGGCTGGGCACCTGGTTGTTGAGGAAGCTGTTGTAGATCCGCTCCATCTCCTCGGACATCACCACCAGCCCTGCGATGGCTTTCTGCAAGGTGCACAGAGATGTCTGCGAGAGAGAGAACAGTTTGAGTCCACCAGGATCACATCAGCCAGTTAGATAAGCAAGCCCTGGAGGCCAAGTCTCCATTAAAAAGATTTTAGGGCTGTTAAGTCTACTTCTTAAAATTCAGAGAAAATGGTATAAAAGACAAAGTTTGACAATTTTGAGTACCCAATCATGCTCACATTGCAACCTTTAGGAGGTCAACACACAAGCATGTGATTTATTCCCTGCTGTTACAGTTTGTGACTTTTTTCCCCACTGCAATGCAATATGTTTTTGGTTTTCTGCAGTAAAATGTTTAAATCACGAGTCAAGAGTTGCACGAAGCGCTTTGTGGATTTTTGTCGTTCTTTTTTTTGTTTGTTATAAAACCGACCTGCTGAGCCCTAGACCCACTGACACGCCCTCACTGTTCCGGCCGTACGGTGAGGCCGGAGCCGCCGGACTCACCCTCAGCACTCGGAGCAGGTTGTTGAAGCGGTCCACTTCCTGTCCCAGCACGGTGGTGAGGGAGTTGAGGCGGCCGTTAGCATCTCTCAGAAAGAGACTCTCTATAGCCTGGTCCATGTCCAGCTTCACTGGAGAGTAAAAGGAAGGCATTTTTCACTGCCGTCCTTACGCTTGGGGCTGGACTGGGCACAAACTCAGGGGGAGGGAGCAATGCTACTCACCTCTAGATTAGGGATGTCAGATTTTAAAGTTGAAATTCAAACAGTCCTCACATTGGAAATAAATCACTTTTCAATTCTTAAAATTAACGTTAAAAAATGGTTCATTGCGTGTCCGTGAAATCTAAAGTTCCACATTTCAAAAAGTCCTCTTTCTCCTGGTGCAAAAACAATTACATTGCACTACAATCACTTAGCAGAAGCTCTTAGAGCAACGTACAGAAGTGAAGTTTAAAAAAAAAAAAAATACACAGCTGATTAATGTTGTGCAGCAAGAGATTATATCAGTTGACCTGAATATTTTTGTGATGGCGTTCACCATTTTTTTTTTTGGTGAAGTTGACAGCCCCATTCTAGATAGCATGCATAAAGACATGGAAGCAACAAGTATACAACACATATGAATAAGATGCATGTTCACTTTAACTGATACAGAACAAAAACCCATACAACAACAGAGGGGAAAAAGCAGCATTGCCCCATAAAGACGGACGGCCTGGACCTCAGTGCACATCACACCTGGGACTTTGGCCAGTATGGAGTCAGCGAGCTCGTGCACAATCTCATCGTTGCTCTTCCCTCCTCCTTGTGCGGACGACCTCGGCTGCACCTCCAGAATTGTGTTGATAACGGTCATAGTCTCCTGCCGCTGATGTCCGAGAAAAAGCGTGTTAATGTAAAAATACCACCATAAAACTGGATACACAAAAGTACACCTTTTGGGTGGTATACATGCCACACACATACTATCACACACACCGTCATGACAAACCAGACAAACCAGAAAAAACGTTGTGAAACTGACCTGGAAAGCCAGATTGGCATTCTCATGCATTCCAAAGATCTCAGGGTCATCAATCAGAGGAAGGTTTTCAATGTACTCCTTGTAATCTTGCAAACTGTCTGCCTCAGGAGCAAAATATATCCCTGCAATGGAGTATGCCAGCATTACATCATTCCAGTGTTATGTCATTTCCTACACTGCAACTCTGTCTGTTAAATCAATGTAGTTTAATGTAATGTGCAGTATAGAGCCTTCCCGGTGTGTGACTTGCCTGATTTGGAGTAAGTGTAGCCGTGCTCCAGTGTGGGTGGAGAGAAAAAGCCCTTGAGGATGGTGTGAAGGCAGCGCTGGTCCCAGGCGTCCGTCACACGCCCCCCATACGTGATCTCCCCTGTGTGAGAGAGTGTGTAATGAAGAATTCTGTGTACGTCATTGTAAACAGTAGTTCCATCTGGCCTTCTCTACATAGCCTCTACATAGGCACAGCCTGAATTACAAAATAATTCTTCAAAGCAGGTAGGTCCTTGCCATAAGTCACAGACAGAATTTCAACCAGGAAGGTTGAAGACCTGATGAAGACCAACCTCGCTAAAACACACCAGTGCGCAGCATATTTCTCCTTTATGTGATCGGCCTTTTGACAGCAGCAGTGCTGTGCTGTGGATGCAATCGTGTCAGCAGAGTAACCTGCGCGTGCACGCCAGCGCTTGGGATGATTGACAGGTCAGCAGAGTAACCTGCACGTGCACGCCAGCGCTTGGGGTGATTGACAGGTCAGCAGAGTAACCTGCGCGTGCACGCCAGCGCTTGGGATGATTGACAGGTCAGCAGAGTAACCTGCGCGTGCACGCCAGCGCTTGGGGTGATTGACAGGTCAGCAGAGTAACCTGCATGTGCACGCCAGCGCTTGGGGTGATTGACAGGTCAGCAGAGTAACCTGCATGTGCACGCCAGCGCTTGGGGTGATTGACAGGTCAGCAGAGTAACCTGCATGTGCACGCCAGCGCTTGGGGTGATTGACAGACGGGTGCGCTGTGCACCTGTGATGTAGATGAGTGCGTCCCAGGGGATGCTGCCGGACTGGCAGTACAGGTTGAGGTTGAGCAGAGCGCACTCCCTGTCGCTGTCGTTAAACTCGTAGCGGATATTCCACCCCAGGGGCCCAAACTTCTTCCTTTCCTGTTATGAGAAATGGAAAGGGATGAGGGTAATAAAAAAAGCAGTGGCCCCATTCAAAAATCACACAAGCCCCTGCACTGTACTGTACATGTACCTCTACTGTATTCAGACCACAGTCAAACAGTCATTTTAGACAAGTTAAATACTGAGATAGTGAATTCACTTTTGTGTCATGCAACATAAGAAACAAAGTAAAAACATTATAATGCACCTCCATTATTTATTTTCCATCTTTTAGTGCAAAAGTGTAAAAACAGGTTAAAAGTTGTGGAGACATCTTATTTAACACAAACACAAGACTGGAGCACAACTTAGAAAGGACAGACAGCGGTCATACAGATAAATGACGGATGGGGGTGGGCACACTGTACCTGGATGATGGCGTGGAAGAAGCACACCCCGAAGATGATCTTCCTCCACGGTCGCCCCAGAATGTGCTCCTCAAAGAAGCTGCTGGTGATCTCTGTGAAAGCTCTCCGCACGTTCGCCCGAAGGCCCTTTGGAGGCTCGTTGGTCACCTGGGAGGTAATACTATGGTCTTACCCACTCGTATTGTGTTGTGTGTTTAATGGCAGCTATAACCTGCTCTCTCCTCCTGATTGAGACTTTCATTCTGTGTCCATCTTGTCAGAGCGCAGAAAATTGATGAGGCTAAATTCCACTCTGTCCAGCCGTGAGAAACTTCGCCTGCAGCTAAAAGCAGCCCATGAGTTCCCCCTGAGCACTACAGGATCCCCAGAGCGCTTCTTTTATGCATTTACAGAGCGGATGCTCAGGCTACCACCAACCACAAGAGGAAACTAACACTGAAACCGACCTTAACGGAGTTCTGCAGCACCGTCACTGGAAACACAGGGGTGGGCATGGAACTGAGAAACAGCCTGAAGTCGTCATGGATGACCGTATCTAAACATGGGGAGGAAAAAAAGTGTGTTTAAGGGTGAAATAAAGCACAGTGTGTTTAAGCTTTAACATAAGTGAGTGTGTTACCAGGCTCAGCAAAGGTCTTGATGAGCTCCTCCATGGCCAGCATCCAGGACACAGCCAGGTGACAGTTCTGCAGGAAGATCCAATTCCCTGACTTCATCGCGGCCAAGATCATCTTCTCTGCTATAGGACCCTGTCCCTGACCCAGCGATATAGACTCCACCCTGAACGGGAGGAAGAGGATGAGGAAGATTACCCTAACTTTCAGTCAACTTCAGTAAACACTGAAATAATACCAAATCCATTCTCACACTGAAATAGCATTTTAGAGGCATTGTTTGGGAGTGCTTGACTATAGCTTGGTAAAACTGCAAGTTCGATTAGTAGGTGAAACTGTAAATAAGTAAGTTATCCTGGAATGGGAAAGTACAAGAGGAACAAACTGAAGGCTTTTCTGCTCCCCCTTTACCTGTTCATGTAGCCTCTCTCCTTGGCGAACCTCTGGAAGGCCCCCATGGGGTCAGAGCCGGTGCTGAGGATGAACACCAGCGGGGTGGAGGGGGACATGTCGCTGTAGAGGGTGGCCAGGTCCACAGGAGGGTTCTCCACAAACTGCTTTCCCAAGGCCACGATGACGAACTCGGTCACTGCAAACACCACCTGCACACAGAGTCCAGAGGTATTACACAGGCTACAGCATCCAAGAAAGCTTTATCCTACACACAACCCAATCAAATCCCCACTGAGCCTAATAGCTTAAGTGTTATTCAAAATACTGAACACAGGACTGCCAATAATCTACTTGCCCCAAATCAGAGGTGCTACAATTTATTATGCATGGTTCCATGCAGAAAGTCAGCAAAGACATCCCTTTTTAAATTAATAATAACAAGGTTATTATTTTAACGTGTTAGTGTTAAATCATTTTTGGTGGTGTTTCTACTTTGTTTACAGAAAAAGAAAGCTCAAAGTTTGGGGGGAGGGGGCGTAAGTAGGCAGTCACCACGCATCGTGTGTGAAAGCTCGCTCACCTTTTCCTCCATGAAGCTCTTGATAAGGATGAGCTTCTGAAAGGCGCCCAGCCTCTGGTTCCAGTGGCCCCTGATGAGGTCAGTCTGCTGCTCTGGGTCCTCTGAGTAGGGGGGCAGCTCAGTGACGTAGCCCTCCCAGGACTCCAGGTTCACACTGACCTTCAGACGCCCTGAGCACGGGGACACAGGCCACTCAGCACCCACACAGAGCCACACTACCACCATCTTAGCCCACCACGCTGCTCGCCCTCTTAACATCTGATTCAAATCTGACTGACTTTTTTAAACCAAACCCTGCGCATTTGAATCTGGATTTTAAAATTGCAGTGCACATGCTATCAGCTGTGGGTAAAGCATGTAGCTTTACGGTATGAAGGGGGGGGGGGGAGAGACAGTAAATTTATTGCACACTGCGTTTACCCAGCATGACGGAGATGGGCGTGGCCACAATCTCCTTCTTGATGCCCTTGAAGCAGGGCACTACGTCCTCCAGGTCACAGCAGGTCTTCCAGTCCTCGTCCGACAGCCAGGGGACGTCCGGCTTACTGTCGCGTTCCTGCAGGAGGAGGAGCGGCGTGACGAGAGACAAGGCAGCCCCACACTGGGACAGAACACACGCGCCGGCCAGCCTTACAGACACAGCTGGTGCTGGAGAACATGTTCACACACACAACGAGGCCCCGGCATCAGGGCCTGTGGCATGGATGGCAGCCTGTACACCAGGGGTCCCCAGTCTCATCCGGCTTTCTGCTTTAGCCCCGCACGAAGACACCCGATTCAACAAATGAACTAAATCACGGTTTTCAAATCAAGCCCTTCAGCAGAGTCAGGTGTCTCAAGAGCTGCGCTAGAACAAAAACCTGCACCCACACCGGCCCTTTCCGGGTAAGACCGGGGACCCCTGGGGACGTGCGCTGACCTTGTCGACGCCCACGCTGCCCCGGAGCAGGTACTGCCACTCCACGTCGGACACCTCCCCCCGCTCGCGCATGATCTCCACGCACAGCATGAAGCTGTAGATGGCCTTGTGGCGCTCGAAGAGGCCGCGGGACACGTTGGTGTAGGAGGTGAGCAGCGTCTGGTCCAGCAGGGTCTGCAGACGCACGCTCAGCTCCTCGTTCTTCTCCGACGTCTCGATGGTGGTGTTAAACAGCTGTGGGAGAGACAGTTCAGTCAGCCAATGGGCCGCTTGCACAACAACATCAGTGCCATCAGGGAGTAAGCGGATGAGTCAGGCAATAAAATGGTGGGATAAAACAGGCTCAAATAAAAACAGGAGCTGATATACAGATGAACAGCACTCGCGCAAAAAGAAAATGCCAAGACTTATCAATGAGACTTCCAATTGGGCGGGCTTGCAAAACCTGAAACCACACTTTCTATAATGCACTGCTTTAATACTCATCTCAGAACAGAAGCGCTCTGGCTCTTGGCCATGTGGAAGAGATGAGCAGTCTCGATCATGACTTAAGCGAGGAACCCGATTAAGAGCGGATGAATTTCAGACAGAATGAGGGGGGCGAGTCTAAGCCAGGAGCCATGGGATGAGGGAGCAGACGTGCGGTACCTGTTTGAAGTACTTCAGGGAGAACTGGTACATGGGGTCGATCTCAGAGAGGCTGGCAATGACAAAGTACATGATGGAGCCGCGTGTGGCCACCGCCCTGTACTTCTCCCGAGCGGCGTCAATCATCAGCTCTGTGGACTCCGCCTCCTCCAGCCGGCTCTTGATGGCTCCTGATGTCACCTGGGTAGATCAATGTTGCCTGATTACATTCTACTAATTCATCTAAACCTGAAAGTATTCGTACCGGTGAATAAATGCACATATCATAATATAATAAGTGCTACGTATTAAAACGATTAGCAGTGATTCCTGAACCAAGAATTGAGTAGGCCAAGAATAGAAATCTCCTCTTTAAACCGTAAAGAGAAGCAGACTGCCTTTCTGCATCCTCCATTTCCAACTCGCCAGCCACGGCTGATAAAAGCACACCAAACAAAATGGCCGCTGTAAAAAAAACTAACTGTATGCTTGTTAAATCCAACTCAACACCACGGCTGGGGTTCAGTTATGTCATGTGACAGGACCTTGGACTCCTGCAGGGTCTGGACCAGCTCCTCGTTGTCCAGGATGTTTCCCTCGGAGGTGAACAGGAGCTTGAGGATGCGGTCCTCGATGGCTTTGAGCTGGTTGCGGTCGGCGTTGATGCACACGATCAGCTCGTTGCGCTGCTCCTCCAGGTCCGGCCGCTCCAGGCGGACAACGTCGCTGAGGGGAGCAGGAAAACGCTCAGAAGATTCATCAAGCGGATGAATTCATTCTCCTGTTTTACCACATCCTATTTTACTCAATCATAGCTGTGTATCAACTGAAGAAAATCAGGCTGTCAAAGTTACAACAGCAGATTGCTCTCTGAGATCTGAACCTCTGACGGTAAGTACAGCAAGTCCTGTTCCTTACCATCAGCCCGCACTACTTATGTTCTGTACACTTATACTACTGTACATTAAAATAATGACTAATGCCCCAATAATTTCATATCACACACATTTCAGGAGAAGCATACTCTATTAATGAACACAATGACATGTAACTGAGCTACAACATTGCACATTTCAATGCACATTTCAATGGCAGACTGCTGTCACAATCTACGCCTCTGCAGACAGAAGTATCACTTTTAGTCAACATCACGCCTACACAGGACAGCTAAGCCATAAAACGAGCCACAAATGTGCTTACCTCAGGAGCTGGTCCTCCAGCCCTGACTTGGTCACAGTGAAGTTTATGATGGTCACTTTGATGCAGACCTACAGGGAGAAAGGTGTGCCGTGTAAAAGCAGAGAAGATGGCCACAGAAATGAGCTGGGCTGTAAAAACATCCCCTGCTGTGAATGCCTTTTATGGACGAATCTCAGATGACCTGGTGGAGCCACAGCCAAGGAACAATTTTTAAAAATCACCTTTTTAAGACGAGGGTATATATATATAATATAAAGATACCTATAAATGCATTTGTGTGGGACAAGACAGCCACAACATAAAGACTTCCACCGAGCCTGCAGCACTCCAGGTGCCAGACACAATAACAGTGAATGTTTGAGCCATGCCTCAGAGGCAGTGCCAGACTTGTGCAACACCACTCAGCTGACCTCCGGCAGGTAATGGGGGTTGGCCATTTTGGTGGTCATGTAGAAGCGGAAGTTTTTGTCGTAGTCGACGTCCGAGTCTCCCAGGCGAATGAGCGTGCGGCCGCCCGAAACGTAGGTCTGCTTCAGCAGGATGGGCTCCAGCGCTGGGTCCAGGGTCTCCTTCAGCTGCACGGAGAAAAGCCGACACGTCTCACACCCACAGCCGAGCCATTAGCATTAGAGAAACAGTGGAGCCGTGGCTTCAGGCAGCTTCGCTTCTCTAAGGGAAAGAGAGGGCACCTCCTCCAGCAGCACAGGCAGGCCCAGGCGAATGGCGTTCTCCAGCGTGCGCAGGAAGCCCGAGTCGGTCAACTTGATCACCGACAGCCCGTTTTTGGTCTCCTTGGTGCGGATCCAGCGGTTGGCCTGAGGGACAGAGTGAGGAGACGCCAGGGAATCAGGAAGAGCGGATAACGCTGGAGAAGCAAGCGAACTGAGAAAGGACCGGGATGCCAGGCCTGGATCATGATTACACTAAGCCCACCTGGTCCTGGGGGTCAATCATGAGCGGCCACCGGCGACCGCAAGTCACCAGGATGCCATTCTCCGTGGAGACCGTATCCCGGGGCAACCCTTCTGCATTCCACTGGCGGATCTCGTAGGGGTCGCCAAGGATGTTGATGAGGCTGAAGCTGTCACTGATGGGTATCCCCAGCTCTTGGCACCGGGACGTCCACTGATCAATCAGCTGATGAGGAGACAGGGAGTGATGTGCTACACAGCAGACTATTTCACACATACATGCACATGCATATAGGCAGTGAACAGTAACATTATAAGACCCGTGTTAAGTCACTGAGCAGGGTGTTGCCACAGCGCGTACCAGCTGGCGGTAGTGCGAGGTGAAAGCCCCGTAGTAGGCCACGCACGCGGCGCCGATGAAGACGTTGCCGATGACGTTGGTGATCTCCTGCTCGAACAGGGCGATGCTCTCCTGCCAGCGCACCTGCTCGTCCCCCAGCGAGGCCGTCAGCTTCCCCGCCCGGCCCAGCCGCGTCTCCGTCAGCGCCATGGTCTTCGCTGCCGGAGGGGGAGGACAATCACGCGGTCAGTGCCTGCCCGGGACCGGCTGACCCCAGCTAGAGGGCTAAAGATGCGCCAGGACATCACGGTCCGTACCCAGAGTCTCTTTCTCAGACACGCTGCTGTCAAACTGGTCCTGCAGAACTTTGATCTGGTCCTCCACCTCTTGGAGCTTGGCCTGCTTCTCTCTGAGAGTGGACATCACGACATCCAGTTCCGCCTGGCCAGAGAGAAACACAAGAGGATGGGGGGGGAAGGGCAGAGTTAGTAACAGACTAAGATGGACTCTCTGAGGGGCAGCAGGATGGTACTCACCTGGGCGGCAGCCAGCTTCTCCCTTTTGGGCCCCACTTCCTTCAGGACGCGGGAGTAGAGGTCCATGGCCCGCACCCACATGCACATGGAGCGGCAGGCCTTGGACACCTTCTCCACCTTCTCCGGCACAAAGTCAGGGTTGTTCACGTAGCGCTGCAGCTTCTGCAGGACCTGCGGCTTGATGTTCTCCTTGTCGTAGTCCATCAGCTTCTTCAGGAAGTAGGAGTCGCCCAGCACCTGCTTAGCGCTGGTCCAGTCTGGTCTGCGGGTGGGAGGAAGTGGTGGAGTGTAAGGCCGCAGCAGTGTGAAAGAGACTTCCAGAAAGATCCCGTTCTCCATGTGAGAAATGGCCTGACTAAAGAAATGTTCGGTGGAAGCAATAATACCAAAAAGTGTAGGTAAGACTGAAAAGCCTGAGGCGACCCATGTTTTTGAACTGGGCAATGTTCTATCATGGCGGTGTTGGGATTAACAGTCAGAGAAATACCGATGGTAACCCTACAAGCCTACTGTCTGTGTGTGACTTGGGCCCTTGGGACTGACTCACTTGCTGTTGAGCAGAATGCAGACGGCTTCCATAACGGTCATGACCAGGTCGGGCGGTTTGGTGAACACGCGGATCTCGGAGATGTCCGCCTTGTCCAGGGCGTTGAGCGCAACGTTGGCGCTGTCCAAGGCGGGCAGAGCCTCGTCCAGGTCCCGCTGGGCATCGTCCGCGATGGCCTGGGTGTCCTCTGCCTTCACCTTGGCCAAAGCCTCATCGTCCTTGACCACGCTGCGGACCTGCTCAGACGCAACACTGCGCATTCAGCACACATGCACACACACACACACGCACGCACGCACATACACACACAAGCACATTAACACACACAGATATACACACCTGATCTGCCTTCTCTTGGTCCACAGCCAGTTTGGCCATCAGAGCGTTGACGTCGATGGACTTCTGTTTGAGGACAGGCTCCAGGGCTGACAGATCCACCTTCATCTTGTCCACAAGCTCATTGGTCTCCAGGAGTTTGGTCAGCCCGTTCTTCACACGGTCACGGGCCTGGAAAACACGCACAAACACACACGCGCGTGTTCACCACAGTATTTACCACACCTGTGGGCAAGAACCAGCCTTAACTTCCTGTAAAAGTCAAAGTAAGATCAGAACTCCAGTAATAAGTCTGCTGACCGCCACCAGCTCCTGCCTCTTGCCCTCCAGCATGGACAGGTAGAGGTTGATGAGCTCCAGGTAGGAGGTGGGCGTGGTGTAGTAGCGGCGCCGCAGCTCCGAGTAGAACCGCTCAGCCAGCTCCGTCACGCTCACGTGGATCTCCACGCACATCTCCGAGAAGCGCTCCTTCATCTCCTCGCTCCCCAGCTCCACGTTCTGGAAGAAGAACTGGGAGACCGAGTGCAGGGCCTCCCGGGGCCACTGGAGGGGGACAGAAAGGGGAGTCAGGGGTCAGGGGTCAGGTAAATGGCAATGGGAAGTGAAGTTCAGAGCTACGCATTAAGAAGAGAGAGGGAGCAGAAGGGACGCTGAGGCTGTGGAGGAGGGGGCCCGACCTGGACGAACCAGTCGATGGTGCAGCAGTTGACCAGCGAGGGGAACATTCTGCAGCGAGCTCTGAAGGCATCTCCCACGGGGCTCATGCACAGCACGATGTGCAGCTTCTCACGCACGCGAGAGATGAAGAACTGGAACACCTGCACACACGCACACACAAACACACACACACACTAGATTCAAGCATCCAATGCAGAATATGCATAATTCTATTGAAATATTTAAAAATCCAAAGACCCTATACATGCTGCTTAGACTTTCCCTGCTTTCCATTTGTAAAAAATGTAATTCTGGATGCAATATACTGATAAGGGTACTCCAAAGACAAGAGCCAAGTCAAGAACTACCCTCTTGACTTGGCTCCTGGCTGGTTCTGAACTCATCATGAAACAACCAGCCCAACTTAAGACCAGGACTGTGAACAATCCCAAAGTAATAGTAAGCCAAGATCACCTCATCGCGGTTGCCCTCGGCGATGCCTGCTTCCTTGGCTTTGGGACGGGTGGCTGCCAGCACCTGCTCCAGCTCATCCTTCTCAAAAAGGTTGGGCACTTCCCCTGAGTTCAGCATGTTGTTTATGTCCTCCAAGAACTCTTCCACTACAATCTGACAAAAGCGTCTGTAAACACCTCACAGCTAGACCAATGAGGGTTTGTAGCTGGAGGGGAAGGCATCGCGTGTTCTTCCCTTGGCTGGTGTGATTCAAACCGGAGATGTTAGTTATTTTTTAGTTAGTTAGTTATTTTTCCTCTGTTCGTAAGAACAGGGCACAATTATAATTAAGAATGCACTGGTTCCGTTGCCACGGGTCAGATATGAAGGCGTTGCTTCATATCCCGCTTAAAACTGGCCTGAAACGGACCAGTAGCATTCTGGTTACTCTCCGTTCGCAAACGGGGCTATGCTGTCATCAGAGATATATCTGATCTGTCACCGGACCGTCAATATTCCAATGGGAGCATCAGAATATTCACAAATGCGCGGAACAACACATCAAATATATCCATGACCACAGCAAGAAATCGTAACGGTTACTAGGTTTTATTCTCGTATTAATCTGACTCCATATTAAATTATAATTTAAAATTTGGTTTTAACTGTACGTGGAATTTGGAGTGGTTACACTCGGCTCTACCTTGTCATTTGCCATCATTCCTCAATATATGCTCCCGGGTTTAACACTATTGTTAAATCTCAGTTCGGTGAAGCCCCCAGAGGGTAGGAAGCGGACCACCATAATACATGCCTTCCTTATATGGATAGTGCATCGATAGTTATGAGCCCAGGACGGTGCGTATCTATCGGGTTCCTTCAGGCGAATTTGACAAGGACCGGCGTATAACGCCCATGGGTCCTCTTAAGCCAAAACACCAGAACCAATACCACCAATCCCTTAGCGGGCAGATCGTGGTCGCCTATCTAACTTGAAGACCTCACTAAAGACTTTTACTGTACTAGACCCCTGATCAGTAGGTCCTAGTCAGAATTGTCCCCCTGAGTATTTAAACGGAATTACGGCTGAAAAGAAGAGAAAAGTGATTAGAGTCACAAAGACCACGCAAGTTAAAATAAGAAGAATTTATTGAACAGGCAGGTAGGTCATTAGCTTCAAATTAACAATCAATTAGAAAAGATAGAAAGTTTTAAAACATAAATAAAGAGTAAAAATTCTTACCCAGCCTGTTTAGCTACACACAAAACACAGAGTATGCGCAGTGTGGGAAGTCGATTGCGATCTTCCTTGTATAGCTATATGCACAGAGCACAGAGTATGTGCGCTGTGGGAAGTCGGTTACGATCTTCCATTTCTCTCTATAGGCTACACAGAGCACAGAGTGTGTGCACTGTGGGAAGTCGATTACGATCTCCCCTTGCTATCTATACACAGAGCACAGAGTATGTGCACTGTGGGAAGTCGGTTACGATCTTCCATGTCTGTCTATGCACCGAGCACAGAATATGTGCACGGCGGGAAGTCGGTTACGATCTTCCTTGAATGCTTTGTCTCCCTTCCTTTTAGGCCAAATCCCGCGTTTGATCGCGGCGGCATTGCCATAAATTCACCTGTCCGAATAGAATTTGGAATTCCGGCCCCCACCATTTGGAGGCTGTTGTAAAAACAATCAGTGAGGAAATGGGGAAAAGGAGAGGATTACTAGAGAGGACATTCCATTGTGCCAATTTTTCCCTGAGTTTCTGAAACTATGTTTTATTAAATTTTATTTGGTATGAAACATATTCCATTCAATTTCTTAAATTTCCCTGAATATGTACATACTAAACATGTCCAGAGGATGTAATATTATGGTGCAGTTGTCATGAAAATACCCTTTTGGGGTACCATTTTATATGTAATCCATGTTATTATTACATAGGTTATAATATAGTAATATAAGGAACACATATGCATGGTTTGTAGAATTTTCCAGAGTTTGTAAATATGATGAATAGATGGTATATAGTCCAGTTCCATAAAAGAAATAAAAAGGGTAATGACAGAGGGGACCACAGAGGGGCACTGTGTTACTGTCAAGCACAGTTGCCCCACCATTTGGCCAGAGGTCTGATGATCTTTTTCCCCTTAATGGCCCCAACACACACAACCCCACAACCCTAGATAAAGAGACTAGGTCCCCTTATCTCAGTCGTGTCCAGATGGTAGCATTCCAGAGAGTCAAAGGCCAGCTCAACCGAAGGAAGTCCGAGCAACTTATTGCTTTATTACACGGCTCTGTGTTTTTTGAAGTCCAGGATGAGACTCAGCCGACAGGCTCGTCCAAATGCCAGCCTTTCCTGGTTCCCAGTTTCACTCCCCTCTTACACGTCAATACAGCACGTGCAGTGTCATTCACTCACTGACACGAATGACAATCTTTAAATGTGCTCATTTGCTAAGTGGAACAAGATGTCAAATACCACTTCACCTCAACATACTAGGCAAAATATACAAATTTAAGAAAAATATTGGAAAATGACAGCTTTTCTTAATGTGTGAGGGGATTGCCTGGGAAAAGCAGCTGTGGCTAAAATGATATAGAGACTGGTTAGGATAATGGATGGAGTTCTGGTGAGATGGACCTTCTGTAGCTTTCAAAGGCATTAGGGACACAGTGGCCGGCAGTAACGCCACACCTGGGTGTCGGTGAAGAGGAAGACGGTGTCCTTGCCCTCCACGCCGGCCATCTTGCACAGCTTGCGCAGGTCCTCGTGGAAGCTGTCGTAGTTGTAGCCGCGGCAGAGCTCGATCTGGAAGCAGCGGTAGCCGCACATGTGGGCCGCCAGCCGGGTCAGGGACTGCTTGCCCGTGCCGCCCACGCCCACCAGCAGGGCGTTGCCCCGCTCCTGGCGAATCATGCGAGCGATCCTGCGGAGACGGACACCCAACCAATGAGGAAATCCCAACCAATTAAGTCTTTTTGGAGAAATCAATTATTTGTTTGTGCAGTCGGTAAGGTAATACTGCCTAAAAAAAATGTGCATGAACAAATTGGGCAATACAAATTGGAAAAGCAGTTTTTTTTTTTTCCAAAGGAAACTAAAGTATTTTCATGCTGCACGTATTAGCATATTTCAAAATGAAAACTCGATTAAACAGGCTTCTCAGTTCATTAGTCCCTGCACAGTAACCTTGAGACATGCTCAATGGCATCTTGGAAAAACACCAGCTTGGTCTCCTTGGAGTTCGTCATGTTGTAATCGTCCAAGTACTCCTGCAGAACGGAGCGAATCTTCTCTATGTCCTTCAGGTCTTCATATACACGGTCTGCCATGTCTTGCCCCATCTGGAATTCCCACAATGAAAAATGCATTTACTCTCTGAGGATACACGTTGTGTGACGATGTATGGTACATTCATTTAGAGACAGCAGTACAGTGTTCCTAAATTAAACCCAGTGCTTGTCACACAGTTGCACATTCTCCCTGTTGTTGCTGTAAACCTGCCTAGAGCACAGCGCATATTAATTTGACTGTTTAATGCTTGAATATGCAGTTATAAATCAATGGCCATACTAACTCAATGACAACAGTATACTTAGCTGGCTACATATCTTTTCACATCATATATGTTTAAACTCCTGAAGATTTTACACCATCTCACCTTAATAAAATCCCCAAAGATGATGGGCTGTGTCACAAAGTAACTGGGCTCCAGGTTAATCCCAAAATGTTTGCCTGGTAAGAAAGAGGTCAAGTGGAGATGTAAATACCAGAAAAATAAAAGTGTGAGCTGTCAATAAACTGTGGTGCTGGAGCAGAGTCCAGGGCGCAGAGGGAGCTTACTGGCCATCTCTGCGACCATGGTGTTGAAGTAGGTCTTGTCTTCGTTGTTGATGAGCCGGTCGTGGAAAACCCTCTGGCACTCGTGACAGAAGAGGCGGAAGATCTGGGTCTGGTCCCGCACACTGCTGGAGTCACACTGCAGCATCCCTGGGGAGGGTCAGGGCAGGACATGGGTCCCACATCAGCCCCAAAGCACGGGACAGGGGAAAAAGGGTGTGGGGTCTTCACCATCCCCTGGGTACCTGACTGTGTGCAGTCTGGTTCAGCCCTAACCAACATTCCTGTAAAATACCTGATGGAGTGTGTACAAGCCGGGAGTCACATACACAGCACGCTTTTATACCTGATGCTGTAAAAATGAACAATCCTGTTTGCCCCCATCTTGCAAGACCTGTACCCACTGGCTGCGTTTTCCCCAGCGTGCCCGCCCCTCACCCTGCACACACTTGGAGAGGTCCCGCAGGTTGAAGACGTAGTGGGACTTGGCGGGCGTGGGCAGCAGGTCCACGCTCATGCGGTGGTACATCTCCACCGCCGCCTCCACGATGTTGTCCGCAGTCTGCTTCACCGCCACGGGGAAGTCCGCCAGGAACCCGCATAGGATGGCCTGGGGAGGGGGAGGAGGAGGGAGAGGGGTCAGCTGGGATCAACTCAGTTCGTCAACTCAAAAAAAAAAAAAAAATCGTTTTTTTTTTTTTTTTTCAATTTGGATTTAATTCATTTCCTGAACCGGATGAATTCCTAAACTGAGAATGCACGCACACACTTGTTAGACGCTAAGATAAGAGCCAATGTTGCGATAAAGACAGAGCGAGCTCTGCACGCAGGTGGGGGGGGGGGGGGGTCCTGACCTTGAAGATCTGCTTGAGGCTGTGCTCGGAGGGCGTGGGCAGGCACAGCATGCTGAAGTGGCGCAGGAAGCGCGGCGTGACGGGGTTGCGGCCGCCGCCCGGGGGGGCACAGGCTGCGGCGATCGTCATATCCTGCGGGCCGGGAGGGGGAGAGAGGAAATGAGCAAGGACGAAGAGGCGATAATGAATAATGAGAATAGCCAGTACACTCACAGTACTGCATTAAGAAAATATTGGCAGTGGTTATTAACAGTGCTGGCACTGGCAGCCTTGCGTTCTCTGAGCTTTGGCAGGGATACGCAGCGCCGTAGGGGATAACCTGAATGGCCTTCCAGTAGAACTTCTCCCTGTCGTAGAAGCCGCGGAAGTCCTGGAACTGCCGCAGGAGTTCTATGGGAGGCTGGGAGCCGTAGCTGTCCAGTTTGGGCATGTTGAGGTCGTCCACGAACACCACCAGTTTCTTCCCGGTGGGCGCCCCTGGGGTCAACAGCCATTAGCCCTGAGCCAATCATCTCTCACGCCTGCCACACACCCACTCAGTTAAAACAGACAGGTGTATCAAATAATACAGCCTGCCAGACATTCATTCAGGTCCCTTGCAGAGGACGCCCATATGAGAAGGTTCTCTCTCCCCTCTCACCCAGCACGTTCTTCCTCTTCTTCTCCAGCTTGGACTCGATGATCTCCTGCGTCCGAGCGGAGGAGGTCTGGGCGGAGAAGTTGATGTAGATGGGGATGTACCCGGCCTTCTCCTGGATTCTGTTCAGCAGTCCACGAGCCACTACTGACTGAGGGAGGAGACCGCCACCAAAAGCACGTTCACACTCACGCCTGGACTGCAACAACTGCCCTCTGTGTCTGTCAAAGGCTTACATGTCAGCACAAACAGGTCTGAACAATCTCATTACACATACCTAAAAATGCAGACAGAAATCCTTCCATTTTGAAGCATGTCCCAGGATTTTTTTTAAATTTTAAAGTTTTATTATAATGACAAAAATACACGGTTAACCCAGTAACGGGGTAACATGGCCCTCTAATGTGTAAAAAAAAAAAAAAAAAAAACAATTTTAAAAAATTAACAGTTTCAAAAGAACGAAAAGTCATTTGTTTATTTATTTGGCACATACCACAGCAGGACACTAGTACAGCCACTACAGTTTTATTTGGCTTTCATAGTTTTATGGCAAGCTATGTGTAATTAAAAAAGTAATGGATTGTAACGTTCCCAGCTGTCGGCGCGGCGGCCGTACCTTCCCCACGCCGGTGAGCCCGGTGAAGAGGACGGAGTGGCGCACGGACAGCAGCTTCTCCATCAGGTAGCCGTAGCGCACCGTGTCCGTGGTGGGCACCAGCATCTCAAAGAAGGGAATCTCGCTGTTGTACTGGAAGGAGGGGATCACCTTCTCCCAGGGCTCCAGGCGGTTGAGAGAGTAGTCCATGTACACACTCCACAGGTCCCCTGTGCTGGGCAGCTGTGGACACACACACACACACGCAACACACACACACACACACGTCGTTGCTCAGTCAAACAAAGTGTGCGAATAACGGGTACAAATTAACTTAACGTACCTTAACAATGGACATGTACGCCACTACTGAAATATTGTGACACATCCCTAATGGAGTGGGTCAGAGGCAATATTCTTTGTATATATGACACTGTTGAAAATATTTTCTCTGAGACAGACGAGTATGGGAAGTAAGACTGAATCGCAGAGAGTTTGTTGGTAGGGATATGGTGGTTTCTGAGGCCTGTCAGTAATGTGCGGAGCCTTGTCCTACCATGGCGTCGTTGTTGTCCTCGAACTGCTGCCTGATGAAGTTGTCAAAATCATCCCAGCAACTGTCAGTCAGGTTCCCGCCCACTGCCCACAGATAGCAGAACACAAAGGTCTGGCACAGGACACTGTTCAGCTTATTCAGACCCTGGGCAGGACACAGAGACAAAATGAGAGGTTGAGTAAAATGAGTGTGGCAAACAAGCCTGCCACAGGCCACCGAAGTGCTTTCCACGGGGCCCTCCAGCACAGAGACACAGGGAGAAGATGTTCAAATAGTCCACATTTATTTACAAGGGTTGGCAAGATGTTACTGCCAAGGAGCAGATGTTAAAACTGTCATGACAGAGGCTCTCCTTGTGTGGGTGGGGATGGCAGATTTAACCTGTGCGCACCGATTACCTCACTACGCACAGGTGCAGCCACTCCTGTTCCTGGGTCCAATTAGCCTGGCCAATTATCTAATTCTTAACCAATTACCCAATTGGCCAGGTCTAATTAGCTTGACCCAGGGCAGGTGTGGCTGCTTAAACCAGCCATCCCCACACCACAATGAGCATCACTCAAGAAAAGCCAAGGCAACAAAGATTGCACTAACAGTCATATTCACTTTTGCATCTCATCTGCAAGTGTAGGCAATAACACACCAAATCAAAGAACAGAAAGGTTTCAATTCAAGTTTAAGTGCAAAGAAAAGGTCTAGGATGCAAGTTTACATCCTTGGAAAACACACTGTGCAGAACATATTACCTCTCTTGGTGTGTGACGCAGTGTAGTGTGGTATATCACACGGCGCTTAGCATGGAAATGGGCTCATTTTGAACACAGGACTGAGCGTACAGCAGCTAGGCGCAGGTGGTCTCATACCAGTCTGAGGTTAGGTCCTCCTGGGCCTAGCAGCAGAGCCTCCAGCAGGCAGCACAGGGTGGTCACCTTGCTGATGTCCACCTGCCCCATGGCCTGGACGCAGTTCTTACTCACAAACTTCAGGCCTGCCTCTACATATCGCTCAAACAGGCCCAGCAGGTAGGTCTGCATGTCCTCAGTCAGCTGCACACACAAGATGGGCAAAGTTATATCTGCTATCAAGGGAAAAACAGCCTACTGCTAAATCTCCAAATGAAACAAAACTTCACCTGACTGTCATGGTTTCAGATGGCTAACATTGTACCTCGCTTGCTAGCTCTGTCGCTTTCCCTGTCTTTAGTGCATCCATCTGTCCCCTGCTTTAATCTTAACTGGAACCAACTTCCTCCGATAACCAGTTTGTGATTTTATACACACTTAGTAGTTCGATTTTTTAAGCAACTTACAAACCCTGCCAGCAACCCACACACAGTATCTTTAGCAGAGACATTCAGAATAAAGTGACATTACATTCTCTGGCAATCCCTTGATCCAGGTCTGAACATATGGCATCCACTTGAGTTCACTGGAGTCGATATAGACCATCCCACAACGACTGACCGTGGCTGGAGAAGCAACTGCCAAATCCTGGACCTGGAGTTAACAGGGAGGGGAGAAAAATAGGTGTGCAACTTCATAAAGATATTTTACATGCCATAAGGCTGGAATATGGTGGAGTGGACAGAAAAAACCAAAGTGTTGCAGGGTCAAATCCTAAGTACAGGCACTGAGTCCATGGAGATGCAATCAAAAGAGGCCAGCTCACATCCAATGACTCCAATTCCAATAATGACCATTGTGGGAAACACGCCTGCCACAGGCCACCAAAGTGGCTTTCCTAGGGGCCCTCCAGCACAGAGACACAGGGAGATGATGTTCCAACAGTCCAGATTTATTCACAAGGGTTTGGCAAGATGTTACAGCCAAAGTGAGCAGATGTAAAACACCGTCATGACAGAGAAGCTCCCTTGTGTGGGTGGGGATGGCAGATTTAACCTGTGCGCAGTGATTACCTCACTACGCACAGGTGCAGCCACTCCTGTTCCTGGGCCCAATTAGCCTGGCCAATTATCTAATGCTTAACCAGTTATCCAATTGGCCAGGTCTAATTAGCTTGACCCAGGGCAGGTGTGGCTGCTTAAACCAGCCATCCCCACACCACAACCATCATTCAGTGATATACAGTATCACCATATCTATGCTTGCACACACCTCCAGCCAGAAACATGTTAAATCATTTGTAAAATCTTTCATTGATTAATGTTATTTTTATGCAAACTGGCCTTTAATGAACATGCGTGACCCTCCCCCTCTCCCCCTCTCCCTCCCTCACCTCAAACACCATGTGGATGGAGGGAGTGAGCTTGATCCTCTCGCTGTTGGCCAGGCACAGCATCTTGTTGTCGTCCAGCACGGTGTTCATGTTCTCGATCCACAGGGCGTCCACGGGCCCGTCGCTGATGACCCACTTGTGGTCGTCGGTGGTGTCGTTGACGCCCGCCCGCACGCTCAGCGCCATGAGGCCGTCGCGCCACTCCATGGTCAGCGGGTTCTCCTCGCCGTACAGCTCGCCCATGGTCACCGACTTGGGGTTGAGCACGTAGGTCTTGACCGGCTGGTAGAAGGGGTTCTGGTGGCCCAGGCGGTGCAGCTCCTCCAGGGCGTCGGCCAGGATGGTGTAGACGGTGGTCTTGCCGCCGCCCGTGGGGCCCACCAGCATGACGCCGTGGCGCACGATCATGGTCTCGTACAGCTGGATCACCTTGTGCGTGATGCTGGGCAGCGGCTGCAGGCGCCGCTTCACCAGCGCCTCCTCGATGGTGGACTGCAGGACGCCGTAGTCGTGCTCCGGGATGGAGACGCCCGGGAACAGGTCCGACAGGATGCCCCTGGAGGGCGTGAGGTCATCATCATTAATCAGGGCAGGCTGGGATCCATTCCATTTTCATTTACTATAGAGTCTAAGATCTAAGCCCTCTACTATGTGATCCTGGTGGGCAAAGCACACATACATAAAACTATCCATTATCTAATTATTACCCCATTATATTATGAACTTAAGGTGCAAGATTACTTGTATCACTATCTTAGCACCACTAAAGCCGTTATTACCCAAAGAGGACAGCGTCGTCTGTAAGGAACTTGGGCAGGTTTGAGTCTCGCAGCGCACGGATGAGGACCACATCTTCAGACAGGTGTGGGTTCTCTCTCTTCAGGGACCTGAAACAACATTAGAGGTTACACTGCTATGAAACAGACTACATAGTAGTTAGCACTGAAGTACTGAAATAGTACTGATGTACTGAGACCACAGAAATCAAGTAACAATACCCTTCATGAAAGCTAGCTAAAGACAAAATAGCCTTTATTTCCCTCATATACACTGGAATTATTTTTCTAAGAAACAACTGTGACCTGCAGAACACAAGACTTTATGTTGCTAGTGGTACCTCTTCAACATTAGAGCACATCTTGGGCCTTCATAAGATGTCAGGCCAGAGCCCCTGCCTTTCAGCCTCTCTGACTGAACTCACCCAGCCATGACGAGCACAGACTTAACGGCCCGCATGCCAAAGTCATAGTGGTCCTGCTGGGAGAGCTGCTCGCTGCACAGCTTGTACATTTGGGTCATCTTCCGGGCCAGAGTCTTACTGGACTCAAAGCCCTCTGAGTACAGGATGACCTGGGCACAAGGAGGAGGAACAAGGCTCAAGCTGAACTCATTCCCTCAAAAAGAAGATTTACAAATAAGACCAAATATAAGAATAAACAGGAAAAAGAGAATACCAACATCTACAGATCTACTAAAGAAATACAAATTAAGAAGCTTGCGGAAGGCTACAGGAGCACTGGGGGAATTTGTTCTAGAACCCTCTGTTACGAGCCCAGCTTAGCAGTCTGACCTCAGCGATCAGGGCGTAGTTGGGCACCATCATGGCGATGGGCCTGAAAAGGGCCTTCAGGTTGTCGGGCAGCTCGGTGCGGCCGGCGTATCCGGGGTTCATGGTGATGAAGGCAGCGCAGGTCATGACCAGCTTTATCTCCTGGCCCTCGAACATGAACCTGCTCATCTGGATCAGACACACCACACCACACCCACAAGCTTTCAGGAAGGAACATTTTAATCAGAAAAATCCTAGTGCGTTTGGCTCAGGTAATAAAACCCAGCCCAGCGTAGCCGACCTCATGTAAACAACACAAAACGCTCAGCTGCGGAATTCCACGATAAAAAAGCAGAACGCATCATGGCTGAGCGTGTGCAAGGAGTGAGGGCGTGGCGGCGGGGTACCTTGGCAGCCTTGGCGTTGCGGATGGTGATGAGCTGCTGGGCGATGACGGACAGCACCTCGATGTCAATGCGGTTGAACTCGTCAAAGCAGCACCACGCCCCCTGACTGAGCCAGACCACTGAAGAACCGACCCATCATCTGAAAGCGTTCACGTTATGGTGATTCTACCACAAAGCCGTTACTGGATCCCATTTAGAGTTGTGTGTGCAGTTCCAAGAACCACACAGGATACTTTAAAAAGTACAAAGAAGGGAGAATATACTGGTACCAGGTATGAAATACTACAGTTATCTGGAAACGCTTGAGACAATGTAATGCGCTGGTTGAAATGCCTGGTCAAAATAAAATAACAGAAAGTGAAATGGTGAAAGAAAATGGGTAAGATACAGAAGACGGCTCCAAACAGCAGGAGCCAGCATGTCAGAGGCAGCCCAACCTTGTAGTCCAGCCCGTCGGAGCAGTTGAAGACCACGCACTGGATGGCCAGCGCCTTGGCCAGATCCTTGGTGGTCTCGGTCTTGCCCGTTCCCTGCCGGCCCGGCAGGGGCTCCCCCCAGGTCCAGCTGCAGCGCCCCCATGAGGCACAGGTAGCAGCGGTCCTGCCCCGGGCAGAGATCAAGGCCATATGACTAATCCAGTTTAAGGGCCCTCATCAATCCCTCCCTCTAGCATGAAGTATATACGTACATATATAAGAAATTTTATTGTAAAATGCCCAGATCCACACAATTAATCCAGGCGCAATATTAAATTTGATGGGAAATCCCCCAACCATGTACACACACAGGCATGCACACACAAGCGCATGTACTTACAAAAAACACATTCATATCATTGCATCATTTTTTATAAATTCCCAGCATGAGAGAAAATTACACTTGGCATCTGGGAAAAATCTGCACACGAGAAAAACGAGGAGTCGTATGAATATAAATCACATCTCCCGGTGACTGACAGGCAGAAATAAGAGATAAAAGCCTTACAGTGAGGGGCGTGATGACCAGTCTGGGACAGGCGCCCAGGTACTCATAGCCGTAGATGTAGTAGGACAGTGCCATCCTGGCCACACAGTTGTCCAAATCCATGTCCCAGTAATACCGCAGCTGTCTCTGCCACTCAAAGTTACTGCCCGAATCCACCTGGAGCAGCAACCACAAACACATGGGACACATTCAGCCGGCGTGTTCCCATAATCCTCTGGGGCCACACTGATGGCACAGGCCCGCTTGACTGGTATCGCCCTCGTTGCGATGGCGGAGCGGCGAGACGAAGCACCTTCTGCTTGACGAGGTCGGTGACGATGTCGCGGGCGTGCACGTCCACGGTGATGAGCGCGGTGATGATGTTGCGGTGCAGGCTGGGAAGTTGTCCGCGCACCAGCGCAGCCAGGTTGTTCAGTCTCTGATGACCCAGAGCGTGACACAGGCAGGAGACAAGTCAAACACAGAAACAGGAAGACTCAAACCGAGAGAGGAATAGGAATTTATCACCGGAAGGCGGGAATGGGAATCAGGGACAGGAGCATGAAGACACGCTGTCCTAATGTCCTGGTATCCATGCCAGAAACATTTAAAAGGTGAGAGAACGGTTTTATGGGGGGGGGAAAGGACACCGGATTACTCCATTGGCCGAGGCCCTTGTCATCTACGTTTGTGCGTCTGTGCTGTACCTCAACATTGATGACTTCAAATTCCTGCAACGCTTCAAAGTGGTCGTGGTCTCCTTCCAGACAGTTGTCCATGTCGCGGCACCACATCAGCTGGGAAACAGTGAGCACGACCTGGGGGGGGGAGGAAACCAAACCAGCGCGTCCACTCGTGCAATCCTTACAGCCTTTTTGCAGCTAAAATTAAAATGGCTTCATGTGTCAACGTCAATGCAGGGCTGTACCTGGGAAGGGTGACCCGCCACCACCCACTCCACCCTGGGCTTGTTCTGGTAGTCGGCAATGGAGGCCTTGGTGAGACGTCTCAGGGAGGAGAACATGGCTTCCTCTACCTTGCCCAGCCAGTCCTCCACATTCCCACGAGCCTTCAGGCCTTTCCCCAGGCCCACCTGAGCCCGGTGTAAAAACAGGACGTTAAACTGACATCCTGATTAAAGTTAAAGTACGAGTGTCTCCTTGCCAAAGTCCAAATCTAGCTCTCTAAAACTATTCTCCTTCCCCACGGTTGATTGTGCAATTACCTTTAGTCACTACCATCAATGCAATATAGTTCTCATTAGAACTTCCAAGCTGAAAGTTTAATTAAATACATTATTGTTATGTCCTTGACAGGCTTGTCTTACTCCATCTGCTTCAAGTTTCAGGAGTGTGGGTGTGGTTATATGTGGGTGTGGCCAATCAGCTGTGATGGCTGATCAGAAACACCTGGTGGGAGCTCTATATAAACCCTGTTCTGTGCAACAATCTGGTCCTTCTCTCTCAACCAGGACGACGCTGGAAGAACAGAGTCCTACTAACCACCACTTTTCCCCCTTTTTTTTTTCTCTTTACTCTGAGCTTTGGGGTCGTAACATATTCGGGGCCAGTCCGAGATTAGTAAGAGTTAGATTTTTTTATTTAGCCTGTTTGGTTTTGTGGTGTGTCGGTTTGTATCCTCTTAGTTTGTAGTGAGTTCCTGAGTGCCTTTTGTTTTATTAACCCTGGTAGGTAGGTGCCCTCTACTTTACTATTTTGCCTTTACTATTTTGAGGTAATCCTGGGTGGGGACTTAAGTCCCTGGTGGGAGTGCGTGTTCAGGGCTTTTGGTCTCAGACTTGTAGGCCTAAAAGTTCTGAGTTGTGTTTCAAGTGGCCTCGTGATCACGCCTCAAAGAAGACTGTTAGGCATTAGTAAGGTTTTGGGTAGGCAGTCAGGAACCAGGGTGCTCTTTGTTAGTTGGCATTTTTTAGGACTTTCTCACTGTCAGTAATACATTGAAGTCAATGTAGTGTCCTATTTGTCAGCTCACAAATTTGAGTAGCATTTTTTTGGTTTGTGCGCACCCATATCTTGTATCTAGGTGCTTGAGGACTACAAGCGTGGAGGATTACTTGTAAAGTTCATTTTTTAGACTTTTGGGACTTTAGTTTTAAAGTAAATCTATTGATGCTACTTTTGATGAGTTCCAGTTCTGGACTTTTTGGAACTTTTGTGGCAAAGTAATCTTTTAGTACCCTTTGGAGCATGGAGATTTTTTTTGTAGCTCTGAGAGAGCATTGAGAACAGTGTCCTACTAACTACTTTTTTCTTAACTTTGCAATTTGCATTTTGATACTTTAATAAACCCATTTGTAATCAATCCCATTTTGTGTTTGACTCCTTTGTTATGGCCCTTTTGAGCCGGGGTCGTAACAATTATCTACAAATAAAGCTGACCAGCTTTCAAGAACTTTGGTAGCACACATGCATTATAAACCCTTATGATACAAGCATATTAACATCTCATACATCCTTAAAAACAGGCGCTATAAGCAGCCTGTAGTATTTCAGTGAGTTTGACAATGCATTCCACAGTGCTTATTTGGGTGTTAGGTATTCTATGCAGGAAAGACTGCAGGTAAGATGGCAGCAGACGAGCAGGCAGGACAAACAGACCCTCTCGGCCTCGGGGGACACCATGGCCAGGATGTCGTTGCTGTAGACCTTCTCTGCCTCTCCCTCAGGGGGGGCTCCCTGGGGGCCGGCGGGCTGGGGGGGCAGCAGGGCGAACTCCAGGCGGGCGATGGCGTCAAAGCACTTGCGCAGGTGAGGCTGCACGGCCTGCGGGTTCCGGGTCTGGGCCAGGATCTCCAGCAGCTCGTCGTTTGACAGGAAGTAGAACCTGGGAACCCACACGGCAAGTTATTCCCGAGTAGTGCACTCACTAACATTCACCGTACCTTCATGCAGTGTGAAACCCCTTCAGGAAGATGTCCAAATCATGAGATCATATTATTGAAAAATCCTGATCTTTCTGCATCTCTCTGAAATAATTTGGGCCAAGACCTTATAGACTGACCTGGGAAAGATGACCCTCTTGGACTCCAAATACGCCTCTAGGCATTTCTGTATCTGGTCCAATAAAGCATTGTTGTTCTGGAAGACTTCCAACAGACCTGACAAAAATCAAATAGAAAAAACTGACAAAATTGCATCTTTGCATTCAAAAGAATTTGGTTCAAAGGTCAGTGGCCAGATGACACAAACCCACATGTTCAATTGACACATTGTAAACTGCTTCTTGGTGAGTTTAGTGATTTTCATAAATTGACCTTAACACCTGTGTTGCCTACTCCCACATCACATTTGTAAGACTCAAAGACATAACTGCAAGCCTACAGAAGAGTTGAATTTATCCAACAGTTACATCATTACATGACCCATTGGCTTAGCAGCTGCCTGTCTTCACTGCCCCCAGGTCCTGAGCGAGAGCTCAGTGCTGCCCCCACCTGGCTTAGTGGCGGCCCGCAGGGCGTTGGGCAGGCGGTGCACCTTCCTCATGATCTCCTTCCAGGACTTGTCCACCTGCAGGAACATTTTGGCCTCGGCCGGCAGCTGCCTCTGGATGTCCGGGGCGCTGAAGATGCTCTCCAGGTAGAGCCAGTTCCGCTGGCACGTCAGCCACTCGTCCTGAGGAGAGGTGGGGGTCGGGAACCCGTGCAATTCTGGTTAAAGGCCACCTTCTGTACACGGAGCAGGTCAGGGTCGGTTTTTGTGTAAATGCTGTTGAGTCAGAAAACTCGGCTCCTCTCTCTCTCTCACCAGAGTGTGATTGAAGAGGCCCAGCTGCTTCTGCCAGTCGGACACTCGAGACTTGATGGGACCCACGTAGCGCGAGGACGCCACGGTCGACACGTTGATGGTGCTGTCGTCCAGGAGGACCTGCGCGGGGCACACGGTCGCACGTGAGGAACGGCCACGCCCCGGGACAGCTGCGGCGCGCGCTGTTCTCCCGCCCGCTGGCACGGAGCCTCGGGTTGGCGGCGGCGCTGCTGCTGCTGCAGACGCGGGCCAGAGGACCCTGCGGCGCAGTCACGGGGCTCACCTGAATCTCGTCCGTGCCCCCGAGGATGAACACGTCCTTGGACTCCCGATGGGAGAGCACCACAAACTCTGTGGTCTTCCATGAGTCCTCCACCTAAACCAGGGAATCAGAGGAGAGACTTAGAACATAGAATAGTCTATAAGCATGATTTTACTGAGCACCTCAGCCGTTTAGCAGATCTGCTGCTTTCACTTCTAAATTTATAAGATTAGAAAAAGGAAAAAGACCAGGTATCTACTCTTTCAGGTATTAGGTCAACTCTGATTTCACCAGTCCAGTCTATCATTGAATATAACACACAACCTCTTTCTTGCTGTACCCTGCATCTGTGACCTCTTATGCAGATGAAAGCCACACAGACTGTTTAACGGCCAGAGCATTCCTTCCTTCCTGCCTCACCTTTTTCAGGATGGACTCCAACGACGCCTCTCCCGAAGCTTGGCCAGACACCTTAGGACATCAAAAAACACAAACGATCAGCCAATCGGAAGACCCGGAGTTCCACCTGACGTGAACGTGTAGACCCTGTCGTCTGTCTGCGTTTGGAAACGGGACGGACTCACTTCCTGGATCTCCGCGTCGAAGCTGAAGATGTTGAGCTCCTGCAGGGCAGCCAGCGTGAGGGGCTCCTCCACCAGGCTGGCATTGACCACCCGCTCCAGCATGTCCCAGTGCCGAGGCTTCAGGGCCGGGTTCCTCAGGTCAGAGATCACTGGCAGCTGCCCCACGCACACAGACGCACACAGCGACAGGTAAGTGTAGTAATGTTATGTTCTCCCAAGTTTGTTTAGGATTAGATTAGGTTTAGATTGTTCAACATGCCAGTGGACCTTTTGGTGACTCCAAAGTTAATGTACAAGGCTGTCAGTATATGTGAAGGTTCATGTTAATGTTATCCTCAGAAACATTACTGTTTGTGTTAGGTTCTGATGCACCCTGCTGGCGCTGACTGACCTTGGCTCTCATGCTCTCCACCTGCTCCTTCAGCTTGGGCACCACGCTGTTGGGCGGCAGGCCCTTCTCCAGCTGCGTCACGCACTTCACAAACCTCATCACCTGGGCGTTCAGGTCCTCCGGATCCAGCTCCTCAAACATGCTCTGGAAACAGAAACATCACCCGTGCCAATATGAAAAATACGTGGGTAAAATACTCTACTTTATTAATGATGCAATGAAATCAAAGTAACACATTTTTCAATTATACATTTATTTCCAAAAAATAGGGTACAGTTAACAGGCTTATTTCAATCAAATGAAGTTTCTATTCATAATTCTCACTTAGAAGAAACTCTAAGAGCATATTGGTAACACAGACATCAACTTGGTAACCCTAGCGACCAAATTAAATTTTGAATGCTGTCAAAGCTCTGTTACCCTGGTGGTAGTTGCCATTTCATTGTTTGTTGCTGTGCTTGGTCTTTATAATAGATTTGGGTTATAGATTCATTTGAATAGATTTAGTGTCTAATGAATGTAATCGCCCTTTACCTCCATCCAGCCTGCCTGCAAGCTCTCCCACTCCTCCATGGAGTCCCAGAGGAGCTGCTTCAGCTTCACCTCCACGCTCAGCTCCTCCAGAGCTTCGTACTTCGTCACCTCCACCTGCAGGGAGAGCAAACCGTGCAAACTATGTACTCCACAGGTCTCTGCAAATCACACGCAGATAGCACGCAAGACCACACTTGTATCACTAATAATAATTAAAATAAAGTTCCCTCAATATTGTGTATATACAGAATCTTGCAGTTTCTCTACAAAAATGTCATCCATTCTATGATGTTGCATGATGGCGGCACTGGTGGGGAAGAGTTATATTCAGTGAATATTCTATATTCAGTGAAAATAATTATCATTCTGATCTGACCTCATTCTGAAAATGATCTGCGAGAGATCACAGAACAGGTACTGAACAGTGACCACAGTGAGCACAATACTGCATCTGGTAAGAGAGCTCAAGTGTAGCAAAAAGCCTCGACATGACTAAACACAGCGGAACCGTTTGCTGATCCCTACGGTGGAACACGAGTGCAGTACCTTGAAGTTCTTCTGGTAAGTCTTGAACTGGAGGGCCTGAGCTTGCAGGTCGTTGATGGAGACCTGGATCCCCTGCAGCAGCGTCTTCACCTTTTCCCTCTCCGCACCGATGTCCAAGATCAGCCTGTTCTGGAAGGGGAAAGAGCGCTGGTTTCAGGAGGAGCCTGGGAGGAAGCGAGTTATGCACTGCTAATGGAGACGGCGTTTGTCGTGGAGTTACCTGCGCCTGCTCCTTGACCCTCTTCACTTCCTTGTTGAGCTCCGTGATGTCCTGCTGCAGGTGCTGGCAGAACTTGTTGATGTTGCCGTCCTTCTCGCCCACGGCCTTGTCGATGGCGTTGCGCACGCGCGTGATGGACGGCCTCAGGGTGGCGTAGGTGGCCATGTCCTCGGGCGGCGTGGGGACGTGGTAGTGCTCGATCAGCTCGAACATCTGCGACACCGTCTCCGTCTCCTTGTCCAGTACCTCAATCTGACAGCCAGGAACGCAGTGAGGGAGACAGAACCGTAAGTACGCTAACAAACAATAGCGCTAATAAGCTCCAGAATCTCCAGTCTTTGTTCGGTCTCTAGTTTTAGAACTTAATCATAGACCAACTTTTACTAGTCTACATAGTCTACATTTAAAGAGCTTCTTTATTTTCATCCTGTTGCTGTAACTTCTACAGGCATGACTGGCATCTGTGCTGCCAGACATGCACTGCTGTCCCGATCATTTCTGTACTTGGGAGATTTAAATGTGGTTTGCATTATGACTGTCTGTTCACCCTCCTGTGGATGTCACTTGAACTGCTTCATGACCAGCTGAACCGAGGGATCATACAGCTAAGTAAGCTGCTGTTAATTAATATAAACCAAGATGGCTGCTGGGATCCAGGACGCCCTGCTCTTACCCGATCTGTGATCTCCTCCAGGAAATCCAAGGACTGGACGAACTCTGCGGTTGCCGAGGGGGTGGAAACCAGTTTATACCGAGCCTTCTGGGCTTCGGCAATGATGTCATCCATCATCTTCTTGGCCAACGTTGGCAGCATGTCATTGATGGTCTGCAAGCCACAGAGGGTGGTGTAACAGTTATACGTCCTGATGAAATATGTGATATACATAATGACTATAATACTGCTGTACCCCCTCTCTCTCACCTCTAAGCAGCGTAATGGGGATGGGATGAGCTTGGCCTTCAGCTGAGTGGAGTCGATGAGCAGCAGGCCAATCTGCCTCTTCTGTATAATGGCCAGGGCCTCTTTGTGCTCACAGTGGTACCTCTCCAGCTGCTCCCCAAAGAAGGCCACATCTTTTTGGGCAGCATAAAACAAGGATCATTCAGCAAAAGGCCAGGCAGGGCAGTAAAAAAAAAAGAGAGTGGAGAAATGTAGCCTGCATGACAGCCTGGAAAACACTGGAACTGGAATAACGATGTTATTAAAACAGCCAGAAAGGAGCAGGGGCAACAACACTCCTGCACCATGCAGATGAGCGAGCAGTACCGTGCTCCTGCTCTCTGAGACTGTCGAGATCCAGGCTCTCGTTCTCCTTGTAGTAGATGCGGAATCTCTCGAAGGTCTCGGCGTACATGTCCGCTGCATCAAAAGCAAACTCCAGGACTTCCTGGAGACGGTGAGAAGGCAACGGTGTTAATACCCCAACCGAGCCTGAAGTATCTGGAGGTATCTGACGCACATTACAAGCACACATGATGGTAAAGAGCACATGGAGAAGAGCGTCTGCTAAATGGCTAAATGTAATTTAACTGTTAGGATCACAGCAGGTAATATCACCGTGTCCACCAACTACATGCCATTGTAGGCCTCAAGGGCTGTGCTGCTTTGGTTAAATAATCACCGCAGTCAGGCTAATAGCCATTACCGTTATGTTCTGGATGATGGTGTGCAGGTGCTTGTCTTCCTCCAGGATTGCCTCCATGCTGGGCCCATCGCCACACGTCTTCTCCTCCACCTACAATCACAATCGTGTTTTGCACATGCTCAGTACAGCCAATTCTGCTCTGTTACCACCTGACATCCAGGCCTACAGTAGATTACTGATGCAGGGGATAAAGAAGTCCAGCACCTTGTTGTATATTATTGGCTGGGTGAAGGCGTGGAAGAAGGCGTCGGGCACTAAGGGGTCTAGACCCAGCACCGTGTCCTGGAAGCACTGGATGATTTCAGCAATGCAGGTCTGCCCACGACAATACAGAGCAGAAGAGAAAAAAGCACCCGCAATGCACCTGTCAAAACCCTTTTTATTGCAACCACAAAAAGATTTTCAATTTTAAAAGATTTTAAAATAAACTTCTTTCATCGTGTTATGGAGTGGTCCATGCATAAAAATTATTTATGTATTATTATGTTTTTTTTTTTTACAATATTTAATCCTGTTAACAGGATTTATTTTCCAAATAAAGTTAGTTGTATGCCAGTACCCAATATGAACCTGTTACCGACAAGACTTCGGTGCTGTTACCCACCTGAAATTCGTCCAATGACGGCTCGTATGAGAGGGCATACGTGTCCAGCATCAGCTGTGTCACGAACATGGACGGGGCAGCACTGGCACTCTGAACCAGCAGGGTAAAGTATGAGCACAACTCAAGCATGGAGGAGAGGCATATATCTCAATGGGACCCATCCTTAATCACAGGTAACTGTGCAGCCCTTTGCTGCAGAATCCAGGGCCCAAATCCATCTAACCAGGTGCATCTGCCCAGCGCGTTCAGGGAGAACCCAATAGACTATTTACATACCTTCTTCTCTGAGTTTTCCTCCGGGACGTCCCAGCACTGGATGACCTCCTTTGAAGGGGTGCACTGGACCTGATCATTCAGGACGTTGAGCAGTGTGCTGATGGAGTTCACAACCAGGATGTGCATCGTGTTCACAATCATGAAGTCAGCAAGCCGGATGAAGCTGCAGGCGACAGGAACTTCCGACATTACAAACGCTGGAGAAGGCAGGTCTGATCTCACTGAATAAGCAATTCCCATACTATGATACCATTAGCAATACCATCAATGCCAGCACACAATACACGTCTCCCCCCAATAACTTCTCAGCTACTTGAGAAAGAATTTCATCTATCCACCCGGGATGATTTTGTGTCAAGCTTCTAAAAACTTAAACGTATACGCACATACAACACATACAGAGCATGTGCCTGCTTTACAAACACAGTAGAATGGCTGTGGGCATAAAGCCAAACAGGTGCAAGCGCTTCCTCATTGTGAGGACCCGTGGGTGTGGCCTGAGATAGCGAACGCCCACCAGGTCAGCCTCTTGCAGTGGTTCCTCTTGATGGCTTGCTCAGTGTAGCCCATCTTCTCGGGCGCTTCCTTGTACAGCAGCTCCATCTCCTGCTCGTCCCCTGCAGACCGGCAGAAAGGTGATGGGGGGGGACAGCGGGGGGCATAAGCAAGGATTTAGAACATCGGTACAAATCCTAACCCAGGTGTCATATTACTGAGCACCTGTCCTGTGCATGTACCTGGGGCCTCAGGGTCATAAGTGCAGGAGTCTGGGATGAAGCCTGCCTCCAGCAGAGCAGTGCGACAGGCGCTCCTCACCACCTCCTTCACCAGCTCCCTGAACTCCTTCAAGCGAGCAGACACCTGCCAGCAGAGCGTACAGCCAGATTACACACACACTCACAGAGAGGCTGGCAGGCCACACACACGCACAAACACACACACACACACACACACACACACACACATTTCAGAGAACAGCTCTAGGTTCTGTTACCTCCTCCTAGGTGTGTGGGCCATACCTCTTGCAGCTGCTGGTACTGCGCCTGCCTGAACTCCTCCAGGGTGTAGGTGCGCCCCACCTCAATGCGGCACAGCCCCATGTCACTGATCCGGTAGCACATCTCACGGACGTCGATCAGCGCCGGCCGCAGAGACTAAAGCGGGGTAACCAGAGAGAGACGGGAGTCAGTGCCGTAGATAAAGCACACTTGCTGAGACCCTTTTCAGACCTTGCTGGCTAAACTATATCATAATACTGAGGAAAGCAGACAGTTAAGACACACTTCAGAGGTGAAATGAAACACACATTAACGTTGACCAAATTTTCCCCTCTATGAATGCTTTCTTCGGCTTCCGTGTTCTAGTGCGTGAAACGGCGTCTGGGTGAAGGTGCCTTTCCCGTTTCGGGGGGGGGGCCCGACGCACCTGGTTGACGACGAACAGGTTGCGCTGGAGCAGCTGCTTGCACTTGCTCATGCTCTTGGTGCGCACGTTGGTGCGCCACACGCGGAAGGCCTTCCAGCGGCGGAAGCGGGCGAAGAGCGGGATGCTCTGGAGCCGCCGGTGGCACTGGTACTCGTGCTCCCAGCGCTCCAGCGTCAGCAGCTCCGCCTCGCCGTGGCAGATGTGCGTCACGCCCTTCAGGCTGATGGTGTAGTAGTCCGCCTTGTTGATGCTCTCGTAGCCCACGATCCTGCTCGAGAATAAACGAAGGAGTTAATCCCAAACAGCTCAGCCCGCGGCTTGCAGAACCGAAGACAATGGACAAACCGAAATGATTCATTATCCAATCTTCTGTCCAACGAGGAAAAGAAAAGTCATAGGCTGTAAGGTTCGTAACGCATCTGTAACATATGTACATACATACATGAGCCTGCATCCACGTGCTATGAGTGACAGCATGTAAAAGAGGGAGATTTCTGAATGGCTCCAGATAAACACAAAATTATCGGTGTGGAAACAGGGACGAAGAGCCAGCCCGTACCTGAGGTTGAAGGCGTCGTATTTGGGGGAGGAGACGGGCACGTCCGAGCTCAGGTAGAAGAACCCGACGCGGGGGCTGTTGCGGACGGCGCGGATGATGTCCAGGGGCCCGCTGACGTGCGCCCTGATGGCCTGCTCCGCTGAGGAGAACGCCAGAGGGCTGGACGCGGGCTCACCGGGGGCCGGGCTCGGGGTCGCGCCGGCCGAGGACCTGGACCGAAGCCTTTTTTTCGGCGGAGAGGGGGAATACAGCTGCACCTGCCACCCAAAAGAACAACAATTTATGGTGCCAATGAATAAATAATAATAATAATAATCATCAATCCATCCACCCATCATTTAACTCGCTTATTCCTGGAGCCTACCCCAGCATGCACTGGATGAAAAGCAGGAAATAATAATAATAATAATAATAATAATAATAATAATACCTGTACAAAGGCTTAAAAACAACTGAGTAAAACAAGACTTAAAAAGATGAATAATTTATTTTAAAAACACCAGCAGTACAAATCAGTTGCAGCTGGGTTTCAATTGCCTCCAATTAACAAAGCAAATCAATTAAATTAAACAATTTAACAAACAATAAATACAATCAGTTAAACAACTAACAAGCTCGTGAAGGGCCACCCCTTCACAATACTAATGAGAGAATTGTTATTATTTCACTAGTCCCTCATCTAAAACAGTAGAGAAAGACGGACAGTGGCACCCAACCTGCTTTTCCTTCGCGTGGTCCGGGAGCTCGGGCAGGTGCACTGTGGACGGCCGCTTCTCCACAGGCCAAGAGGCGGAGGGCGGCCTCCAGCCCATGCTCAGCAGCCTTTCCCGGTTCTTCCTGTGGATGTACTCAGGCCGCCGCTGCTCCTGGTTCTTCTTCAGAGCAGGCTGAGTGCCACAGAAGACACACTTAACATTTTAATGCCATCATTACGTTAGCTCAGCAGATAGCATTAGACAACCCCACTGGCTTACAAATGGCAAGTTGTTTTTTTCATTTACGTGCAGTACGCTGTTATTTTTTCACGTCATCTTTCCATCTTCCTTGACTCCGCCCACAACTAACCAGCGGGAGCCAATCCGCACTTTGGGAATCACTAGTGTCCTCATCTCAGACTCCACCATCAGGCACAGACTACCATGCGTCCCTACCAGATGCGTGTTTGGGAAAAACAAAAATTCCAAAAACTTCCCACACCCCCACAATTCCAGGCACTGAAACCGTCCAGGACATGTCAAGGCCTGGCAGCAGCATTCAGCTGGACACACTCACCAGGATCTCCACCTGAAGGGGGCGCTCTCTTTCCACCCTGAGAGTTCTGGGAGTGAAGGTAGGGGCCTTTGGGCTGCGACGGGCCTGGCTCGGGCCGGCGCAGACCAGCCTGGCCTGGAGCAGATCAACATCAATGCGCCCCACCGGAACTTTCAGGTGCTCCGTCTCTGCGCACGGCTGGCCCTCCGCCCCCCGCTTCGCAGCCGGGCTGTGACGCCCTCTTTGGGAAAGGGACGACATCGCAGCCTCCCCTAGAGAGTGCTAAAACAGCTCGCTGACCATCGCCGTCATAGGCACAAGCACACGCACAAGCACAAGCATATGCATGCACACACAAACACACACACACACACACACAAAAAAAAAAAACATGATTTAACTATACAGACTGACAAATTCAAATTTTTATTTGTTATACAGCACCTAAATGTGAGAACCAAAATATTTCCTGTAAATATAAGCTTGAAATGCATCATTCATGTGCACGTCTTATAAATACTTACACATTTGTTTCTCAAGCTAGTAATTAAGTGTAGATAATTAACACAGCTCGAACATCATAGATACCGTAGCTACCGTTAATTTTTACTAGAGTAAGCAATTGGCATTTCAAAACAAGAAAATAAGCGCAATTCCACTCGCTAATTTAGTACCATCTATCTTAAATGTATCATGTATTTAAAGCAGTAAACGTACAAAGTCGGTGTGAGTTAACTATTCATAAGCCAATCGAACGTTACTTTAACACAATGACAGTTACATAGAATCAATACGAACATTCCACAAGTGGGATTCAGTAAAACGGTTTACCTCTCGTATGTAATCATTAATTCAAATTGCGTTCTAAAGAGTTCACAGCAACTTAGATCTATTTTTTGGGGACGACAAAAGCCCACGACGAAATAAAGACTAATGACACATTAAATAATTTAATGAGCCTTAATTACAGTTCAGAATAAAATGTCACCACAGATCAGGTAAATTAGCTACTCTGTTAGCTAGCTGTAATGTAACGTTAGCCAGCAAACAAACTTAGCCGACTTCTTTAAATACGAGATTGCCGTTTCTAAGAGATCTTCAAGTTCCCTGCAGTACTTACATTATATGAAACAATTTCTGATAAATAATGATTTTCTAATAAATAACGAAATTCCCGGTGTGAAAACACTGCAGCAACAGCTACGTCAGGTAAAACAAACGCATGATTGTTTGAAGTTCCCTAGCAACAGCGCTCTTGTCCCGGTGCACGAGGAGGCACATTTTAAAGAGACCACACGTGTGTGTAATAATCAGTGAAATACCCAGCTGGAAAATGTTAGCCAAAAATTCCATTGAATATATACACATCGGTATTTTAGAAAATACCCTAAATTACTGATTTACTGCTCTACAACTGCATATATACACCACTGATATGTTTTTAATGCAACATAAAAGACAATAAAACAATTAATTGCAGGTGGAATATATGGTTATTTAACTTTCAAAATGCAATGTTTTGTGTTTTCTACATACATCTAATTAAAAGCAGAATTATTCTACCTGTCTATTGACCTGTGCTGCCTTTCTTGTCATTCCACCACTAGATGTCAGGGTTCTTCAGTAAATCGAAATCGGTGTTGTTACAACAAGTGCGGTCTATGGGGGGCCGATAAGGACTGCTTTTGGGACAAACTGATCTGAGGCCAGGGACTTGCTAAAGCGATGTCTGCGATGACTGATGATTGGCAGTAATTATTATTTCAAAATGGACATCATATCCCAATCATGTAAAATGTTATAGCTTCACATATTGTACAGCAGTGTTTCTTAAACTATGGGTCGGGACCCAAAATGGGTCATGGGAGTGTATGCGGTGGGTACTGGAATGAGTCTGCCCACAAGGCTATGCTAGAATGCGCATTTGACAGGTACTAATGTCTACTTTGGGTACCAACCTTAAAAAGGTTAAAAACTAGTGTTGCACAGCACACCCTCCAAACACACAGACAGTGGATTTAAAATACAAGTCAAGTGTTCCTCCTCCACATTTGAAAAACATAGCAAATCAAACTAAAGCATCTTCTCAAGCATATGCAATTTGCAGCCAGTATGAACCACAGTCACTGGCCCAGGGGCAGAACAGAAGCTGGAGGTTCATCAGACTAAACAAGACACTCGGATGCACACAAAATCCCCCCTTAAGCAGCACGGCAATAATGCAGCTCCTGGTATTTCGTACTAGTTTCCTGAAGTGGTTTCACTCCCGAGGTGAACTAGAGGGAGCAGGAAAAACGCTCACTGCCCGGAAAATTACTGCCTGTCCGCTTCCCGGTCCGAGCGAATCAAAACACCGCGGGGAAAAACGACCTGGGGAAGTGTCGTCTTTTCAACTGCCGGAAATTCATTTAGCTGATCGCGGCTTTGAGGCACTGCAAATGCTTACTCAGGCAAGGGAGCTGCATGGAGCAGCTTCACTGAGAAAATCATTTTTACAGGGGCTTTGAAGGTGCTAGAACTAGAAGGGTTTTGGTGAGACTAGGTTGCCATGGGACGTGATCTAATTTATCAACATTTAGAAAAAAAAATGGCTCTTGCACAAACGCTGGCACTAGTATTCACACTCCCTGGAGTGCTATCTGCGTATTACTGTTTTCCACAGGTCACTGTCATTTAAAGTGCCAATCGCTGTTAGCGCACACAATGTGAGGTCACTTGTGGGACACCTGACAGCCCAGAAGACTACCCTTATATTCAGTGAACTTCATGCAAGTTGACACTGTACTTCCAAAAAGTCCATTTCTAACATCACTCTAACAATATTGACATTTCTGCTGACATGAATGGGCTACAGTCAGTTGATCGCTGCCTCCTGACAGAAGTACTCAAATGGCTTTTTCCAGAGACAGATTTGGCTGAAATCAGGTCTCTGTTCAAGTGTTCGGTTACACAGTGGCGCGGTGCTGTTTCACAACTGTTCAGCTTAAATGCACACACTAAAGCCTTGTGCTTCTGGCCTGAGTCACAGACAACACAGCACGCAACACGCTGGGCGTTCACCGTGGCCACAGGGCACAGGTTCTGATACGCAGGCTCTGCAATCAGCCACAGCAGGATGATGTAGGTCCCCACCTCCCAGCCACACTATGGAAAGCACGTGTCCAGGGCGTGAGTGTGGTGAACCGCACTGGCAGAACCTGTTATCACCACAGGTGAGGGCCAGGGCCCACGACCACAGGGCTGCCAGGACGGACAGCGTCAGTGAGGAAACGCAGTTTCGGCCATTTCCACGCGGCCTGCGGGTGCACGCTCGACCGTCCCAATCAAAGGATCCCTTCCCTTATTTCGGCAATCGGCGCAGGGCCTGGCAGGTTTGCCGTAGACAGCGCGCAGTGTGGAATGTGAGGACCTCTCCCTGAAGTGTGATCATCCTTCACCCCGCCGACTGAGTCAAGAGTGGGAGGCGAGGAGCAGACGGGGGGGCGGGGGCGGGGGGGGGCGGGGGGACTCCAGACGCTTATCAGTCTCGGCGTGGAAAAAAAAAAAAATCTCAGAGAACAGCGCTTCTCTGTGTGACTGGCTGTAAATAATCGCTAGCCCTGTGGATATTTTGGCAGCTGTATCAGCCCTCTGCTGAGAGGTGGAGACTTGACTTTTGTTCCGACCCCACCCCTCGGTCCCAGAGTCACAGCCCAGCACTGAAATGTGGGATAGCTGCTTGAAAGAGGCCAATCTGCTTCCTGGGTCAGAATTCCCAGCTTCTCATTGCAGAGGTGTAGTCTAGACTGGAACAGGTCACTTATCTTCAATATATTATTGGCCAATGCAATATAAAAATGCTGTGACTAACATAACTTGCTGAACAGACTCAGTAAAAATGAATTGTTAGATATAATGTCATTCCAAATTGGGAGGAAAACAACGAGTAATTTTTTTTTTTTTAAATAATACATTACATTCCAATAACCCCAAGATGTATACCTGACTGCTTGAGTGATACTAGTAGTGATGAGTAGTGAACAAAATCTTTATTTATTTTTTTTTTTTTTACCAGTGTAATGAGTTCAAAACATTCAAACATTCACTGGAGTTTTTAAGTTTAATTCAAACATACAATGCATGAATGAAACACAGGAACATGAAATGCTCATATAGACACACCTTCAGCACACTCTCAGAAAGGATGTGTCGATATCCAACACACTTTTTGTGTTACTTTCAACACATTTGTCCAAATCACTACTTTTGCGTTACAAATATTTACAAAGATAGACTTTTAACACAGACTGTGTTGAAAGTAACACAAGGTGTGTTGTCCTTAACTAGACATGGAGTTGTGTTTAAAAAAAAGACAGGTTATGAGTAGTTTATAACACATCTGTTTTGAGTGTATACAGGGTTGGACAGTAAAGTCAGTCACACATGGGAACTAAGCAAGTGGCTTCAGAAACTCTGCACACATCAAACACAAATCACTGGACACTTGCCAAAGATACCACCGCTTTGAATTACATGCTACGAAATGACAGTAAGAATCGGCGTCTCAGTAGTCCCACACACACCATCAATCCATAATTACACTTCCAAAACAACAGTCAATGGGGTACGCAAGAAATGCGCGGTTTTCAGCCGAAATCGGGGTCCCTGGATATCACAAACTTCCTGCAGCTGCATGTAATACCATCTGACCATAATTAGCACAAGCATTTCTTCAGGTCAGAAAACGACTCCGAGCAGGAATAAGAGGAGCGGGAGCGAGCGAATGGTAAAAATAACAGCGCCTGGTTAAGGGCAGGACTTGGGGGAACATTCACTGCCAAAATTAATCAACAATAGAACAGTGAAAACGCTTTAGCACTCCCTTATTTTGGATAGAGAACCTGCAGAACCGTTTTAAGATAATTCATCTTTTTAGAAAGTTATCTTAATCTCTCATCAATTATGCAACTGGCTATTCAAGTGAAGAACAGGTTGCAAAATACGCGCCTCGCGCAATAACACGGCATTATTTCCGTTAGCCTTGTGGATGTATTTTCTTTACTTCGGCACGTGCCGAATAACTTGTAGAATCGCCGTTATACTATGATGAAATCATATGTTAAGTTTTCAAGAAATCTGCAGTGATGCTGAACAGTTTCTGCAGATACAATCAACGCACAGATCTAAGCTTTTCGCGTGGACCCGGAGAAGTGATCAGTTTAGCAATATGTGGGAGGCGAAGCTCCGCCTCGGCGTGTTTAAACGCAGCGGACGTGTTTGAATCCAGTAAGTAGCTAGTAAGTGAGCCAGTCGGAGGGATCCGAAACAGGAATAGGGCGAGTGTGTTCAACGTGTGTGCAGACGGACATGTACAACTTTAATCTGTCACACGATCTGTAATGCTGAGACTGGCTGAGGTCATCTGGCGCTGTACTATTTGAGCGGCGGCAGGAGTTGCAGTCCTCCTGCTACACTGTATGACAGTGCAAAGATTGGGTTACAGGAAGGTCCGTATCCAACTTCATAGCAGCGGGAGCTCAAACTGTGGACTCGATACAAGGTAATATTTTACTGTCATTTCAAACTGTAAACGAACAGATTGCAAAGTAACACGGGCTAAAAAGTAATCAGTGCTATTTTGAGGTTAGTAGGCTATCCGCAGGTTTCCACTGAAGGGAATTCTGGAATAATGCTTAATATTTACCCTCAGCCTAATACGTATTGCAGTATGCCTCCAATAATGAGCTTTAAAAAGAATGAAAACTACATATTTTCCCCCACATCACAACATCAACATGACAGGTACAATAATTTTAACAAACTAATATTAACTTTTCCAAGCACTTCTGCCTTATGATAATTGAATAGAAAAATAGAAATTTAAATAAATACAGTTAATTACGGTTACAGGCGTATGTAGTCCAAAGTACATGCAATACTTCAACTTTCTTTAAACGGTCCTCTTGATGTGTAATATCGCTTGGGCGGATAGAATTACAGTTTGGTATTTAACAGACGCTCTTATCCAGAGCGGCATTTAACTGTAGTTACAGCATCAGGAGTGTACATTCAACTCTGGCAGGGTCAATGATTAACAATGATCAGTGCCAAGAGAATAATATTGGCATTGACAGTAAGGACTAGACCACAGAGCATACATATGCGCTTATTACAAAGCAAAAGGCAAGTGTACATCCAACACGACACAAAGCTAGCAATATGAGAGCACCGTAGCAACCTGACACTAAGGTCCTTAATTGCAAAGTGGGCAAGCGATAAGTCAAGTACTTCGACACTTACAAACTGTTCAGAATTTTATCTAACTGTACCAAGGACGTCATGTGGGCTACATCATCTCTAACATGGCAAAGAAATTGGACCATACTTTTAATCTAGTGCGTAATTTTATCGTGTTAGAATAATTAAAATAATAAAGAAAAAATAAATAAATTGCTAATCAATCTATAACATCTTAGTGTCACTACTTAAAGGGGTGCATTCGTTTGTCGCGTAGAAATAGGAAATGATAAAGTTTTAACTGCACAAACGCGGAACATCCTGTGCAAAGAATAAAGGAACCGCAACTCTTTACATGACTGCACCAGAAATTAAAAGTATACTTTATCAGTGTAACATGTAATATGAGTTGATTTAACACTGATAATTTTACTGTGCGTTTTCCACCAAGTTAGGTTATTTAGGGGTGTAATTTTGGCTCACTCTTTTGTGTTTAGAGAGATACTGTAGATGATGGTCCCTTTCACGCCGTGCCTCTGCCTGTGGCTTGGAGCCTGGGTGTCAACGGCTAGCGGGCTGGATTTTCGTTACCATAACACGGTCGAAGTGGAACGATACCTAAAAGCTGTCAACAGAAACTATTCGTCGCTGACGCACCTACATAGTATTGGGAAATCCGTGGAAGGTAAGAGCCGTTCTTTCACGTGTCATTGGCTGCTATTTATTTATCTTTAGTGCAAATCAGTTTTAAAGATTACTCTGCGACGGCTATGATGTTGGTTGTGGACGTTTCGGACGTAGAACTGCGGCAGCATTTAGTGACGCTTCTTACCCAAGTTATTCCGATTTCTTGTTCCTGCATAAGCATTGTGTTCACCCGGTGTTCAACTAAAAAATAAATTGTGGAATGCCACAAGCTGCTGATGCTGATATATCGCAACCTGTTTTCTCATTACTCTCTCGATAATGTCTTTTGTGAGTGATCTGTGCAAAAGTGTCTGAAAATGGCAGAGTGCGAAGCTATGATTTACGCAGCAGTGTCTGGTTCAGGATGTGGTGGCGCTGCTTGTGCCCATAAATGAGGCCTCCGTCAGCCTCACTTTGGTGGCAGGTTACGCAAATGCAAACCGTTAATCCTGCAGCGTGACCAGAGTTCACTGACACACACACACGGCACCTATTTGTTAACTGAAAAAAGGATGCATGCAGTTAGGCCTGTCTGAGTGCTTCCCAAAAAAAGGAAAAAAATTGTTGTATAAAAAAAGCAGAACTTTGGGAGAGGTGCTGCCCAACCCAGTTCCTGGAGATCTACTGTCCCGTAGGTTTTCACTCCAACCCAAACAAAGCGCACCTCATTCAACAGCTGGAGATGTAGTTGAGCTGCTAGAATCAGGTGTGCAAAATTAAGAGTTGAAATGAAAACCTACAGGACAGCAGATCTCCAGGAAGAGGGCTGGGCAGCCCTGACCTACATAGTGCACGCACTCTACAGACGTGCATTTATGAATGGCACGCACATTACAGCGGGCGTGCTGAGTAGTGTCACTTCCTACCCGCCTTCAGCCATGTCCGAAAGAGTGCACACAGCTGGTAGCTCACTCGAGGGCCTAGGCGAGCGCGTGTGCTGTTTTTTGCTTGGCGGTAGGCCTCCCGAACTGCAGCGGAGGAATGTGCAGGAGGCACCCGGAGAATTCCCTCAGCGGGCTGGCGGGGGCAAGGCCACCCAAGGTGCCACTGTCACAGCCCCCTGTGAGTTATACTGTGAGATCGCTAACCCAGAGCCCCCTGAAATATCGACAAACTCACAGAATCTCCCCCGGGGGGAAGAGTTCTCACGCAGAGCGCTTTTCTGTTTCTTGCACAAAGGTGGCAAATATGCCACCCGTTCCCCCCTCCCGCTCCCCCCACTCCCTGTGGGTATCTGATCTCTTTTTTTATAAGGGGGGGGGAGAGCACATCTTTCGCTACATTTAGTTGCGGCTCAGACACAACACCTGATAAGAGATCTTGGCACAGATCTCGCAGTCGAACCCTCAGCCGTGCCCCCCCCCCCCTTTATGTAGATGTGCTCCGGCACAGACACCAAAAGGAACGGTCCGGCGACGTCGGTGGCGCGGAAAACTGCTGCGCTTCCATGGCGACCGGTCTCCGGCCTCTTGTAACTCGCGTTCAAACACGTAGACAAGCGAGATCCATGTTTATTCAACGAGCATTGTGCCTGCCCCCCCCGTCCCGGGCCGGCGCTCGCAGCAGCTGAATGGGGCTGTGCTCTCAGATCAGCTGTGATTTGAAAGTGAAATCAGCCCCTCCTCCACGCCTCCGACAGAACCCGCCGCTCTCAAGCTCACTCTCGGGCTCCCGCGGGGCACAGAGGCAGCGGTGCGCTGAGCCACATTAGCGCTACGCCCGAGAGAAGACCAGCGCTAACTCAGCGCTAACCCATCGCTAACTCAGCGCTAACCCATCGCTAACTCATCGCTAACCCAGCAAGCGACTGCACCAATGCTACTCCTCAGGGAAAGAGAGCCCATCCCACCCCGGCGAGGGCGTAAGGGACGGATAGGGGGAGCCGGCCGATAGCCCGGGCGGGGCTGGTACCGGCGCGGTGCTTATCGAGAGCACTGGGTCACCGGCAGCAGCGGCCGACCCCAGCGCTTGCGTCGTCATCTCGCGCCCCAGCCGGGCGGGGTTTTTTTTCTCCCCGGCGCATCGCGGCGGCTTGTTCTTTTTTTTTTTCCTGCTGGCTGCGGCGGACACAAAGCTGGCATTGAGACCCCGGGCTCCGCTCGCTGCCAGGGTCTCCCCCTCTCACATTTCAATCTGAAAAGGCTCACATGCTAATGCGCTAGCCGACACAATGTCTCAACCTCTGGAGCGAGCGCCGCGGTCTCCCCGGGCAGCCCAGGAAACGGCCTCTCCATTCTGCCCCATTGTCAGCCGACACAGCAACAACCACGGGGATGCCCAGACAGCGGCCCCAGCAGCCGCTCACTGGAAGCAGCGCCTCCTTACATCTGTATCTCAAGGGCTGTTAATATTTTTGGGATGCCCGTTCGCACATGCAGACGCGTCACTTTGGGGAGACCCCGTTTTGGGGAGACCCCCCCCCTGAAGCGCACGGTGACGGCGGGGTCCCGCTGCGTCAGGCGCGGGGGGCTGACCTCGCGCTAATCCCGCCGGGGTCCCTGCGCTCGCGAGGCGAAGGACCTGGAGCGGAGCGCTAAGTAGCGCTAATCCAGGGCACCACCTGGCTCGGCTCTGCCTCCACCCAAACCCCCTCCCCTGTGCTGTCACAGACAGCTACAGCGGCACGGACAGCCATACCATAATCTCAATTTCACGACATCTAGGAGTTAAAAATAAATAATAATAAATCAATGCACCAGTTTGAGACTACTGCCACGCTTTCAGGTTGACTATGAGAATGGGGTAGGACCATGTATTTTGCCTTCGCTCAGTTCAGAAATGACTAAGGAACAGAAGAGCGGTGTGACGTTTCGAGTCTCCGTGGTCCAGAAAGTAGGACACTCCAGTGGTGTTCTGGATCTTTTTTTAAGGCAGGGTTTTTTAAGGCATTTTTTTTTTCCACCTCCGGCCAAACATTGTCACACGCAGGATTATTTACCGCTGACAGGTTCATCGCTGAGCGCGCTCAGACCTGTCGTGCTCTGGGGCAAGTGTGCCGGCGTCCTCCTCATAAAGGCAAATCTGATTACTCACTGGCGGAGGCGGCGAGTGGCAAAGCTGGATAGGGCGGCTCTGCCACGTGCCCCTCTCAACGTTAACAAAACAATGCGTGAGCACCGCGGTACAGAAACACGCGCACCCAGGACACTGCGGTCCCAAAGGTTTTAAAGGAGTCAGCACTAAGTCCGTTCCTTATTTTCCACTTCCTTTTTGTGTTCCCGTAGGGAGGGATCTGTGGGTGCTGGTTCTTGGTAAACACCCAGCCGAACACAGGACCGGGATTCCCGAGTTCAAGTATGTGGGAAACATGCATGGCAATGAGGTAAGCTGGTTGAGACGAGTCACACAGCTCTGCGCGGGCCAGGAAGGAAACTGCTGCGAACAGATAAGCCGTTTGAGTTCACGCTTGTTTGTCGGATAGCAGTAAGGGCACCGGTGGCTAAAGCTGCGGTATTACACATTTCCTTTAAATGTTTTCTGCCTCCTTTTGCACGTACATTAAGACTGACACCCAACAAAAGGGCCATGGAGTCAAACAAAAGACGGTCAATCAAGCATCTCCGGAGGGGGCTTCACACTGCTCCTAACGGGGCTATATTTGGGCAACCGGGCCAGCTGGTGGGATGTCCTTAAATAGACATCCTCGAGTTGGGTCTGGGGGTGGGGGGGATGTGGATATCGTTAAAAGGAGCTCTGCACACAGGGACGGAAATTTACAGTCCGCGGGTGCGGTGGAGAGGCGGCCAAGCGTGACCCCGGGGAGAGCCCCTCTCTCTACCTCCGCCCCCCACCCCCAAAAGGAAGGCTGTTACGCGCCTCAGCGTTTCAAAGGGACCAGATTCACACTGCAGCAACAGCAGTGCCGTGTTAATGTTCAGGAAATAAAGACCTTTCCCCCAATTTCTTGGTTAAACAGTGACAAGAGCCACAGTGAAGAAATTCAGTGTGGGAAACTGAAGCAGTCATGTTCCAGCTCTTGCTTGTATTTCCATCTTAAAATATGCCACTCCATGATCTTAAGGGAAATCGTAGGTTAAGCAAACTCCTTCGAATAAAGAGATCACTGTGAAAGTTCCCCATTACAGTCCTTTGGCCTTACTAAAAAACAAATAATTAAAATATTCTCAATGGAGACAGGGCCTGAAAAGCTGACACTACAGTCACACTGCCCCTCACAGATAAAGACTGATTAGATTCTGCCCTGCTGTTGCGTGCGTTTCCTCGCTGCTCCAGAGTAGAGCCACAGTTCAGATCCCTTTGACTGCAAGCCGCCGCTGAAGAACTGGCCCGCGGTGTGGAAACGTCTCCCGCTTGCCACACCTCTCCGAGAAAAGCTGCTCTGACGAGGCGACTGCCTTCACCCCGCTCTCCCTGGTCCCCTGTTTGGCAGTTTCCACAAGATGGACTGCTGACTTCACCCCAAAATTAACTTGTACTTAATTTGTTTTCCTATGTTTGGTTCTGACCATACCTTGGTAATTGTTAACAATTATAGTGACACAACTGAGCGCTGTCAGGTCAAGTACTTGACTCTGCCTGCCTGCACTGCATCACTTAGCTGACAACACATTTTTTTTTTTTTAATGGAAGCAAAGTTTGAACCAAAGAGCAATTTGAATTCAGTGTTACAGCAATTTATTATCCAAACCCTGGTTTAAATTTCACAAGTCTACGAGATCCCCCCCATCTATTTGTGAATTTATAAAGAAACTAAAAACATCAGGTTCCTGGGCATGCAGAAATGCAGTTCGGGAAAGCATGTTCTGTTTTTTTTTTTTTTTTTTCATTTTTTATAAGTGCGATAGTGATAAAATTTAGCGGTTCTGCCCCAACATATCAGAAAGATGAGCAGAGGTGTCTGCCGTGTCTGGAATGTGTTGTTGATAACAACCGTGTGCATGAGACACTCACAGAGATAAGCTTCAATACATTAGGGGTTATCACCTTCCCTTTCAAGTTAACACATACGTACAGCCTTCACCTACTCATCATCAGATCAGGAGTATCACATTCTTTTCTTATCTCCTGTCACTGTGAATAACATTTTGTCCTGTAAGCAGCCCGAGAGCGGGAGGTATAGGCTGGTGTTTGTTGAGGTTTCTAGGGATTTTAGACTGCGTGCCTGCGTCTCTGTGAACTCAAGTGTTTTATGTGCAAGAAACGTGTTTGTGTGTGCTATCTGAGTGTGCGTGCTTGTGTTTGTGTGCACGTGCGTGTGTGTGTGAGATTTGCGTGTGTGTGTGTGTGTGCGCGCATTTGTGTGTGTGTGTATGTGTGGTGCACAAAGTGTGTGAGAGACAGCAGGACAGAGAGCTGCTGGGTACTGCTGAGCTGTGTACCAGTAGGCGACAGCCACACTTGAAGAGAATGGGGCGATGCTGATAACTGCCATTGAGCCAGCAGGCATGCAGAATTGGGCTTTTCTGCTTCCAGCTTGTGCATAATAATCAGGTCTTTGTGAGAAGTGGCGGTCATCTCCACACACAAAAGCATGTGTGCTTCTTAGACTCACATGCTAGCAGTAAATGTGTCTGTCCTAAACAATTCTTCACAGTTCTGGGCCAAGCTCTCTAGAAATGCCCCGGCATCACATGGTTTTGCAGTGTCAGAATTATCTCCAGGGCTATCCATGCTTGTAACCCACAAATATACTTACTAGTGGTTCACTATGGCATGCAGACAGATCATATGCCAGGTACTGTAAATCTGCAGTTACCTGCCCGTAAATGAGGTTGTTTTCCACAACACGAAGCTTCACTCTGTACATTTTGATGGACCGGGCATTTCTGTCCGAGCTCTAAATGTATCAGCAATCCCATAACTGCAATCCTTTCTAAGTGATGGAATCTGTAAAACGCTTGCTCCCAGGGCAGTGTATCATACAGCGTAACTTACTATGCCTGGGACATTGCCAGCAATGGGATACAATTAGCCTGATCCCTCGCGGGGTAGGGTGAGATTAAATTATCCAGGGTTCCTCAGGTTACCTGTGCACACACGCTCCCCAGCTTCTTGTCTAAACTTCGCTCCTCGTTTACGAGCGTCGTCTAACCGCTGCTTGCCCTCCTACAGCAGTACGCCCTGTTGCCTGTCATGTGGAAAACATCTCCTTGTTCACAGGCAGGTGTGTCGTAGGAGCACACGAATTAGCAGAAAGTGACAGAAGAGCTTAGTAATTATATCTCACTTCCTCCGGAACGGCATTAAGGAAGGTGAGACATCCAAAAACGTTCAACTTTCAGACGTGAGTCAGTAGTTTTTGGAACCCGTGAATGGAGCGCGTATTATTGGAGTGTGCTGGAAAGCTTCAGTGAGCAGCACGCTGTTATTTCCTGCCAGACGGGATTAAAGCACACCTGTGGGAACGGGCCTCATTGTGCGGACGTGTTTCCCTCAGGTGGTGGGACGCGTGATGCTGCTGCACCTGATCGAGCTGCTGACCCAGGGCTACCTGAGCGACCCCCTGATCACCCGCATCCTCAACAGCACCCGCGTCCACGTCCTGCCCTCCATGAACCCTGACGGCTTCGAGGCCTCCGCCCGCCACTGCCTGTACTCACAGGGGAGGTGAGCGCCCGGGGACACACGCAGCGATCGATCCAGATCACCCGAGTCTGTAAAATCAGGCAGTAGCCTCATCCATTTCAGGCTTCACTCCTCCGTCCCTACAACAGTGTCCCAGCCAGAAAGTGAGACACCCGTCCTGGAAAACCAGGATTTTTTTAAAACAGTTTTCCAGTCATGGAAAAGTCATGGAAAATGGGAAAACTGTCTGAATGCATTAGACAAACTAAAGTATATTTGCATAGCTGGAAAAATAACCATCCATCCAAATTCACTTATACTAGTGATGCAGAAGCTTAAATAGTTTGAACAAAGACAGCTATTAACATCAAAGCTCCAGCAGGTCCCTTATTTTGGTTGATCTTAACATGAAAGTTTCACACAGATAAAGATATAGTTAACATGCGGAAATAAAGATCTATCGGGTTGAGAGATCTCTCTCTCCCCCTCTGTGGTGCCCTGCTCTTCCCAGAAAAACTGCTGTCTTTCTCAAAACTTGCTCAGGGTTCTGGGGAAACCCTCCTCCTCTCTGCGTCATGCCCTGTTTCCATGGCAACAACACACCTCTGGTTCCACTCCACGGAAAAGAGACCTCACGTACACCGAAACCTGGCTGCAGTGACCATGACGACACTAAAAGAGAACGGATGGGCATTTGTTCCGATAAAGCAAAACACAAGACGATGACTCCTGCTAAAGCCAGCATCAGCATTAGTCACAATGAGGGTGAATCACGCCTAGAGATAACACAGATTTTTAAACAAAACTGGCGTTTATAAATGTATACAAATAAACCTGCTCACGGCTGGGTGGCTCGTCCGGTTAAGGCACCGCACGTTTCGTGTGCTCTCACAGTGAATCTGGACAGTGCCGGTCAATGTGGGCAGAAGCTCCACGAGGCTATGCAGCAGTTGGCTGCAGAGTGCAGCGTCCTCCTCCCACTCAGTTCTGCGCAAGCTCGGCCGGTGGGCTGCGGTGTGTAAGGACATGGGCGGGGGGAATGGCGTGCGCTTCCGAGGAGACGCGTACGCTCAGGCGTGGGGGAAACGCAGCTGTAAGGAGCTAATTGGACATCCCAAATTCGGGAGGGAATTGGGGCTATTTAAAAAAAAAAAAAAAATGTAATTAAAAAAAAAAGTGAATGGGAGCAGACAAAAAAGGGCGGGAGTGAGATCTTAATCACACGAGGACGGCCCAAACAGAGGCCCGCGCGCGGGGCATTCATTACCCCTGAATGACGGGGAGAGAGCCGCTTCCTGAGCTCAGATTAATGGAAGCTGCTTTGAAGTGTAAGCCCTGTGAAAAGGGGGCCGGCCTATTCAGCAGGGGGAGAGACAGGTCTCTGTGTCCCGGCCTCTTCCTGTCCGCGCGCTGCTGCAGGAAGCAGCTGTTCTGGGAGCAGGTGCAGTCGGGGGGGGGGGGGGGGGGGGGGGGGGGGGGGGGGGGGGGGGGGGGGTGGCGTGGAGAGAAACCCCTCATTTCACAGTCTCTGGTTTTTGCCTGGCCCTGCTGAAATTCTGTCAAAGCACTGGCCCCGTGTAAGCAAAACAGAGCTTCCCCTCTAAGCACAGGGCATCGTGGGATAGGCTTCTCCAAGAGGGAAGATGCATGGCACATGCATACCTGAAAACAACGCACCAGCTACAGGCCTCCTTCTGGGCCCCCTGCAGGTGTGTGCGGTGATTCTAAACTCAAGCCATGACTGACTTGTTTAGCTTTCATGTTTGGATTTGCCAAAACTTTCATGAAAAATCCGGGGGTTGGGGGGTAGTTATTAAGCAAGAGCAAATGTGTAACCGAAGAGGGCCGTTTCAAAGAGGGCAGATCATTTTCTTCAGCCACTAAACACAGCCTTAAATGCCTCTGAGCGGGCATGCAGACACGTCCTCCCACCCACACAGCCGATAACACCAGTGCTGTATCCCAGATCTGCGTGCGACAGGCCGCCAGCTTTAACAGCACTCAGGACACCCCACCACAGAGGAAAATAGGGGGTTCAGCTGGGATAATGACCACGATGCTGTTTACACTGACAGAACCAACACTTGGGTTCATGGCAGGAGCGCTGTGGTAATTTAACCTTCCTTTTGCGTCTCCCTCGCCGTCGCATAGATTATAACAGAGCCAGGAGCCGTCCTGGCCTGAGCCCCAGCCTTCAATAAAACTCCGCTTAAAACAGCACTTACAATACGCCTCTCTCTCTTAAAACACTGCTTAAAACCTGGCTCTCTGTGTAAAAGCATCTGGCTTTACGGAAGTGGGTGAGACTGCTTTCCCGCAATCCAACCGGATCTCTCAAATTTCAGCCAGGAAAACAGGACTCATCACCTCCTTTTAGAGCCCCACCTGCAATTGCTGTATGACAATGAAGTCCTGATTATCTTTCAGCAAAGGTGCCCTTGAATGAGTGCGTGCTACATTTCCATAGTGTTTTATTTCACTGACTGATGGGACCCTGTAGTACCGCGATAGCAGAAACAAACAGTTTACGCAAACAGGGAAGGGCTATTTGCAGCAGTATGATTTAAGTGCTGTAAGCATCCTGTTTCTTTCCAAAATGAACCAACAGATTGCTTTGTTTATTTTTCTTTGTTGAACCACCCAAGGAAATGTAGGATCTCCTAATCAAATGGAAAAACACAAATTTCATATGGGATCTGGACATCCACAATTTCCTGTTCTTGGAGTCAGCCATATAGCATCTTCCGCCATTATTAATATTCTGAAAAACATTTTTTTTTGTGCTGTTAACTGTAGACAGTTTAACAGTGTGCACTGGTTTGGCTTTTGGGATATTTTTCTTGTCCAAGAGCCAAATAGTGATGACTACTTTTTGGGTTGCACTGCAAACAGGCCGACCGTATATTACTAAAATTAAGTACTTTTTAGTTGTGCTTTAAATATACAGCAGCAGAACCTAAACCTTTTTGGTAATTACTCTTTTTGTTGTGATTATAATTATTATACATGAGTGAAATCCCACAGGAGAATAAAGTGAGACTTGCTTGCCCACAGCCTGATAGCAGAACTACACACGACTGGGCACACAGGAATTTTAGAGGGAAGCAATTCTTTGGAGATGCTGAAAGAGCTGCCCTCGGACTTGGATTAAGAGAGATCTCTCTATTGTACGTGAACACAGGCAGGTTGCGTAAATCCTGCAAAAGCACTAATCCATCTCTGAAACAGTTTGTATACTGCGTCCCCTAAATCGCTCTCACCACTAAATAAACCCCAGGTGACAGACTCAAAACAGCACCGCAGCAGCAAGCAAGCGAACGACCACCCCTGGGGCAGGCATGCAGTGTTTTTCAGCCTTCTCAAACTGTGCAACTTTAAAATTCTGGAAGGATGGTCTCAGTCACTTGTCTAAAAAAAAAAGGAAGACCACATGTGGAGGTTTCAGATGTGAGTAAGATGATAAAATATGTAGTCAAATTAAAAGCACTGCCTCTGCATTTCCCATTCGTTTTCTGGGCTGATTCGTTGTGATGACAGTAGTGCACATAAGGAACTGCCTGTGTGGCATTTTGATGAAGTCAGCCGGGACCCAACAGCATTAGTACAATACTGTCAGTCAAATCTGAGCGTCGGTACACATCCTGACAGTGCATCTGAAGCTTTTCCTTTCACCACACTTTCATCTGGTGAAAAACAGGGCCTCTCCATCTGGCCTGTGTTGACAAGACCCGCTGCAGCCAACAAAGTGGCTTGACAGGCCGTATGTTTGCATTTCCCAAACTGCGACTGCCCCCCCCCCCATAAACCCCCTACGCCCCCCACCCCAGCTTGGAAAGCAGTGTGCATCACCTGAGCACAAACACTGGTCAGGGACAGCGCAGATAAAGCTGTCTTCGGCTTTCCACGGCGTGGGAAAACACGACAATCAAAAACACAGAAAAGACAGCAAATATTTTCACTGGGGCTCCCTCACCTCTAACCCTGACCCCCCCCACCCACCCCCCCCCCCATACACCCACACAGGTTCAACAAACACGGTGTGGACCTGAACCGCAACTTCCCGGACGCTTTCGAGAGGAACGAGGAAGAGCAGAGGGAGGCGGAGGTGTGGGCGGTGATGGACTGGCTGAGTTCGGAGCCCTTCGTGCTGTCGGCGAACCTCCACGGGGGCGCCGTGGTGGCCAGCTACCCCTACGACAACAGCAACGGAGGTACGGGGGGCCCGCCGGGTCCAGCAGGAACCAGGAAGCAGCAGGGCCTTTAGTTCTGAGAGAGAGAGAGGCTGTGTCCCAATCAGCCTCCTAACCACTGTGTCCTCAAAGTATGCGCTGTCTACTACGCATGCTGTGTACCGTTTAGTGCACAATAGGCAGTATGCAAAAAAATATCCTCAGTACAACTGTACTATGGAAGTGCTGTAACTGTCGTTCCCCCCCTTGCAGACACGGCTCTATATTTGCAACAAGCAGCCAGCCCAGTGGGGACTGTGTGCAAGTCGGACTGAATGCACGTCTATGTAATTCTACATAAAAATGTTGAATCTCAAGGAAGACGGAATGACAACACTTGTCTTTTTGTGATGTTTTAAAACAGGAGGAGAGTTACAGGGGAGCTCTAGCGTCTCCCCTGACAACGACGTCTTTGTCCACCTCGCCAAGACCTACTCCTTCAGCCACAGCAACATGCACAAGGAGAACAGCTGCTACGAAAAGGGCTTCAAGGACGGCATCACCAACGGGTTCTACTGGTACCCTCTGGCAGGTCAGCCACGCTGCTCCAGACAGACTGCACACATGTATCCAGTGATACTCACTGTGAAGGGCTTCACATTTTAGTTTTAAACTCTAAATACAATTTAGACACGCATCAAAAGTTTGCCATTTTATAGAGACTGAGGTTGTCCTACCACAGGGTGGCCATTTTATAGGGCTCTCACATTAAAGGTAGTTGTGTCCGCTGTGAGCCTGGTGCAGCAGAGCTCTCCGAGCCCCACATGCGCACCGCTCCCTGAGCCCCCGCCCCCCCCCGTACCTCTCCCATGAGAGAACTGTGCAAGGCTGACTTAGGGCATCCACTTTTGTCCCATGGAAGTCGCAAGGTCTGTGGGTTTTTTGTTTTCACCTTAAAAATCATGCATCAACATGGCCGGAACAAAGAAAGGTGAGATGAGTCAACCGTGTAAACGGCTTTAGCTGATCAATTTCATGATGAGTAACAACCGAAACACGCACACCCTGCGCCCATCCCGGGGCAAGAGCGAGTGAGCTAACTGAGCCCTGAGAAAGAACCAGGGAGGCAATACCCTAAAATGTAATTAGCCTTGTTGCGGCTGTAGCAAACCCATTCTGTCCCACTGGGAGCGCTGGCGCAACATGAGAGCGTGCTGCTCATTACCGCCGCTAACAGCGTGGGATGAGGGACCGCTGACAGGCCTGGGGGAGAGCAGCGGCACCAGAGAGCCTTCGGGAGGCAGCGGATGTGGGCCCTTCCGCATTCCAAAACGTCAAGCCCGCCCGGGGCCGAGCGAGTGGGCACAGAAGCTCCTCAGGGACCAGTGAGGGTTGACAGAGGTCCTCCAAAACCGTTCTGCCGCTGACAGCTTGTAATCTCCCCTTCAGGAGGAATGCAGGACTACAACTACGTGTGGAGCCAGTGTCTGGAGATCACCCTGGAACTGTCCTGCTGCAAGTACCCCCCCGAAGCGGATCTGCCCGCCATGTGGGAAGCCAACAAGCCTGCCCTGCTGGCCTACATGCAGCAGGTCCACCTAGGTCAGTACACCCCGCAAGCACCAGGCACTGAGGATGCGCCGCAGGGAATATTATTTCAACCACCTCCAGTTCCCTCGTTTGCGGAAATTTCGCACAGCTGGTTCTTCCGAAAAGGCATTAGTCGTCATCATTCTTTCATTGCAGTCAGCAGTGAAATCTGCGTGACACTTGCTTTTGTGTGTGACGGAAAACCAATACAGATCGCTACAGCGAAACTGTGATCGGAGAACCCAGGGAAAATGTACTCTATTGTGCTCTATGGCCTATGCACTTACAGTAGATGGCTCCCAGTGGGATTACTCGGTTACCTCTCTTGGACAGGCCTGGCTGAACGCCGCGCCTGTGTGGAGGGCAGTGTGCAGTGCACATCTCCAGGGGAACCCAGCATTCTCAGAACCCTGCCGCCCCCTGGCTGTCAGTGTGCATCACCATGACAACACTCCCTTTGCTCCCTCCACTCCACACCCCCTCACATTTTTGCAGGTGTGAAGGGGCAGGTCCTGGATTCGGCAGGAGCCCCGGTACAGAACGCCCTGGTGGAGGTGGAAGGGAGGAGGAATCTCTGCCCATTCCGAACAGACAGGAACGGGGAGTACTACAGACTGCTGCTGCCAGGAGACTACACTTTCAAGGTGAGAGGGCCTACAACTGAGCCACTACAGGCATGCTGGGATAGCACCCTCACAGTGCGCATGAGAGCGAATTACAATTCCACATCTATGGCAAGGTACATTACATTACTTTAAACTGGAGTGGATTAAGGGTAGTGTTTTTAAAAAGGGGAGTGTGTGTGTGTGTGTGTATGTGCACGTGTACGCGTGTTTGTGATCTTTAAACAAATTTGATGATCTGTGAAAAGTAAGTCAAAATGACATGGCCTATGACTCACTGACATGGACGGATTGTGTCTTGGTATGTCTATTTTTAGATCTCCCATTGAAGTATAATGCGTGTCAATTACGTATTACACTTGGAAAGTTATTTATGGAGGTAATCTTGAAACTGTTAAGATGTGACCTTAACAATGAGTCACTCCACATCTACTTGGCAATACGCACACTGCCATCCAAATTTTAAACACTTGTCCGAAACCTTGTTCGGCTGTTTTCACCGACTGGATGCCGTCCAGCTAAATATTTGCATTGGATATGAAAAATGAACGTTTAAAAAAATGTACATTGTATGGAGCTCTCATGATAGGCTTTGGAAAGTACCCCTACTTTATGTAAACACTCACAGGACTGAAGTAACATTAACTGAAAGGACAAATCAGTTCAGGCTTTTCTTAGCAGCAGTTGAAGGGAAACTACGCAACTCAGTGATGCCATTATATAATACGCGGAACTGACAAAGCACAAATATTAGAAAGAGAATGTGACTCAAGCATTGTATTCGCTCTTGAAAAGCTGCAGGGTGTGCAGGGTGTGTTTTATGTAAAAACAAAAAGCAGCAAATGCTACGAATGTCGCAGGACGAGAGTGACTGCCCCAAGCCTATAAGGGGCAGGATAAGCACCTCTGTTGGCTCCGAAAGCAGGAGACCTTGTTCTGCTTTCAGTGGTCATCTGGGCACTGTCACACTAGGCAGCACATTTGACATGCCCAAAAAAAAAATTAAAAAATCTGCCGCTAAATGCATCGTCGTCATTTCCAGCACAGATACTATATGCGTGCAGCAGTCCCCCAGGACAGACTGCTAGCGTAGCAGCTACACTCCAGTGGGTGGGCGGCCAGCAAAATTCTCAGAGGAAACGGTCCAAGGCTTTCCAAAAGCGTCCCTTCCCCACACAGACTAAATAATAATTCTGAGGTGCCAGAAAGGAATGATTATTTTTCCGTTCGGATGAACATGCGCAGGGTACGTGGGCGGAGGGCGTCTCTCCGGAGCCGGGTTCGGAAGGCGCTCCAGGGGGCCTGGGAGACGCGAGAGCTGGTGACGCTCCAGAGCGAACGGGACAGGCCTGTGGGGGTGTGGGGACGGCAGCCCTCCACATGCCCTCAGGAGGGTTTCACTGGGGAGATAACTAAGGGTTAAGCGGGAGCCCAGGGGATCATGGGAGCCCAGCCGCTGTCACAGGGCATTGTGGGAAAGATGTTGGGAATACTCATGCAGATGTGTACTCACACTGCGCTGTTCAGTAAGCCTCCCTCACCTCCCCCTTTTCTTAAGAGAACTTATCCTTTCCGCCTTTCCTCCTTCTTGACTTGTAACTGCCAGAAGGTGAACAGAAGAGAAGCAGAAACTTGACTATACAAGAAACATGGTACAGGGTTTTTAAATCCTGCTTTTAAGTCCAGCATTATTCAGTGGTCCGATTCAGTCAACTTTGTGGGTCAGTCTCAGCAATGAGCAAAGGCAACGCCCCCTTTCACACAGTGGAAAATCATTGGATCATTCACTCATTGCATCAGCATTTACGGTCTGTGTACCAATGAAAACCGCTTTTTCATCACTAAACTAACCTGCTTTTTTATGTCATCAACAAAAACACAGTCTGCTATGAACTTCCCAGGTCTCATTAATAGACCGTGGGGACTACAATTCCCTCCCCTCATTTGTTTCTAGAACTGTAACAGAGAGAGGAGCAGCGTTCGGGACGTTCCTCATTACAGTCCGATTTTGACTGCACGCAAAAAAATACAAATGACAAAAAATAGATGCAAAGATTGACATGCTTTACAGCAGAACGAATGGGAGGGTAACGAGGACTTATTTCAGTGGTGGCACCGAAGCACTGCGCTGACCCAGTGCTGACTGGCTAACACATGTAATTAGCGCAGCTGGGCACTGCTGCGCTGCAGTAAATGACAGGGCGCAGGCGAGGGGCGGGCACAGTGACGGGCCCCCGTCCAAACAGCCCTGCAGCTGACACACAGGCCCGCCGAGAACGCCCCCGTTTGCCGCGGTCTTTAAAGGACTTGCGTCCGTGTTAAAATGCCCACTTCCGTCCCCCCCCCCCCCCCCCCCCCCCTCTGTAATCTTGGGATATTTTGGAAATATTCTGTATTTTGGGCCTCACATACCTGTTGATGTTTATTCTGAAACTGGAAAAGGGAGTCCTGTGTGTGTGCAGAACAGCAATATATCACAGCTCACCCTGCTTCATCCCACGTGTCCAGAGAGTGTATATATGAATACCTTCAGTAAGGCCAATAAAAAGGGTACCTTAACCAACCTACAACATGCACATAAACAAGCTAGCGAACGACAGAGGCAAGACCAGGACTGCACTTGCTGCTGTGCATGGTCACCTCTACCAAATAATCTTTCATGGCTCACTTAGTGAGTTGGAACTAAGCAAGCAAACCTAACCGCAAACGTCAAATCTGTTGATTCAACAGGTGACAGCTCCGGGGCAGGAGTCAGTGACGAAGACGCTGTCGATTCCGTACGGGCCGGACAATTTCTCCGCCCTGACGCACGACTTCGTCCTTCAGAGGAGCAGCGCATCAGCGGCGGCCGGACACTACCGACCCCACCGAGTCCTGCACCGCCGGGGTGTGGAACCCGGCAGGCAGCCACAGCGCCGCCCTGCTGGCCCCGCGGCTCGTGCCCCTGCTGGTCCTGACGCTGTGCAGACTGCTGCTCTGAGCCAACGGCCAGGCTGCGAACAGTTGTGTCGAACTCCTACGTTCTGACAGAGCCTTTCCGATGCCTTTCTCACGCACTGTGCTAAGGCTACGCCTGAAAAAGTGCCAGTCGGAGTGGAAACACTGTGCTACACGGAGAGGGACAAGCGATCCTCCAGAGGAGACTGTGCTCCCTCGCTGTGTGCTCATATCAACCACGGCCATTATAGAGCGAACACTCGCCACTGTTTAAACACTGTGTACTTATTATGCCCGATATTGTGGCCGTTTGAACACTGACATTGAGTACTTGTGTGTGCAACCATGAACATTTCACACCAGGAACTTGTATCTGCAGCCACATTGCTTCCATCACTGGGCATGCAGATCCACAGGCAGGGTTCCCCAGGACAGAGTTCCACTGGTCTCCATGTAAAAAAGCCTCACGACACCTGCTGCTCTGGGCCTGGCCTGCAGCTGGATCTCTCATCACAGGTGAAGCCTGGAGGCCCTGGCTGCCACAGCTTTTTGACATGTTTTTGACTAAACATGTAGGACTAGGCTCAGCAGACTACTGACACGTAAGGTACAGAAGACAAAAGGAGGTCACCGTTTAATATGCCACAGACATTCTGTTTGGCTAAACTTTCAAATGCCAGTTTTTGAGGGTTGCAGTTTCAAAGTCTTCATCATTTAGAAAGCTCACAACAATTGTCAGTTGCCACTTGAATAAATAAGGTGAGTCTAAGTCTCAAACTAAAAATAAGTAATTTTTCTTGTTTGAAGTATATAGAATATGAAGACAAAAATGCTCATGTGATGGAAAATATTGAGCTTATCAGCATTCAACATTTTCTTATCATTTTTCCTCTCCCAAAGGTTTGATACATTTAAACTTTAGTGACATTTATGAAATGTTTCAGATCAGTTCAGCTTTACTTGGGTGAAACCCTAATGTCTGGTATTTATGACAATCGGTCCTCTGGCCTTCAACCGATACGATAAACACAGGCGTTGTTTATATTCAAATCTGACAGAGCTGACAAACTGGATTTATAAATATGAAATACATGTGGTTCTGTTGACACACAAATGTGATTTGTGATGCACATCCAGAAGCTCAAACCACATTTTTTCCTAGTTGTATACACATTAATGTTGGCTGCAGGAGAAGATGGAACCCTGATACTGGAAGAATGTGAACCCATCAGCTAAAAAATAAAATCAACCTCAAACAAGAATTTTTATTTATTGTAATATTTTGGCCACTTTAAGTGTTGGTGATGCTGAGTGGGTTTGATGACTTGCAGACACACGTGGGGAGTTCTTGCCTTTCCAAGCTATTTTTTTATACTGCTGTCAAGAGACAAGCTTCCACCAAATCTAAAATATGCTTTAATACCAACAGCTAGCTGCCATTTTGTTCCATTGCTGCAAAAGGTTTATCAGTCAGACAGGTCTTCACCCTGCTGTTCCAAGTGGTTTATCAGCATATTAGTTAATAGGCTTATAAATCCTTCTAGGCCAACATCGAACAGATATTAAATTCTCAAAGGAGTTAGACTTGTGAGGCATTAAAGATTAAAATGCGGCTTTGCTGTGCTTATTCAGCACTGTATGAACTTTATCTTCCTCAAGACATGAGATACGTCAAGCTTTTTATGTAGCCATGTGTGTGAACAATAGTGGGAGATGCCTATCCCACACAAGGCCTGTACTCACCCCCTCCCAAACTCCACTGATCTCTGATGAGTGCTCTTCCAGGCACTGGAGGAATAGAGGAAGAAGTGGTTTGAGCTCTACAATCTGGAAGGCAGATGAGATTCCTCAGTTCAGGTGGACATTGGCGTGCACTTGTCACAAACCGAATCAAGGGCCCTAAAGCAGTGGTGGCCCAATCATATGCCATGGAGGGTCCAGAGTGTACAGGCTATCACTCCAACCAATAGCTACCCCTGCTGATTTCACTAATTAAGACACCTTCAACTAGAGGGGAGGGAACCAACTCGTGAACTGATTAGTTGGAACGAAAACCTGCATAGGCTACTCCTGACCCTCCATGGCACATGACTGGGCACTACTGGCCTAAAGCAAGAGGCTCATTCAATTTTCAGTAGGTACGTTTGACCTGGTTTCTTTTCATTTAAAAGGACAAATTAATTCATACATGATCCCGTACATATCACAATATAGCACTGTAGAACAGTCTGCTGCATTCATGGAAGACAGATATGGAGGTTCTCAAACTTTTACCATTCCTCCCCGGTGTTGTGGATTTGCATTGTAGAAGGCCAAGATCTGAACTGCAACTCCCAATACACACATCTTGCCACAAGATGGCCTAAATCTTGTCTCGGCTGTGTACGATAGGCTCACAAAGGCTCTCTCCTACCATCATGCCATGCCTTGCCTTGACAAGATTCCAGTTTGTTTGTTTATTCTTAATATAAGAATAAAATAATCACACCCAAGATGTTTGTGTCTTTCTCCACCATTACTACACAAGGCCGGGTAGAAGGATGTACACCTCAGTTCAAGGAAACACAAATGTTAGAAGGCCAATTAAATAAGTAAGGTTATTATAAATAATCTGCAAGGTGAGGACTGTGAAAGAACAACTGGATTAGGCTGGTCGGCAGGTATCTGATGTGCTTCATATGCCAGTCACAGAATGAGTAGGTGGGTAAGAAAACACCACAGAAACGCTTTCTATCGCAACTGTGTTACACAGACTTACGCTTCTGCCCTTTGGCGCCCCTTGGTGGCCATTGTAGTAGAGCAGCAGCCTTGCTGGCACCCAGGACTTGCAGATAAAATGTGTTTCAATGCCTTTCCAACAGCAAAGGGAAGTACAGGCCCTTGTGTCCTGGAAAAAAAATCCACAGCCATGTCAGAACAGCCTGCTTCAATACGGATAAAAAATGAGAACTTCCAGAATATAACTTACCTAATGAGGAAGTCTGTGTTCAAAAGACGGGATAGTGTGATATCCATTCATATTTATCTACCCTGGAATGCAAGTTTCTAAACTCAGAGACTTACCAAGACTTTTCACACAGATATTGATCATGAAGAGAGAACCCTACTAAATATGACAACAACGAAAAAAACAAAACAGCAACAACAACAAAAAACAAAAAACCCAGAAGGACCAGAAAGCAAATTCACATAAGTTTTGTCAGCATCAACAAACTTAGCAAAGTGCAATACACCCTCTAGTGGTAACTCAAAATCAAACAAATAAAAGCAGCAAAATGATAAAGGAGGACCAACAGTCACATGACTTTGCGTAACCAAAGGGGAGAGATGACCATCTAGCCATACCAATAAAGAAGCTGAACTCTTGCTTCTAGGCTACTTACAATTATGCAACAGACCTGCAGACAGTTTTACCTGATCTGCCCCAGCCCCACCCTTATTCAAGACCACCTTCAGAGGAGACAGGAGCTACAAAGTTTAGTTCACTCATCTAAAAGTCCTGCCCAAAGACCTTCCTCTCAAAATGTCTTCACTCAAAAAAAAAAAACCAATGTATAAGATCACATGGTTCTTAAAACACATTGTTTTTGTATCAGTGGCACTTGGCAATACACAAACATTGTAAGACAGCTTACTTGTAGCAACAATAAAATGGCACTTTATTTCCAAGTCCAAAACCAGACATGACGAAACAGAAAAGAAAACATGACCAAAAAAGAGAAATTACAAGTAAGATAAATGGAACATTCCAAACAAATTGTAGATAGGGGGTCTTGTTGTGTTCCATACAGTAGTATATAAACATGTCTTCCAAAGTAAGACTAGAAATTCACATGTTCACCAGCAGCATACTGTATGCCATTTACAGCAGGTGAATGTATTGGTGAAAACCTGTACCTTTCAGAAGTGACTTGTCCAGTTCCATTAAGACAAAGAACATATATCCCTATATCATCAGCTACTAAATGTGCTACTTTTGACAAATGAAACATTCTGGAATTCCACCTGGAACATAAATTCTTGAATGCAGAGAGAAAATCTTGACCGGCCATAATATTAGGCAACTAAAATGGTTTACAACTGTTACTGCAATGAGTAACTTCAAAAGGGTTTGAAAATATTGTGTATGAATCATTTTATCAATAGGTGCCTTTTTTTATTCTAAGGTGAATGCTTTACAACCTGTATTTAGGAACTATAGACACTGCATGTTAATGTGTGTTGAAGAAACATAACTGAGGACATAAATATACAATACATAGATACAAGTAAAGAAATAATATATACATATATATCTTAAACATAAATAGGCACACTACAAGAACACAGAGGAGCCTTAATGTTACAAACATTGTAAGGTTAAATCAATGCAGAACAAAAGCCTTTGATTATTATGTGATGTGAAATATTTTCACTGACCGAATCAGGCCACCACATAGGCAAATTAAATTACAAACTTACAATGACTGTACATACACAGATCAATACAAGACATAACTGAAAAACTGCTGAGATGCAAAAAAATCAGCAACGTCTGAATTTAAATACAAAATATAGATTTTTTTTTACATCTCATTCACAAAAGTCATCAGAGTAAGGCATCTAAAGAATTCACTTTGCAGAATTCACCAATATGAACATGCAGCCTACAATTTGTGTAAACATTCCCTACATGTCACAGCTATCCTGTAGTTCAGTGGGTCCCAATCTCAGTCCTGGAGTACCCCTGTGTATGCTGGTTTTCTTTCCAACCACAAATGCAATTCCAGAATTATAACAAGTTGTAAATTTTTCTTAATTAGGTGCTTTTCGTGTTTAGAAGGATTATTTACTCTCTTCAACCACATTATGTCAGAAATAGCTAAGCATTCCATGAAGAACTAGAAAGGTTACAATTCCTGAAGGAATTGTGTGGGCTTGCTTCAAATTCTAACTGGCACTGTCCTCAAGCCTCAATGCATTTCAATGAGGGCGCATAGCTCAGAAGAAGCACAAAAACATCCAGACCCACGGTGCACCGTAGCGTTACATATACAGCCGGGGATCAGTAAATAGTGATTATGTTCCAGGGATTAGTCATATCCTAAAAGTGTCATGAGTAAAACTTGGCTAACTATATAGCTAGCTAGCTATGGCATGTCCTCACCTCTGTAATGTTATTTGTTGTCCTCTGTGTGTTCATACATCTGTATCGGTGGTTGTAGCGTCCGTGTGTCCATACATCTGTATCGGTGGTTGTAGCTGTGTGTCATTAGCTCCTACTCATGCTTGCAGGATAGCATCCGTATGCGGGTTGTAGCTGTGTGTCTGTAGCTCCTACTCATGCGTGCAGGATAGTATCCGTACGCGCTAACCAGATTAACTAAAGTAGGCGATACGCTAACATGTTAGGGTTAGCTAAAGTAACGTTAGGCGATAAAGATGTGCTTAAAAATCTCATGCCACTGGAAGTGCGTCCTACTAAACATCCATGAGTGAGGGAGTGACCATCTGTGCATGCATCCTAAAATTCCCAATAAACGTCCACAAGTGACCCTCTATGGCAGTGGTCTCCAACCCTGGTCCTGGAGAGCTAACAGGGTCTGCTGGTTTTCATAGTGACTCTGCACTTCATGAATCAATTAGAGCAGTTGATTACACAGTTAACTCAACTCACCTGGTGTCTTGGGTCTCAATTGGGTGTTGATTTCAAGGTGAAAACAAAAACCAGCAGACCCTGTAGCTCTCCAGGACCAGGGTTGGAAACCACTGCTCTATGGAGTGACCACAAAAATTGCTCACAAAAACTTGCTAGCCGGTCATTTTGGTGTAAAAAATTTTGAATGTAGTGCAAAAACTGTAGGACTAGTTAAGCTAGAAAAATTGGCCGGAAAGTGCAGATAATAAATATATTATATACATATGATATCAAGAGTGGACTTGCCTAATTCCCACATTCATACTGTGCTTATTGTGCTACACTGCAAACAATTACATTAAAAGGTAAATTATTTTTAATGGATCAAATTAAAGACTGAGGTGTGTCAAAAGGCTTCTAACTGGTCAAAGTGTGGACACCTGGCCACTAAAACTAACCATCTGGAAGATGATGAAGAGATCAAAGACAAAGCAAATGATAACGAGCCGAACCTCCATCGTGTCAATAAATTTCAGGAAATTAAGCGTTCCGCTACATGTTCAGGGGTCTATTGATTAATCTCATTCTTTCAATTGGTCCAAAAAGTTTGTTACCTCTTCTATGTAATTGTTCGCAATAAAGCACAATAAGCACAATATGAACATGGTAACTTTATTGTTTATGGCTATTTTTGACATGATGTGGCTTAAGTGGGTTAATAATCCACCTAAACATAAGCACCTAATTAAGAAAAATGAACTATTTGTTAAAATTCTGGTATTGCAATTGTAGTGGGAATGAAAGCCAGCATACACAGGGGTACACCAGGACTGAGGTTGGGAACCACTGCTGTAGTTAATCCTGTCTAAGACTGCATTCACACAAACAGCACAGTTGCTTCTTGCCAAGCATGAACAAAATTAACATGCCGCCTCCCATAAGAAGATGGTCATTATGAGCTTCTCTCAAATTCACAATGAAAACAGTGGACGAAGGCAAACTGGCAGGACATTTTGTTGTTCATGCCATGTGACCAGGTGAGGGTGCTCAAAGCAACGTAGCAACATTTTTCTATTGTGCTCATGCAGCACTTCCTGGGTTCTGTATCGCCAACATGACGACTTTAACATTAGTATGTGAATGCAGGCCAAGTAGTACCCGATAGGTAATGAATTATACATTTTCCATGTTACCCAGTTATTCAAACACCCTTGCTATCTCTAAAGACAGGGCTGTACGTAAGTTACTGAGGTGCGCCTGTAGCTTCTGAAGCTGCAACACGAGTTGTATAGGCAGAGATGAGCCAGTTACCTTGGACACTGAAAACATGTGCTTACACAAAAGACAGATACAACTCCACCCTCACGAGAGAGTATCCCAAAATTAACCACACCACTGCAAACAACTCTTAAAAAGAAAAAATGCCACAGTACCCCAGACAATCAAATAGAGCAAAAATGAAACCACATCACTTTTAATGTTTTTCTTTCTGTTTCTATCTTTTTAAGAGAAAGTAAAGCCTCTATCCTTCATCTCCCGAACAGAGAGAAAAATAAACCTTGGCCTCTTGGTCATACAGAGCTGAGCTCCAGGAAGAGGAACAGTGCAAAGCAGCTTAAGGGGGGTTTGGGGATGTGAGGGAGCCAGACTGCAGTCAGGTGGTCTCGGTGGCAGACAGGTTGGGGCATGTTTCCTGAGTTTTAATAACGAGGTCCCTGGTAACGCGCCATTCTGTGAGCGCCCAACAACACAACAAAGGCCAATGTCAAGCCGCCATCAGCCGCAGCAGCCGGTGAAGGGCATTATTAACCCTGTGAGAACGGCTACCTTTTGATCATTCTAGCTGTACTGTGAGTCAAGGAAAACTACACAAATAATAAATAAATAATAATTATAATCAGTGACTACACAAAAAGGTGAGTGCTCTGGTATGTACAGACATACAGTTCTTAGCCCTTTGTGTCTTAATGCTAAAACATCATTGCCCTTTACTTTGGGGAATGTGGCACTGTCCTGAACAAAAATCCCTTCAACTTCTAATGAAGAACATTTATCTTCAATATTTTTAGTAGGATAGAGGTTAAGCATTTGAATTTAAAGTATGTATTGCACTCAAAAGGTTAAGTATTAGGTATTACAAGAATTCAACTCTAAAATACAAACTAAATACACGCAAGACAGGCAATGTTGCTGGCAACCAACATAACTATTGGTCCACAACCACATTGTGCCCTACAAAATATATGCCCTGTCTAAAAGATGGAGCATTTGCACTCTCTAGCATATGGGAACAGAGATACCTTGTTTGTTAAATACAATTAAACTCTTTTTTTTATTGTGTCCATAGAAAAACAACAGGTGAACTGAACTGAACTGAAGGAACTGTGAGCACGTGCGTGCGCGTGCGCCGTGTCGGAGAGTGTCTTCATGTGGGGAGGGGAAAGCTTAGCTCAGGTAGGTGAGCACCACGGACTGTATGGGCTCCCGGCAGACGGGGCAGAGTTTGTTGCGGTTCTTGAGCTTCTTGGCGCAGGTGTAGCAGGCCATGAGGTGGCCGGTGCGGCCGTGCACGATGCAGCCGTTCTTGGGCCGGCTCTGGCAGATGACGCAGGGCTCCAGGCAGCTGGCGGGGAGGCAGGCCTCCAGGCTGTTGAAGCGCTCCAGCTCGGGCACCTCGTCCTGGCTGGAGGGGGCGCTGCTGGCCCCCGAGGTGGAGGGCTGGGAGCTGGGCTCCTGGGACTCGCACGCCGAGTCCTCCTTGTGTTCGCCGGCGGCCGGCGGGGAGCGGGCCCGCTTACCGTCCGGGACGTCCAGCCCCTCCTCGGCGTCGCCGCCAGCGGTGGGGGGTTTCGGGGGCAGGGCTTTGGGGCTGGTCTCCGGGAGCCAGTCCTGCCGCAGAGTCCAGCAGCGGTTGCAGTGACGCGGGAGAGGGGGGTTCAGCTCCTCACATTTGGAGCATTTCCAGTAGTCCTGATACGCAACATGCACACACTGCATTACTGCTACAACACACATCACCTGCACAACACCTCTATACTACAGCATTGGTCTACGTTACATAGTACAATACATCAGTCTAGAGTAACTATTACACACATAATACTCTGAAAATATAATGCTAAAACAGCAACATCTGGGGTCCTGAACAGGAGGTACTAACACACATTTTGACAACTCAAAATGGACAACAATCCATCAAAAAAAAAAAAGCTTCGGCTTACTGCTTCTGAGATCTCCGTGTCTTCGTCAAAGGAGTCTTCATCCTCCGCCTCAAAGATGGTGACCTCGTACAACTGTGGGGGAGAGAGGGGCAGTGAGACCGGGCTGAAGCCTCCAGCAGGGGAAGCACTCTTTCCACACCAGAACGCCAAAAAGGAGACCTGTTCCTCGCCCGACGCCACCGACGCCTCGTCATGCTCGCTGTAGTCGTCCGAGTCGATGGACTCCACCTCAAACTCCACACTGAAGTTGTCACAGTCAGAGTCCTGACTCAGGCTCTCGTCTGAGTCGTCGCAACCAGAAACACCTACTTCCTGTGGAGGGGGGGAGAGAGAGAGAGAGAGAGAGAGAGAGAGAGAGAAAGCGGTTAAAGCGCTGCTGAGGGAGGGAGGACCAGGCCTCCAGCACAGGAAAACGCTGACTGACATAATACCACCGCAGTATATCAGCACGCGGAACAAGTCACTTTTGCTGACACCTACTTTCCGAGGGTGATACCATTAACCATTAATATTACTAAGCAAAAAACACCTCTGGGCTGAGGGAATTACACAAAGCGGTCTAAAATAAATAAATAAATAAATAAAATGTAAAATGTGGCAAAAAGCCTTTGCACAGGGCTTAAGGCTTACTGTAGGGCATGGTAAAGTATAACGTGTGGGGAGTGATGTAAGCAGACACTCACAGCATCGCTCCTCGAGTCCGAAGACTCGCTGCTCCCGCGGTCCCGCCTCAGCCCGCCGATCACACACCAGGACAGGCTGTCGTCGAAGGTGAGGGAGAAGCTGTCCGACTTGTGCCTCTTCCTGCGCTCGCTCGGATCCTCCTCTGTGGAGCAGCCAGCTGGAGGAGAGGGGACACAGCTCTCACCAAACTGATACAGCAGCATGTACACTACTTTAAAAACACCACCCCCAACTTAATATTTACACTCTCCCCATCTCCAAACTAGATAAAAACCTCCCAAAAAAATAACCCTCCTTCGTGTTTAACTGTGTACTGTAGGTACTTCCCAGTTTTATTACATTCAAACTTGAAGGGGTCTCAGTTTCGGGCCGTAGTTGCGCTGCAAGTTCGGAACTATTACAGCCGCAAGCAAAATTCTATTCCTGGTGTTTACGCAGCGGATGCCAATACTCTGCGATGCTGTGCTGCTGTATTCGGCGTTTGTTCAATAAACAAGTCCTCTTTGTGTGGATGTTTGCTCAGTGAAGGAAGTCATTATGCAAAGGGATCATCTGAACACATTCTGTGCTCCCACCAGACCAAAGTGCTCCTCGGGCTAATGGGTTCAGTTTTCAGACACTACCCTTTTGAGGTCTAGCAAGTTTTCGTCTCGGTATCCTTCACTACTTGGGTTTTGCAGGACAACCGTGCTTGATAAGGAAGCGGTAAACACTGTCAGTGTGTCCATATAAGCACAGCGTTCAGTCACTTTACTACATTCAGGGACGGACTGCACAACAGTACCAGACTTCACCAATGTACTTGCACCACTGCACTTGCGCCCGCAAGCAATGAAATGCAATGAGATGACAAACTCTCTCTCTAATGTGTCAGGGCCCACAATGCATTCACCGGCTGCCACAGCAGAACAGAAATGACACCTCCGCTCGGCAGGAAGGCCCAGCCATAGTACAGGAGCATAATCTGAGCTGGAGCAGTGGAGTAAGCGCAGCCATGGGGAGGGGTGGGAGATCAGGCAGTGAAGCAGGCTCTCTCACCAGGGTCACTGCACCTCCTCCTCCTCCGTCCTGAGGTAGATGAGTGTGAGTCCAAGTCCGTTTCCTGGCAACAGAGAAGAGTAGTCAGAAAGGTAAACAAGAAACGCCAGCACTTATATAAATCAAGACAAACTCAATTGAGGCAGTTAGATTTAGATAGCAAAGATTTTAATTTCCGTGAACTGAATAGTTGACAGCCCTACAGTCAAGTGATCTTAGACTGGACAGCAGGCGATACCACTGATACACATAATACACACGTTATAAGTAATATTGGCACAAATATCCAGATAATAAAATTTATAATGTGGCTCTTTACCTCAGGCCCTCGATCAGGCTCACTCTGACTCCTGGGTTCTGTAAAAGCGGACTGGGAATCTGTAAGAAAGCCAATAAGTAAATTAAAACAAAATCACAAATCATACTTTTAGCACCTTGTTCAAAACAACCAACTTTCAATGCAATCGCTTCTTATTCAGCTAATTAGCCAATACACACAACACAATATGAATGGAAACAAAGAAAAAAAGTTGTAAAATAACCACATCATTCATCTGGAACACAATCTTATCTAATATCACCTCTGAAGAAACATATATCGAGGCTGGAGATAAAGATCTGAACCACATTAAATACCTTGGTTTTTGACAGCAGTCAAGTTTTTGGAGATCATAGCATACAGGATTCTGAAAGAAACATTTTGCTAATGTTAGACACCAAGATAGTTTCAGTTTCTGCCACATGATTCTGATTCCACTATGAAGCATCCAGGAGTGCAAGTAATATTACTCATTATTATTATTATTATTATTATTATTATTATTATTGACCTGATATCATCATCATCATCATCATCATGGTCATCATCATCTAGGCAATCCATGCAGATTTTATTTTTTTTGTTTGTCAGAGGGCCAGGCAGCTGCTGACAGGCCCAGCTGTTCTGCTCGCAGCCACCTGTCTGCCCTCCCAGGGGTGTGTGGGAACAGCTGCCTCCCAGTCAAGGGCTACTTCACACAGCGCGGCGCAGAAAACGCACCGAGGCTCTTTGACAGAGAAGCTGTCCACCCCCAGCACAGCTCCCAGGGCGTCGTTGGCACAGTGGACGATGTGCTGCTGCTTCTTGTCGTAGAGCTGCTTGCTCATGATGTACTGCCCCAGGTAAAACATGACCTAAAATGCAGAGCACACAAAAAGCTCTTTAAAAGGGAAAATCAATGAAGTCAGCTGATCAGAGGCAGCTGTGGGTGTCCATCAGACCAACCAGTTCTGCCCAAGTGCTTACCGAGTCCAGACATAGGTTTCTAAGCAATGGGTTTAAAAACAACTAAAGAATGGGTACAAGTGCAAATGCATAGAACCCGCTGTTCAGACAGTGGAACCACAGCAATTGAAAGTGCGAGTCATGGAGACTGCACACACATTACTAACAGCTATGTGGTGTGGATGACTCACATTTCCTCTCTGTTGAGACACTCTTCCTTGTGGTACTCTAAAACATGCCTAAGTGCAACAGTGATCCTAATTATTCTACAAAACCCATCACCACCCCTGAATATCTGATTACAACTCCAGTACTACCCAGCATGACGTCTATAGATCCCAATCTCAGAGCAATTTAATATGGAACAAAGCCTCTCATTTTAACCTTATTTTAGGATGCTTCTAAGAAAAAAATCTTAATCCCATTAGATAAACAAGCTGCCCAAGGCTGTGTAGCTGAAACCTGAGAGGTTGCATTATTTTTAACATCTCCCACAATCCATCCAAGGGTAAATGACAAGGATTACAGCACTGTCTTACAATCTACAACATACACAAATCGCATGAAGACTATTCTGATCCCACACACTCCAATGTGATAGCTGAGGATATTTTAAAAATTCAAGTATTCAAGTTAAACAAGACAACAACTCATGCACAAGAATTAAACTGAAGAGTCTGTCCTCAGTACTCGTACACACGTCCTGAATGCCACTTACCAAAGCCAATGATTTCTTTCTTTATTTATTTATTTTTTACTTAAAGTTAATCTGTTTCTATAGTAACAGCAGATACTATCCTGCTGTCAGGTGATGTCTTACCTCCTTCAGGGTGAAAATGTCCTTGCTGGCACCAGCATGCTGCAACAGAGTCTGCAGTTCCACTTTGGGTCTCACCTGCAGACACACATTCACAATCATTAATATCTTTCAATGCAGCTGCTCGTATTCAATAACACAAACGAGAAGCACTTACTAGTTTCTCACTGTCCACAGCGTTCATTTGGGAACTGCTCAAACTGTTATCCGTCGCCATTCTGTTACCTGTATCCATGGAGAGAAAACAAAATTTAGGACTTCATATACAGCATCAGAATTAGAAGGCGTCCGTAAGAAATTCTGGCAAAGCAAAACTTACCTTAATAAATACTGATATATTATATACACATCTATAAAGTCTTTAGCTGTACATAAAGTGCTAGAGCTCGTCTGCGCGCAATAGGAAACCACTCTGACGCCACCGGATTTAAATAGGCATGGAGAGACATGTCAGGGCTAGATTCGCTCTGGCTGTTACTGCGATTGGGCGTGGAGGGCACGGGACTAGACGTTTGACATGTCGAAGCATGACTCTCGTACTGGGAGCTGACTCACCTAGCGGCGGAGACGCGGCGACACACTCACTGTTCATGTGGCGGATATGCCCGGGCATGTCCAACTTCTCCACGCTACACGCAGTGCAGCGCCGCGTAGCTTTTCATAATAACAGGTCTGACTCAAGCGAGGCGCGTCACGGCACGGCTTCAAAAAACAAAGAACTGTGTGCAATTTGACGTGTGAAGTATCTGACCAGTTGGTTCGCGCAACATTTCTATCTTTTCTTATCAGGTACTTGCCAGCTATCTTTTAAAAATCAGTATGTTTGCTATAGTTTGCTATCACCTTTGACCTAGATGGACTAACGAACTTTTTGTGACGACAAACACGTTTTTAGTTTTGGCTGACTAGAAAGCTAGCTAGTAAACGATTCCGCACAGATAGACTCTATTTGTAACATAACGCACCTACTAGCTAGCTAACGTTAATAAACAAAACACAGTTCGTAAAGTACTACGGCACCTAGCACCTGCTAACAGTTGGCTAAAAGTAGGTTGGTTGGCTATATTCGAAGATGGTTAGCTATGTTAGCCCGCTATGCTTAACGCCGCGAGTGTTCACAGCTACTTAGCTAACATCAAATTCATAAATTACTGCTGGGTCTGTGTAATAAAATGACCTAAAACCATGCACAATTCCCCCGGTGTTTATGCTGGTAACTTGTTCTGTGCTTTTAGATTACCTTCTTGCGTCTCCGAATTTATTCCAGAGCCAGGTGTAGGGAAAATCCGAGGCTTCACGTTAGCTAATAGGCCTTACATAAAAATGCTTGGCCAGTTAGCCTTTATGAAAACCTAACAGAGATTAACCAATTACTCCGATATGCAGGCAAAGTTATACTTGGTAACTGAAAAGAAACATTTCATTTTAAAGCAAAACTATATTTGTAAATTATCAATTTCTACTCCGAACGCCGAGAACACATCTTAATTTACTTGCAGTGCTGAGACTTTGTCGCCCCTGGTGGTTGTTCTCGAGATAATTTAAATTCCAACGGTCGAGTCAGTGTACATTACGGTACGTGACGTGAAAATCGCGTAACTTTATTGTAATTTACTCAAGTGGCAATGAACAATGCATTCTGATATTAGAAAGTACGTCTAAATGATCCGAATATTCACAAATGTTGCCAGAACGATCAACGGGAATCTTTAAATTCAAATGTCTTAATCAGTGTTTTCACGTACTAGATACGTGAAATAATAATACAGGTTACATCAATAATAGGTACTCCATAATATCCTAACCAAAGCAATAGCCAGCAAATGATCTGTGTCAGTAACAGACGGGCAACATTACTTTGGTCTTCAGCATTATGCAGTTTACTCATGTCACTCATTGACATTGGTTTGATTTTTGTTTTTCCCCTGGTAAAGGTCATCATCGTACTGATTTGCAGTTATATGAAGTAGATCATAATGTTTGATCCACATTCATGGTAGCATTATGAGTTTCACATGGTTACTGTGACATGAGTGTCCCAGTTCGTCTGAGATAACAGCCTGTTTGTGCTCCAGAGATCAGACTGGCTTTGCAGACTGGCGCCAAACTTTTTAATTATTTTTTTTTATATATATACTGCTTCTCACCCTTTACAAAAGTTCAGGAAGCAAGAGAGAATTCACATACATACACTGTACCCTTTCACATAAAGGTGAAAACAAGTCACACAATTGTTTTCAACTTAATCCACCCCTTAGAAGCTAGGACTTTTCATGCACTGCTAGTGTTACTTGCCACTTATTTTTTTTTTAAAGTATATGTGTTTCAAATATGACTGTTCCAAATAAACAACAATTACTATTTTCATTTCACCCAATGAAAAGTACCATCACTTCTCACCAATATTCATATTTGGCTTTTTAGCATCCTCTATGACTCAGCATTGGGGGATGAGTCAGGGTGTTTTTTTTTTTGTTTTTTTTAGAGGAACACTATGTTCTTTTTGTACTTTTTCAGCTTCAACATGTTTGGACATGTGAAATTGGTTCAGTTGCCATGGTGATTATGAGCTGCTTTTGAATAAATGAATGTTACCAAAACACACAAAATATTAAGCTCTAACTATGAGACTAAAGATATATACAAAATAAGTCTTCTCGCAAAGAGTAGCAAACAGAAAATGTAATTGATTGTTTCATAACGTAATTTCATTAAGTCTGTGGTGTATGAACTACCATTGTTTTGCAGAGATTAAATCTGCAGGAGACGCAATTGTTCTAAAGACAGTACTTGCTCTTTGGGAATGATAAGCCATCACAGACACTTGAAGGATATGGTGATGAGATTTTCTGAGGGGGGGGGTGAGGAATGGTAAGGCACAGACAGTATAGACACCAGCCACGTGACTTTCTGGTACGGTTATTGACAGCGTGTGCACACCCAGAGCAGAGTACACAGGCAAAGAAATTTAAACAATTGAGGGATATTTATATTTTTAATTTCTAATTTCCTTTTTGGTTAAAATTCAGCCAAGCTGGTGAGATGTTTGGCACAGTCTGGAGGGCAGATAGCTGCAGATAACCAATCGTGCAGTTCCCCTTGTCACTCGCACGGGGGGCTGGCTGATCAACCCAACATGGCACTTTCTCAGCTGTGGACCCTTGTCTATCTTTTATCCTCTGCTTCCTACCTGTCTGAATAAAGAAGAAAAAAAAACACTGTCCCGCTTTCCTTTTAAAAACAAAAATCAACCAGTCAGTTTAATCTAGTAAGGTCAACATTATAACATACGCATGAAACCTAAATAAAATAAAAACACAGCTGAACCTTGCTTCCTTAAGCAGTGCATATGGCCATGAGGCTCTGTACATCAGAGGGCCGTTTGTCTAAGTGCGAGAGCAGTAATGGAAACGCTGGCTCCCTGTGGACCTACGAGCACACAGAGGGCTACCTGTCTCCCCAAACCACAGCGTTCCTCAGCACAGGGGCTCCTGAGAGTGGGCCACGGGGCGTAACTGCCAATTTTAAACAGCCAATCACCTGAGGCCTGAGCGCCTTCCTCCTGATCCCCCCAACCCCCACCCCACACACTTTCATTCCCACTGCTTTTAAATGGCACTTGCCAGGGCATATTCCTCCTTCAAAGGAAGGAAAAATAGAAATGCTGGGTAGAGAAATGTATACACTGAAGTTCACTCTGTAGTTTTAATACCACAGAACCCAAGAATGCACAATACCAAGCACGGGGAGTTTGGGGTGGGGGTGGGGGGGTCCACAAGTATGCAGCCACTGGAAAAAAGTTAACCAACAGCCTGGATTCTCATACCGTAGCCTTGTGTGGCATTTCAGGTGGAATATTAAGAATTCCACTCGTTGCTGAACCTTGGCAGTGAGGCCAAGTTGCACAATACAAGCTACGCATGCAGATATTCAGGTCTGGAAGGACAGGAGTGGTTTGGTTCACAGGCATTCTGCGAAAGTCGCACCTTCGTGCCAAGCTGCCCAACCCGAGTCCTCCCTTTTGTTCTCATTCATTTGGGAAGCTACCATATTTGACCCTCTGTATAATCATTGCTCATTGCCACCACTATGAAAACACTTTCTACCACGCCGCAGGAACCAAATAATTAATACTCAAATACAACGCAAAATCTACATTCCAAAAATATATTTCACAAATATATTTTATAAAATATACACATATGTATTTAGCGCAGAGTATGGGGGGGGGGGGGGGGGGGGGGTTACAGCATCATTAAATAAGGAATAAAATTTACTTAACATCTGGAATGCACTGAAAGCAAATACAGTCCTGCTCAGCTGCTTCTTGTTATGACTGCACCACCTCAAATAGCTCAGCAAACATTCCTTGATAATCACGTATTTTATGGGGCAATGCTACTAGGTTTACAGGAAACTAGTCTCTAAAACCTAAATGCCCTATGTTTCGCTTAAGAAAAATCCTGTTCAGTTTCCTTCATGCGTACAGTCTTCTGTGTGTGTGTGTGTGTATATGTATATGTATGTGTGTGCATGTGTGTATATGTGTTTGCATGTGTACGTATGTATGTGTGTGTATGCAAGTGTTTGTGTGTGTGTGTATGTGTGCGTATGTGTGCATGTGTGTGTGTGTGTGTGTGTGTGTGTGTGTATGTGTATGTGTGTGTGTGTGTGGAGCTCGATGTGTTTCTTGCTTCCTGGATACCCTGTGCTTGCCTGTGTGCATCACCAGTCTCCCTGCATTTGGTACTCAGGGCTCAGGGTCTCTGGATGAGCCGGCTTTTGCCCTCCTCCTGTTCGGCCAGCTTGAAGTGGGTGTAGGCCAGGATTCCCGCCAGTGTGCAGAGGATCCCCACACCCTGGTGCAGGGACAGGGGGTCCTGGAACAGGATGTAGCCCCCCAGCAGGGTGATGCAGAACTTAAAATGTCCAAACATGTTGTAGCTGTGACGCGATATGTTAAAGAATTATTAACAGCGACATTCCAAGGCAATAGGCCGTAATTAAGAAGGTACAATCTGATTCTTTAAATTAAAGATTTTTTTTGGGGGTGAGGACTGGGTTTCATAACAGATGCATGTGGTATTCAGTATGGCCCCAGGGTCCATCCTCTTCCTCAGTGACTCTTAGCACGATGCTACATCCTGATATCTGTGTATGTCTGTTTTTATGTTCTGTCAAAAAGTATGTACTGTATATTAAACGGAATTTCCCGCACACCCTGGGGTCATTCACTGGCACCAGTGAAAACAGAAGGATACGTGACTGCAGAAGTGTTTCCAATGATCCAGTAGATGGACAGGTTCACCAGGAAAGCAATGACTCCAGATGTCATCACCATGACCTGGAAGCAACAGCTCAGTTAGAACAAGTTTTTTTTTCTCCCCCCATTCTCAGCAATCTCCTTTTGCAAAAGACAGATTACTATCAACGTTTCAAAAAAGTAGTCAGACAAGTGAAGGGTAAGAATAAGGAATCAAATCTTCAACAGATAACCAAGTCTGATAACACAGCAATATGTTTGGTACAAGGAGCAGAGAAGCAGGGTTGCGCAAGTATTGCCATCTTCTGTGACTGGGCCCATCTTAATCAGACCCTGCTGTCGCATCAAAGTACCACACCAGCAGTTCCACTTTCAGGTGAATCACAGTACAGAGAAGAGAGTAATAAAAGGGTGCAAAAACATTCGTCCCACAGCAGAAAGGCTCGTTGTAGGCAAAGCAATGTACTCCACTGTGCCTCAGCACTCCCTTCACAACACTCAGAACAGCCATTGCACAGGCCTGAGGGAGCTACTGAGAGCTGTACCTCACGGAGGGGGGGGGGGGGGGGAGCCAACCCTGTGACTAAGACAAGGCCACGGGGCTCTTACCAGTGCAGGCAAGGACCAGGGCCCAAAAATGCCCCCGACCCCTGACAGGGGCTCGAAAAACGGCACCAGGGTGAGCAGGAAGGCGGACGACATGGGGGCCTGGTAGTACAGCAGCTGCATGGAGTTCACCTGCAGCTCATGTTGCTTGGCGCCCACCCACTGCGAGAGAGAAAGGGATGAGAAAAAGGGGGAAGGTGTGAGGGAAAGACGAACGACACCAAGCTCGAGAGAGAGAGAGAGTTAAGACCATAAAGTTGGTCATTAACCGCACTGTGCGAGTGCAGGATTTCGGCTGTAAAGGAAATAGGTTGTTCACCTCTGATTGGCTGTTACATTTTCACATCCTGTGACAGTGTGCTCTACTTACCACCTGATACAGGGAGGTAACAAGAACCCCTAAAGTTGCAAAGATCATTCCCAGCAGGTTAAATCTCACATCATAGTAGGAGTTGAGTATCACACCCAACGTGATGGGGATCTGCAGAGCCAAGATGACAAAATTACTCACTGACCAATCAGAGAGAGGAAAATGGTAAAACACAAAAATAAAAACACTGCTCAGACACAGCTTATCAAAGGCCACCTTGTTTGGGAGAACGCTTGGACCTGTAAAAACTAAACTGAACTTAAATTGATCTTTTAAGTTCATAAGTCGAGATAGAAAGCAAGTTATAATTAAACTGAATTTAATGTTGTACAGTGCACTTTAATACGTATGTTAAACACACAAACTGGACACAGACATTTTCCTGTGAAAGTTAGTTTGTGTGCAAACTGTCAAAACGCCAGTCTGTCGGGTTTTACTCACCACCGTTAATTTTATCTTGGTAGAAAACGTTTTCTTATAGTACAGCGTTTGAATGACAATGATAACAGGGGTTGTCATTGCTTTAGCAAGTTGGTAGGTACCGATGGTGTTACTTTGAAGGGAAAGGTTTGTGAATACGACGAATCCACAGAAGCTTAGAGCCAGCAAGACTATTTTTGTAGGTTGCAGGCTCTTTGGAGAAAATATATCCACTTTCTGGCACACATAAAGTCCCAGCCATGTCACCACAAAATGAATCAACGTCAGTGTCATGTTTGGGAAGCCATAATGAACGTAAATCCATTTGTTGATGAAGACGATGCATATGGACGAAAGTAAGTTCACTAACAGACCTGCCGCGATGCGACTGTTCCCAAAAAGGCCGGAGAGTCGACTCGCCATGGTTAGCCAAACCCCGAGTAGCCAGTCTTTTGTAGGTAGTTCGTAGTGAACAGTTTTCCCAGTCTGAAAGAAAAATGTCCCCACAACCCCTCGCATCTGATATTGTACTAGTCCTCAGTGATCTTTTGACCACACCTGTATCCAAACATGCGCCACATTCTGTGTACACGGTGTCGCGTAAAATGCACTAAACCGCATTCATTTACAACTGGTTCAGTGTATAAAACTCGCCTACTGAACTGGGTGACGACATAAAATGCGACGCGATCGAACTACAGCAGTCCGGAGCGTCGCCACGTCACGCCTCTCCAGCGGCCACCGGCGGTTAAATGGAGTACTACACAATCTGCTGAAAATCGCCGTTTGAAATCTTGGGCACAGAACCGCAACATCTAGTTTCATTAGATAAATCTTCTGTACGTACAGAAGAAGAATTATTAGATATGGCTACACTTTTTCTTTTGGAGTCATTATTTCAAAGGAACAGTGGGTAGCACTGTTGCCTCACAGCAAGGAGGTTGTGGGTATGAATCTCGGCTGGGGGCCTTTCTGTGTGGAGTTTGAATGTTCTCCCTGTGTCTGTGTGGGTTTCCTCCGGGTACTCCGGTTTCCTCCCACAGTCCAAAGACTTGCAGGTAGGCTGACTGGAAACTCCAAATTGCCCATAGGTATGAGTGTGTGAGTGAATGGTGTGTGTGTGTGCCCTGCAATAGATTGGCGGCCTGTCCAGGGAGTATTCCTGCCTCTTGCCCAATGCACGCTGGGATAGGCTCCAGCACCCCCTGCAACCCTGCAAGCTCAGTATAAGCATGTATAAACTGGTCATATAATGATTGAATGGGATTATGTACTGTTTGAATCTCCAAAATCTGGACAACGAAGCGATCCAGGACTGGAGTTTGTGATCCCTTCGGCAAGCTACACCACCAGTTTCTCCCCCCCTAACATTTATCACAGAATAAGTCTCACCTCATTTGATAAGATTGAAGAGATTCAACTCCACGCTCAGCACTATTATGATGTGCACTTACACAACAATCCACTCAATCTGCCACTTCACCCTCAGCGCAATAATGGACCCCTCATAGTAAGTCATAAAATGGAGGCTAAAATGTTTTCAAATGTCTCAGGAAAGATCGTATTGCACAAAAAATACAAATTGAGGACCCACCAGGTTGACTGGATTACTTCACCCCAACACTGAAACAATAAGTTGGTAGAAACTTCACTAATGGCCAAAGCCAACCAAAAATTCAATTCAAAAGTGAAACCTTTATTAAATACAAAAACAGATTTTCAAAGCCAGTTAGAAAAATATTAAACACCATGAGAGAGATCCCTGGTGCCAGGAGGGGTGTCTGTGTCGGGGGGAAGGGGGTAGTCTACGGGTGCATCTCATAGCCCAACGGGTCCAGGCCTTGGTCCAGCAGGAGGAGAGAGGACTCCCGCAGCTTCTGAAGAAACTTGCTGAGCTCCTCCTTGGAGAAAACCTGCGTAGGAGAGACAAAGGTGAGTGTTGTTTTACACTACACTGCCGCCATTTTACACAGTGATTTCTCAAGCATATTCATAAAGCGGGTTTGTAGGTTTTTGACAGCTCAAAATAATAACAATGTTAAAATTCATACATTAAGACCAGTAACAATGCATGTGCAGCCATTTCCCAATAGAACTAGAATCTGACTACAACGTGCGGACACCGTTCCAAGTGGACTTGCAAACCGACATTTCTATCTTGCCACTTCCTCCACCATCTTTGGCTGTACCTGTATAGGGGAGTGGTGCACTGGCAGGCTGTGCCCATGCTGGGGGGAGGGGACAGAGCAGCATGGGGGAGGGGACTGAGCAGCTAGGGGGAGGGGACAGAGCAGCGAGGGGGAGGGGACAGAGCAGCGAGGGGCGTGGCCACATACCTGGTAGAGACGGTGCTGCTCGGAGGCGATGATGTCGGCGAGACGCAGGCTCTCGCGGTGCTGCTTCGTGCTGTGCAGGACAGACTGCAGCAGGAAGGCCATCATGGGCAGGCACAGCTGCCGCAACAGCGCCATCTGGTGGGAGCGCTCGGGGTCCTCCTCCGCGTCCTTCGGAGAGCGTTCGTTAACCACACGCAAATACACACGTGCGCTCTCACAACGCATGCGACACCAACGAACGTGACCACATGCACAGACACACACGGTCATGTAACGCATGCGCACACACACACACACACACTCCCAAGACCACAGAGACCTGTACATAGATTCACATTAATATCCACAATGTGTGTGCAAACAGACACACAAAACGCACGTTCACGTCACGTCACAAGCACACGAGGCCCCCCCGGACACTATTCCCCACGTGGGGGCAGGGGGGGCGCGTGTCCGCCTCACCTCCCGCACGTCCACCATCCAGCCTCCGTCCACGAACAGCAGCACGTTGTAGATGCGCTCCTTCACGTCCTCCGTCAGGGCCTCCAGGCGGCCCTTCCAGCTGCCGTAGTCCAGCTGCGGGGACAGGAGCACAGCTGAGGCCCACCCAAATGACCCTCAGTGCAGCGCAGCGCAGCACCGCAGGGCAGAGAGGCTGCAGGGGGAACGGGCGCCGCCCTGCGGGAGGGGACGAGCACTAACCTGGTACTCCTCCTCCTTCATCCTGTGGGCCACCTTCTCTGTGAATTTGGCCGCCTGGGCGGGGACGCTGGGCTTCTGCTGGGGAGGAGTTCATGTGGCCGAACCAATCACTGAAGGCTTCGTGGGCCTCCTGAGGCCGAAGGGACAAGGGGAGAGTCAGGGAGAGCGAGGGACAGAACCTTCCGGTGGGGACTAACGGGAATCTGCACATTCTCCCTTGGGTTAACATTAAATCAACAAATGAATGAAACGTTACATTTATACAGCAAATTCAATGCCATTTCCACTACTTCTCCTGGGCAAAAATATGCAAAAAAAAAAGGCCCGTCCAATCACATTCCACAGAATTTCAACAGCAGCAGAACAGACCATAACAAACTAAATGCTGGTTTCCACTCATTTTTGACTGCAGCAGAATGAAGGTCACGCCCCTTTCTGCTGCACACTCCCAGTCAGGTGCTGCAGCCAATCGGTGGCCAGAGCGAGGAGGGGCTTCTCACCAGGTAGGCACGGATACAGAGGTGCTCGCGAATGGCGTTGGCGTCTTCAGCGGGCAGGGGCGTGTCCATGCTGTGCTCCTCCCACTTGTGGATCTCTCGCATGGAGTCCTCGGGAACCTTGCCGAAGGCCGCCTTGGCAGCGTCGTGCTTTTTGGACACTGAGGGAAACATTGGAGCAGTTTAAAGGGCCCTGGCCCGTCAAAGCTGGACGTCACACTCGAAACCAGGGAAGCTAACCACGGTATAAAGTGCATTTGGCCAACCCAGGTCATATATCAATGAGCCGTCGCTCACCCAGGAACTTCCTCATGATGGCATTGCTCTGCTTCAGCGCCTCTGCTCGCTGCGAGGGGTCAAACACCAGCCACTCGATCACGTCAATCTTCCTCTGGTCTCCCTGGTAACGGGGAACAGGGGAGGGGCACAAGCTCGCTTAGAGAAATCACCTGACTTCTACAGCTCACACTTAAATGCCAAGTGTCAAGTGTGTGTGCCTGCGAGTGTGTGCATGAGTGTGCTTATGTATGGGGGTGTGTGTTAGTGTGTGAACGTGTGTGTTTGTGTTTGAGTACGAATGTGTTAGGCTGTTACATGCTTAAGCACACTGTGGCTCATTGGTACCTCAGTGGTTGTGATGTCCAACAAGGTATCATGGTGAGCAAAATCCTCGGTGTCCTTCTCACGGATGTTCTCCACCACTGTCTTGGTGACAGCAGCCACGTCCAGCCCTAGGGGCAATGGCAAGCAGATCAACACAAAGACACCAACACCCAGAAGCCCCTGTTATGGGTGTAGCAACTTTCATTCCCCTCTGCTCTCTCTGCTGTGATGACAGCAGTCAACACACAGTCATTACATGTAATCAATCAAAATGCACACGCACCTCCTTCTCCAAATCACCCTTCCCACAGTCTGCCAGCTGCTGACTGCCCCCTCCCCTTTGGCCCCTCCCCCCGCTCACCTGCCTCCCTGGCCAGGTCCAGGCAGCGTCTGCGCTGCTCCGTCTCGTCACGGACTCCAGGAAGTGGGCGTACTCGGCCACCGCCATGTCCGGCGGCAGGTGACTGACGTAGAAGGCGATGAGGTCGGTGTGCCCTTACTGATCAACAGCTGGGAGTGGAGTGGGGAGGTTAAATCCATTACAATGCAGAATTTATACCGGGATGCACAGATAAGGAGGGTCCACAACACATCATACCTGTATGTAAGCCTTCAGGACATCCACAGACACCTCCTCCTGGAATAAAGTAACAAAGTGTTCATCTATTAAGAGGCATATATGGATTTAATTACATTTTTATTTAATTTTTATTTAATTTAATTGTGAGATTATGTGTAGGTAGAGGTGTGGAATTATGAGCAGTAGGTGTGGGATTATGAACAAAGTGTAGGATTCCAAGCAGGAAGAGGCGTGCGATTTTGAGCAGGTAGAGGTGCTGGATTATGAGCAGTAGGTGTGGGATTGAGAAGGTAGAGGTGCTGGATTATGAGCAGTAGGTGTGGGATTGTGAGCAGGTAGAGGTGCTGGATTATGAGCAGTAGGTGTGGGATTGTGGGGATTGTGGGGATTGTGAGCAGGTAGAGGTGCTGGATTATGAGCAGTAGGTGTGGGATTAGGAGCAGGTAGAGGTGCTGGATTATGAGCAGTAGGTGTGGGATTGTGAGCAGGTAGAGGTGTGGGATTATGAGCAGGTAGAGGCTGTTGCGGGTGAATACCTTGAGCTGCATGCCCAGGCTGCGGTAGAAGAGCAGCAGGTGCGTCATGAAGCGCAGCAGGTGAGCAGGCAGAGCCGCTCCCCCCAGCCAATCACTGAACTCCCCGATCAGACCTGCAGACAGAGTCACACTCACATCAATCACTACAGTCTCATTACACACACAGTACAGACCAGCTGTCCTGGCAGAGACATCGGTGGTCACTCTTACCATCCAGATCCGCCTGAATGACAAACTTCTGAATGATGTGGTAATACTCTTTCGTCTCCTCCAGGACCCTCTGTAGAGAGACAAAAATAAACCAATCAGCATTTACAATTACTTTCTACAAGGCTGCCTCAGTTAACAGTCTCAGTGCTGCCCAGTGTCAGTGATAGACCCGCACCAGACAGAGCTGGTATTCATTTTCCACTTTTCAATATGAGGCCCACCCACCTTCGACTCTGTAGCCAGCAGCTCATCAAACACCTTCTCCATAGTCCAGCTGAAAGGGAAATGAGATGTTAAAAAGCTGGCCATGAGCGCCAGGGGGCCTGGGGCCAGTTGCAGGGAAAAGGCCAGTCATATGAGCCAGTTACAGCAATGGCAGAGGGTCTGGGACATATTTAGTGATAAAGCATCAAGCGTTGAGAGACTCAATTACAATTAATAAAAAATTATTTCTAATAGGATTAAAGGTAATGTAGTTTGCTAAGACTGGACATCTGGCCAAATTGCTTTAAATACACAAATGAATTACAATCAAGTGCACTGCAGTAGCAGTAAGGTCAACCCCATGATTGTGAGGGACTCAGGTTAGGTCGTAAGGTCACCGGTGAGGACAGGTCTTTGTGGGTAACCGTAGCGACGGCGGCGGAGCTCACCTGGCCTCCAGGTACTCCCGCGGCAGCTCCTCCAGCTCCTCGCTCCCCAGGCCGGAGGACCGCAGCTCCTGCTCCACCAGCGTGTCCACCATCGCCCGGAAGTACGCCCACACAGAGTCCTCCCACGTCTCACACACTGGCAGCAGCTGCAGCAGCGGAGAGGTGCACGCACACACACACACACACACACACACACGGACGCGCGCGTGCACACACACGCACACACACACACACCATGACTTAGGTAACCATTTCTGGATCCGTAAACTCTCGTCCAGAGTAACTCATTTCAGATTATAATTTGAAGCGGTGTGGGGGGGCGGTAAGCGGCTGCATTGTCAGCTCTTCAGCCCAGTTACAGCAGCAGTGCTGGTGGACGAGGCGCTCAGTACCTGCTTCAGGTTCCCGCTCAGCGCGGCGTAAATGGCCCGCTCGTATCTGTTGAACTGCTCCTGGAACACAAGAGCAGCACAGCAGTCACGCAAAGTTCACTCCTCCCCACCGCCCGTCAGCCTGGTGCTCAGTGGAGAGGGCAGGGGGTCCCTGGGGGTGGTGATCAATGTGACCAGCAGGGCGGCGCTCTGACTAACCTCCTCTGCCAGTCTCCAGCAGCACACCTTCCACAGCCCGCGCTGTGGGTTCCCCTCCACGGGCTGCAGCTCCACACCTACACACACACACACACACACACACACACACACACACACATTGGCAGCAGTTCATCCATCCGCATAAACATTAAAGGCACTTAGGACGGCTCTATAAGGTGAACACACCCCAGGGAAGGCAGCGATTAGGAGGACCAGCAGCCCACTACACACCCTGCCTGGGCTGAATATTAAACTGTCATCGACTCATGCTGTCTTTCCCTGAAAACGTTCCAATTTACAGCCTCAATTAGGCGCGACTTATCTAAAACTACAAATTAGACTTGGAGCCACTTTTCTGAGAATTTAATGAAGTGCAGAGGACGTGCTGCGTTTTGACTAACGGAAAAGAAAGTGTTTGGGATGGCATGCCGTCTTTTCAGGGAGGAAGGAAAGCAAATCTCCAGACACGGAGAATCTGATTGGCTGCTGAGCTGTGACCTCACCTCCGTTGTTGTTGGGGTCATGGTAGAGCTTCCAGCCCTCCAGAGTGGCAGCCCTCCAGGCCTGTCCACTGCGCTTACACAGATGCTGTGCCTGTAACACACACACACACAAACACACATACACACACACACATGCACGCGCACACACACACAAGGGGAATTACAGTGTGAGATTTGTGCACTGCAACTAAAATTGTTTTTTATCTAATTTTATCCAAAATTAAGCTATTGGTGGATGGTGGAGCTGACTTGAACAACTAAGCACCCGGGTCAGGCCCGTTGTAAATTGAGGTTATGAGGGAGCAGGGAGTAACCGCAGGCCGCACCTCGTCCATCATCCCCGCCCGCACCAGGGTGAACAGGTACTTCAGCAGCCGAGCATCGTCCTCCCGATCCAGATCTGCCAGCGGCCGCTTCTGCCTGACTGGGGCATCAGGGTCCTGCACACACATACGCGCGTGCACAGAGAGACGCACACACACACACACACACACACACACAGACACACACACACACACACACACACACACACACACACACACACACGACACACACAGACACAGGCCACTCTGAATCAGTACAGGAGACTGAGCTCGGGCTGTCCCCTCCGCCCACACATTACTCTGTCTGTCTGCGTCGTCTCACCAGCTCAGTGACCAGGGGGCGGCTGAATCCAGTACCGGAGGTTACCCGTCTCTGCTTTAGGGCATGCAGCGTGTTCTCCCTGCACACACACACACACACACACACACACACACACACACACACACACGCACACACACGCACACACACGCACACACACACAAAGCACAAACACATCACTGCTGTGACATCTGGCTGTACTGAAATATGTCTACGGTCTCAGGTCCAAAACTGCGGACCAGACCTGTCCTAAAAAGAAGGCACAATTGAACCAGTCTGTGAATCCAACAGGGTTGTGCTGACCACTACCTATCAAGACTCTACAACAGGACATTGCACTTTTGGACCCAAACACCTGTTCAGGCACAAGTTCAAATCTGTAATCGGTTTAGGTGGCCCTGTAAGACCTCAAATCTCAGGTAACTTCAGTTTCACCATTACATTATGGAACTTTAAGCAAAAAACACTACTTACCAACATACTGACTTGGAGTGGAACTCAATGTTGTCTGAAAAATCCCCTATTTCATCTTTGGCAATGCTCTCCAGCCAGTCAACCACAAGCTGAGGGAAGAAAAGAGATAATAAGAGCATAGCACATGTAAATACACACAATACAGACACTGACACTAACAATAACCAATACGTGTTTCACCCAGAACCCTCCATCAATAAAGAAGTTACTGCCAGTCCTAAAGATAATTAACACAACAATTGAGACACCCCTATCTGTATGTGTGGGGTTCAGTCCACCATTAACACAGTATACTCCCACAGGAAGTGCTCCTACCTGACTCTGCCGCACCACTGAGTCCTTCTGAAAGAGCTGGTCCACCACCACCCTCTCACTGTCACTGAGAGACTGAGAGAGAACACAGTCACCTTAGACACTTACACACACACACACGTGCACACACACGCGCACACACACATACACAAGCAGGAGTGAATTTGCTGGACAGCCAATCAGGACCCTAACAGCACATTTTCCACACCAGTCACCATGGCAACATGCAGCGCATAGCAAGACCTGATGGAGGTTCTACTTACTGCTTTTTCCATCATGACGTCATCCTCCATTGCAGTCTGGATCCTGTCCCTGCAGAAAGACCAAGATTTCATGCTTTTGGAACTCAAATATTTAATTTATCCTGAACTGTTATCACATCATGTATCAAGACTACACATATAAAGTCTCCTAAATAAAAACCAATTGAGATAATGACTATATTATATATATATATATATATATATATATATATATATATATATATATATATATATATATAAATATAATGAAGTAATCTCATTTGTAGAGAAGGTGAGGGAGAATTAGAGTGGGCTGCTTATGTGTGTAAGCAGGCCCAGACAAACAGACAGATAGACAGGCAGACAGACAGACAGACACTTGCCTGTAGAGGGAGGTCACGAGTCGCCAGGTCACCATCTCCTGCTGCAGAAGCCACCTCACACTGCTGGTTTTAGAAAACTTCTGCTGTCCAGTGGTGGACCTCTGGACCAGCCTCTGTAGTGTCCCCACCTGCACGGACCAGCAAATCAACAGCATATCCCCAAACAGATACTGCTTACAACTATGTGCCTCTTACCGGCAAGACACAACTTTGTTTCATGTGCCATTTTAAACACAGGTGTGACTCTTACATTTAACACCACACACCTGAAGAGAAACCATGGCAGGAAGAAACCCAAGCCAAGGCACTGGTATACAACGAGCGTGTGCAGTGCATGCTGGGATGGGTGTGGCACAGTACCTTATCCTGGCAGACGGCCTCGTATTCCTCAAGCAAGTCAAACACTGCACTGGAGGAGTGTCTGAGGTAAGACTGCAGGAACTCTGGGAACAGGCTGACCGCAGCTGCAGCCAAAGACAGACAGACAGACAGACAGACAGACAGACAGACACACACGCACGCACGCACGCACGCACACACATTTTGGTTCAGACTGCATGTTAAACATTAACCCTGTTTGTATTAAAACTAGCTGACTCTGAATTTGTCTACTGTAAATGGGCAGAGAGCATGTATTTAACCACATTGGTATACATTATGTGTGTGAGTGAGAGACTGAGCACAGTGACTCTGTGTGTGTGTGTGTGTGTGTGTGTGTGTATGTGAATGCACGACTGTACGATCTTTACATTGTGCATCTGTGTGTGTGTGTGTGTGTGTGTGTCTGTGTGCCTGCTAACACATGCAGACTGCACTGACCGGCCTCTCCTGGGTCGTCCTCCTTCAGCATAACAGAGCTCATGTTCATGTCGTCCATGGAGCTGCTGTCCGCCAGGCCAGACAGCGGGGAGGGGTACAGACTGTTGGTCCAGTCACTTTCGTCCTGAGAGGGGGAGAGTTGAGGATGACACCATCACACACACACGCCCTCACAGTACATTTCATCAGCCTCTGCTGAAGAGCTGCCAGGGCCCCAAGCCACACTGACCCCAGACTGCAGCCCTCCTGTGACCTTCGACCTCAGACAGAAAGACAGCTCACCAGACTGAAGTGTCCGAGGGGACGGGGCGTGTGGACGTAGCGCGGCGATCTGCCGCCGGTCCCCAAGATGGCCGACATGTCGGTGTTCCTCAGGCCGCTCCGGGGGGTGACTGAGGGAAGAAGAGCCCCCCAGTTAAGCCCTACGGAGCACAAGGCCCAAGGGGGCTGACCAACACTGTGCCAATCACCTACTGAACTGAAAACACTATTCAACAGAGGAATACTGCGTGTGTGAATGAACAAGTTCTGACAGTGATGTAGAGGAAGGGAGAGAGAGGAAAAGAGGAAGACCGAGGGAGTTGGACGGAGAGAGAGAGGAAGACAGAGGGAGTTGGACGGAGAGAGAGAAAGAGAGAGAGAGAGAGAGAGAGAGAGAGAGAGAGGGACCTACATGTCTGTCTGAAGAGCGATCCCGGTGTGTGCTGCAGCAGAGGCCGGGCGGGGGTGGCACTGGCCCCGGGGGTGTCCTCGTGGAGGAGGGGGACTGGAGGCTGGTCAAGGATCACGTTCACACCTTCCACCTTCCATTGTTACAATTAATTACACATAAAGGTATGAACACGGGAGTCAACTGAACATGGGGGATACTGCCAAGTATTTGGGTGAATAAAATCTCCAGACACCTGATAACTTCTAAAATGACACCCACGTACACCTGGTGTTTTAAAGGATACAAGCCACTTTCTTCTGGCGTAACCTCCGTGCAGTACGCGTCACCTCCGTGTCCAGAACGACAGGTGACAGCAACTCATTCTGGCCCCTATTAGATGGAGTACCATTTCTCTTCTGAGAATCAGAAACTCGCTCGCAAGTTAATCCTAGCTAGTGTTTCACTTGTTGAAATGACATGGCATCATAATGAACCTGTGTGATCTTTCCGGATAATTAACTGTCACCAAGTTGGTATGTTCATGGTAAAATCAGTTTGCTGACGTTAACTGGAGTCAGGCGTGCCACATTGTTTATGTACAAGGCTAACCGGCTAACGTTAGTAACTAATACCAAAACTAATTACAGCGCTTAGACTAAAGAGCAGTTAGCAAACAAACCAATTGCAATACATTTTTAAACAACATTAAGTAATTATCTATGTGACAACAAAATACAACGAGAGCAAAGTTGTCTATTAAGGCCTTTGCACTAATGTTTGCTAGCTAGCTTTTATCCACATGGGTCCCAGCTAGCTTGCTAACAGGCATCGATTTGAATGTGCAATTGTCACACCACAGCTTGATAGAAAACAACATAACACGCATTGATATTCAGAGCCATTACGGTATTGAAATCTTCAACATTACCAGTCCATGATTCCAGCATTTAGGGTTATTTTATCAGCTGGCTTGCTAACCAGTTTTGCTTCCTTTCCTCCTTCCCGCTCGACCAGTGCACTGCAATCGAGCGTAGATGTAGTCGATTTAAAACTGGGTCTTTTCCCCTACAGTCTACGTATTTTTCTTGAAAAAGCAGGCATTGCTGCCACCTAGAGGTGATTATAAAGTCCGTAGAATGCACATCTCTTCTTTGCGCCGTATTAAAGCTAGGTAGCCTGCTGGGACTGAATAGTATCTAGACCTAGAGAGGGTGTAAATACTTGTTGAAATAATATTCTATATTTTAGTAATCTTACTATGAAAATTATACGTGTACAATATTATACTTGTGCCATCTGGTGGCTGCGACGGTAGCACTTTCTAAGTTCTACAAAAACGATACAAGGTTCCGTTCGTAAATTTAATGTAAATTAAGAAGCTACAACGAACTTTTATCGATTTCAATAAATGAAAAAATACAAGAGGGAAAATTGTGCAATCAATAGAAAATGTATACTTTGCGCCACCTGGTGGCTAAAAACGGTAGGACTGTGGTAAAGATACAGCAAGACACCTTACGGTTAATTTATTTTATATAAAATTGTGTTTGTACAGAAAGTAAACGTCTCACACAGGCTTAAAATACTCAAAAATAATATATATTTTTAAGAAAACAATTCGAATAGTTTACTCCAATCTTTTAATAAGAAGTTACAATCGACTTCATCGAGCTGCAACTTCTCAACCTGCCCATACCAAGGAAATTACGTATGAAACAAGAGGAAATAATATTGTGCTATAGGTAAAAATTATATTGTGTACCACCAAGTGGCTAAGAACGGTAGCACAGCTTGTACTGGTTTAAAAACGATACAGCAAGGCACCTAAAGGTTATCATCAACTAACGTGTATGTACCTGCTGTTATCAATCTTAAAGTAATAAATTTTAATTCATTTTCATTCTCGCTAAGTAATAAAATTTCATTCTCATTATAAAAATCCTTTATTACCAGCGTGCTATTTTACACGTGCTATTATGAGCAATCCTTATTAGTACCAAACACACAAAGTTTATTTAAGAAACCTAAACCCAGAGTAGATGGTTATGTAATGTCTGGATTAATTAGCCTCCAAAGTAGGACATCCTAGTGGCTCTTTGAGAAATAGTACAAAGTACCCAAAACAGAACTGGTCCCCTCCTTCATGAAAAATCAGCATTGCAGAGTGTTGGTGTCTTAAAACTTGTTTTCTCACCAGACTTAAAATAATAAGTCATTGAAGTTTGGTCCTGGAATAGAGTGGAGGAAGAGACAAAAGTAATATCCCTTGAAGCTTGAGGAACGGCGCACACTTCAGATAGGGGAATACAACCCGTCAGTCAGACAGCATCCAGCTCACAGGTGTGTCGTTTACAGTCATGCAGCTTGTACTCCGCAGTGTGAGGGGCAGACTTCCCATCTGCTGAAGACACCCTCGTCAATAACATTCAGTCTCAAGGACACAGGCCGTTTAACAGTCTAATTATATGGCACACTATTAGGGAATGAATTCATTCTGCAGGGATTTCGATGGCTCATTTTGACTGCTATTTTTAACAAGGACGATGAAGAAATAACTTCATTAACAAGCTTTTCTTTGACAGTCATATTTTCTAAGACTGCATAGGCTATGTGGGGCCACAATACCACACAGTTTAGCAAGTTTTTATTATGAATGGGCAACAGAGGCAGTAAAATACAAACGTGGCCGAGGTTGCGTGGCTGAAGGGTTTTATTCATGTAAAAGTCGGTGATTTACTAGGGGGTCTTTCCTGAACAAGGAAGAACAGGAAGTGCTCCATCAAGTGCCGGGTACTTCCTGGCAGCCCAGAATAGCCCGAGCCAGCGGTACCACAGGCCGCCGCAGGAAGCGATGTCTGAGAGAAGAGTCCAGACCTGCCGCGCAGGTCACGCCACCCAGAGGGAGGGGGGGAGGAAGACCCACCCTGTCCAGTTCCTCTGTCCAAATCCCTCATCTGTGTGTGTGTGTGTGTGTGTGTGCGCCCACGTGTGTGTGTTTCAGTCTGATGAGTGACAGCCATGAACAGGGTCACCCTGCCAGGTACACTGTGTGTGTGTGTGTGTTACACAGAATTACTTAATGCTACACACAAATTCAAACAATACGTTGCATGTCTTCCATGTCAAGGGAACGTTTGCTGCTTTGAAACTGTACACAAAAAGAAATCCCTTTCGACTTAATTACCTGCGCCAGTCCAAAGCCGCCAGAAAGTGGGCGGAGCAAGCGCCGAGACGACGGAACGTTCCCCAGGTTTCTGCAACACGAGTTCACCTGTTTTCGTTTTTTTGGTCTATCACGGCAATCTTTCTGATGTTAGTTTTTATCGCGCGTGACAAGTTTCGCAAACGCGCTGGTGGAGAGAGGCTGCCTGTCAGAGCGACAGCTCGGCCCTCGTCACTGAGCACGTGCGCAACCCGTCCGCCGTCCCGCCCCCGGCGCACGTGTAACGCTAGCGTAACGTAACGTAAACCCAACGCTCATCACCACGGCGAGCATTAAAACAATGCACACAACGTTCCGCCGGCAGGCCGGCTGGCTCGACTGCAGAGACCTTGCACGGCAACCCAAATTCATTCAAACTACAGATGTGAGGTCATACAAAATTGCACCACTTTTAATTAAGGCTTTGTAGTTTACATTTGGCCACTCCCCCATCAGTAAAAAGCAGATGTGGCATTTCAGACACTGTGGCCCTGCACTGGGACATACACACACACACGGTCTTTACATCCACAAGTTGTTTTTGTTTTTTTTTTTTTTTTTTGATGCATACAAAGCAACAAGGCATTCTTTTTTAAATAATTCAGCAGAAACTACTGGAAAAAAACTTGCAACTTTCACTCCACCCTCCGGTTGATCTTGATTTTTCTTTTTCTTTTTTAAAGAAGTCTTTGACATTCACTACTGACAAACCCCACAGTTACTCGTCTGTGAAGAAACACCGCAACCCATATATTACACAGGTGAAACAATCACTAACATGATTTTTTTTAAAACTAAACTGGACCCAGTATTTGGTTTTCATATCCTCCATTCACAATGGACGCAGGAACAAGCAGGGCAGGGCGGGGCTAGGGTGAAGGAGATACAGTGAGAATCTACAGCCACACAAGCATGGAGAACGACTTCACCAATGACTTTTTTTATTGATTTTTTTCTTATAAACCCTCATTTTAAAATATAATCTTCCTGTTGTAGACGGAGGATTCTACGGAGAAGGATCGAGCGGTTGCCCCGGTATTAATTTTTTTCCTGGACCCAAACCGAACGAAGAAAAACGTTGAGACGTTTTCTGAAGACGTTTGCTGAAGACATTTATATAATAAAAAAAAAAAAAAGGGTCGTCATCGATTCTCATGGTGAAAAGCGAGGCGCAAGGCCACCTGCCCTGTCCTTCTCTCTAGAATCCCTCTTGTAAACCCCCACTGTACAAACATCTATGTAAACAAAGCAAAAATATTACACACAATCAACGATTGATTGGAATTCAGTTGGATTTACCTCAAAGGCAACACCTTAGGCTAGAGACAATAGTGACAGGGATCCATTATATTTTTTTTATTATACACAGATGTTACTGTTTCCACAGGTTGTCCTAAGATAAAATCATATTAATAGCAGTCGCAATATAGCATCTTGAACAAAAATCTAGTAACTTAAAAAAAAAAAAAAAAAAAGAACAAAAACAAAGGTCTGGAAAAAAAATAAAGTAAAAGTAGAAAACACCAGAGGAGTAAAGTTAGCTATATGAAATAGGCTATATAGGTGTTCTTTGGACTTTCTGGTTTCTCTTGCTAGGATAGTGGTGATTTTATATACTACACTGTTGTACTCACCAACTCAAACACCGGGCGATTTCTATAGCCTGGACACACATCAATCTCTGACGGTCACCTTGGCAACTGGAGAAGGATGCTTGCTGATAGCAATAATACTGTGTGTAGGTTCTTGGTCTCATTTCAGTTGCATACAGCTATTTTTTTTAAATTCATATATACATACACACATATATATGTACATATATGTATATACACACACACACATATATGCACACACATATATGTGTGAAGATCTCTGACCACGGCGCGGGGTGATCTCAGTTAGGGATGTGCAAAGCCGATGTGGGTGGCGTTTGAGTCCGCAGGTGGGTGGTTCGCACGGTGGATCTCGGTCGTTAAAAGGTCGTTAACACACCACGCAGGAAAGTCCGCCGAATGTTAGGTTTAGTAAAGTCGGGATGCTGGCACTGCCGGGAGAGACAGCAGTTTTTTTTATCAGACCTGAGGAAGGGAGAGAGGAAGAGGAGAGCGCTGAGAGGAAGAGTCTCGCCGCCGCGCTAACGGTGCTAACGGTGGCTGCAGGGCAGCGGAGGCGTTTCCGGGACGTTCTGTGCCTCTCTGTACGAGGCCGCGGGCCAGGGGAACAGACTTCCGCCTGAATTTAAATCATGCGCATCAGAGAACAATTTAAAATTATATTTCAAAAGACGGCTGTTAAATACTGTGTAACCATCGTTGTTTTTATAATACAGACTGAAATCATTCATTCATTCTCTTTACAGGCAGAGAAGGAGAGCAGCCTCCACTGAAGCAGGGGATGATCTGTACTGCACTACAGCCCTGTGTCATATAGAGTAAAAAACTGCCCTATGTGATAAAAAGAAAAAAAAATGTATGTAAATAAATAAATAAATAAATAAATAAAGCACGTTTGTACAGAGACGGTGCAGCCACATGACAGTTGTCGTAACTGGACACGCCCCCAAAGGGTGACCCTCCTCCCTGGCCCCGCCCCTCCACTCACCTGGCTCAGAGAGACAGTGTGGCTGTGCATTAGAGCAGCTGGCAGGTGGACTTTTTGCGGGCCTTCCCGGGTGCCGGGGTTTTCCTGTTGATTTGTCGAACCAGGTCATAGAAGATCTTAGGAGGGAAGCACACAGACGTTGTAAAGTGACCTAATTGCACTGAAGAAAGGACAGAGCCGAACGTGCTGAAAATGACGCGAGATGAAACGTTTCCTGGACGTGCCTCTGTGAGAGACAGGAAGTCAACCAGAAGCGACTTACGGCTTGTTCTAAAAGCCTTGCTAAAACGTCATACTGTCGCTATCGACGCCCCCCCCCCCTCCCCACAGTATCTAGGCAACAGTGGTCCTGAGACAGCCACTGTCCGTGTCTAAATGTAGATGATCACGCCCTTGGTCATAGTGGCAGACGTTTCCTTTGCCACCACTTCGTTTCAGACTCCAACATCACACATAAGCATTTGCAAAAAAAAAAAAAAAAAAAAAAGAAAAAAAAGGGTGCTTTTTTAAAAAATTAGAACGACTGGTTACTGGTTTTGCCCACTTCCTCCTACTATGATGTGTTCACTTCCTCTAAAAGCTCTGACACAGGTCTTCAGAGCTAATCGTAACGCTAACGTGCTACCGTGCTTTTCACTGCACTTACTGCAGGATGTGAAACCCTTCAGCAGGTCCCCCACCTCCGGCTAATCAGGAAGGTTAGACTCCAAAAGATCAGTCACCATATGAGAGGAAGCAGGCAGCACCAGCGCCGACTCCTCTATCCTGCAGTCTGCTGACACCACACATTCTCTGAACCAATCAGATGCGTTCTCTACAATCTACACCAATCAGACACATTCTCTACAGTCTACACCAATCAGACATTTTCTGCAGCAGAGGTGGGCAGCGAGGACCATATCTGTTTCTGGTTTCGCGCCTAATCTTCTGGCCTTGTTTACTTAACTAGCCCTAACATTAGCCCGGCCCAGCTCAGCCAGGCCCGGCCCGGCCCAGCCAAGCCAAGCCCGGACCTCGTAACAAACGGCCTCTGTGCAGGCTGGGGGGGGCTCGCGCCAGGCCCGGGAGGGGCGGCGTCGCTGGCTGACGGCGGCAGACACCGGCGGCTCCCCGGCGGGCGGAACAATGGCGGCCCACAGTGTCACGGGGGCGTGAGGTCACCCGGGGCCAGCCCCAGACGGAGCGCGCTGCGCAGGGACGGGCTTAAAGGAGAGCTCCCCTGCCAGCAGGTCACATACAAACCCACAGCCTGGCCACTCTCTCAGAACCTTCCAGGGACTTCACTCCCACACTAACGCTCTGCCTCGCTGGGACAGTTACACTTGTGTAGCTGAGGCGTGAAATGCTCCAGGAATTCAGTCGAGAGAAAGAGAGGCATCTCCCTGAGGCAACCCTCTGCTGTTGTTAAATCTGCCAGACAGATCTCCAGAGCTGCAGGCGGAAGACGAGAGTGCGGAGCTGAGGGTTATCCGTGTGGTTTAGGCGGTCCTCCTGCTGACGGGCGTCGGGCCCGGGGTCGCGGGTCGCTGGCGGGACGGGGGGACGGGGGGGGGGACGGGGTGCTCACCTCGTTAACGTTAATCTTGGACTTGGCGGAAGACTCTAAGAAGGCGCAGCTGTTCCACTGGCGGGCCAGGTTCTGGCCCTGCTCCTTCCCCACCACCCGCTCGTCCTCCAGGTCGCACTTGTTCCCCACGAGGATCATGGGAACCTGCGGGAGCAAGGGGAGGGCGGGGCCGTCAGACAGCGTGCGACGATCAGCTGAAGACTTTCAGAAACACTACAGACGCCCCACCACTCAGACACTCTTCGCTGGGCTAGAGAACGGGCAGAAACGTGCCTGGTTATCAGGTCATTTGGTTTACGCACAGCACCTGTCCCAGGTAAGGACGCCGTGCGTCCCAGGCCTGGTCCCTTCCACATGCCGCCACACAGCCATTACTGTACCCGTCAGTGCCAGCAGCACGCCCACTGCTCAGAGCACCAGCTGCCTGCATGACTGGTGTCACGGCACGGGGTCAAAGCTTGCCATGCAATGCTCCAATTTCAGTTTATCTTAAGAGTTTCTTTGCAAATGGTGAAGGAAACAATCCCAACGCTGCATCTGTATGACGTGCCCAACAACCGCATTAGAAATGATCGTGCTGTGCGGACCTAGACATATCAGTATTAAACAACAGCACTGTTTGCACGCAGACGCATGTTAAAAACAATCCTTGAGTATCTTTAAACAGCACACTTGTGAGATGTCACACTGCGTGTGTGGGCGGGGATCAATGGAGCGTGCGCACACACCCACATACACACCCCCCCACACATGCACCACCCACACATGCACACACACCCCCCACGCACGCACACTCACCCCCCCCCACGCACGCACACACACCCCCCCCCCATGCACGCACACTCACCCCCCCCACGCATGCACACACACCCCCCCCGCACACGCAGTAAATGTAACTGAGCCCTTTCTCTGGTTCGGAGGCCACAGGAACTCCAGGACTCACGTCGTCGGTGTCTTTGACCCGGAGGATCTGCTCTCTCAGGTCCTGCAGGTCGTTGAAGGTGGACTGTGCCGTTATGGAGTACACCAGAGCGAAGCCCTGCCCGTTCTTCATGTACAGGTCCCTCATGGCTGTGAATTGTTCCTGAGGAGACACGGATTGAAAAGACGGTCTCAGCAAGGCCCGGGACGGCACCGTGCCACCAGCAACCAAGAGTTTTATATGTGCAAGCACACAAAGCCATCGCAGCTCACTGTGTGTGTCTGCTGAACAAACACACCGCAGTTAAAAGCACAGGTCCTCAAAAGAAAATATTATATTTATACATTGGGCACAACAAATGATAAAAGTGGGGATTATGTTGCCGTTCACACAGCAATATGTAGCAGTTCAGCATGTGCCACTGCTTTCTGAAGGACATTCGGTTTCTTGATTTCACCCACACTTACATACACTCGCTCACTGACACACACACACACACACACACACACACACTCTCTCTCTCTCTATCTCTGTCTCTATCTATCTCTCTCTCACACACACGCACACACACTCTCACACACACGCATGCACGCACACACACACGCGCACGCATTCACACTTTACTCACTTTATATGAGTAAGTGCAGCGTGGTGTAAACCAAATTACTTCCTACAAACTGAGCGTGCTCCACCCTTTGGGGCTTGGAACCGTTCCGCGGAGCGTCCCCCCGCCAAACACAGGAAGTGGCGCATGCGGGCGCTTCTCAGCAGCATGAAAGTCAGGCAAGTCGCCCTTATCAGAAGCCTCACTCGCACTTTCCCAAATGACTCAGAGTGCTTCTGTGGCTGCTGCGAAGATGGTGACTACTACAGGACCGCGTTTCCCAAGAACCCCCCCCCCCCCACTGCATAAATGTTTCATTGTGAAATGGAAATGACTGAGCTGAGACTAATTAGGCATTTACCACCGCCTCTGAAGTGGAAAGTTTCTCTTGCTTAATTACATAACCGAAGAAAAACACAAAGCTTTTTAATCGCAGTGAGCTGTCCAGGGGTCATATGCCACCCTCTGTAAAGCAGTTTTGCCAGAAAGGCTGGGATTCAGTCATTATTTGTCCTAACTCTTTATCACAATGAAATAAGTATGAGATGGGGTGGGGTGGGGGGGAGTAATGGACGAATGTTGACAGTACAGGCGCTAGCAGCGTCTGCCATTCTGCGGCATCCAATTAGCCTCTGCGCTTCCCTCCCCTGCTGAGCGATTAGAGGTGAAGCGCTGGACGCAGCAGGAGCAGCGGAGTGTTAATGTGGAGGACGTGGCGGCGTCAGGGCCCGTGCTGCTCTCTGTCTGCCTGCCACACCGCTGCTCAGTACAGGCAGGGGGAGAACAGGGGGGGGGGGCGCTTCAGCAACTTCACACCCGGCTTCCCGGGGACAGACCGCACACAAGAGACACACCCGTCTCCCCGACAGGACTGCTAGAGGATTCCTCACCCTCACACCCTCACACCCCCCACCCCCGCAAGGCCCCCCAAACCCCACAACCCCCCCCCCCCCCCAGCCCCTTACCGTTCCCGCCGTGTCCAGGATCTCCAGCATGCACTGCTGCCCGTCCACTTCCACTTGCTGCAGAGGGGCACAAACACAGGCAGTCAGTCAGGGTGCGTTTTCAATGACGGGCTGTGCAAGCACCAAGCCGCTGTCGCCTTAATGAGCCTCTCTCTCCCCCTGCGCGACTCTCCCTCGCCTGCCTCCTAATTAGGACAGCAGCCTGGTATTTACTTCAATGGGGAGGCCCACTGCGGTGACATTATCACATCCGCTCCCCCCCCCCCCATTCTCCCCCTCACAGGGAGCAACAGGGACGGCATGGCGGCTGCTGCGTCTGCCAATCATCTCCAGAGAGGCGGGTCCGAACTCCTAGCTCAACAACCCCCCTCCAAATGTATTCTGTTTTTAGTCCCCAGTTTTCACTTTCTCCTCCCTTTGTCCAATCGGGTTTGGCCCCTCCCACCACTGTGACATCATCCGTCAATTTGGACACACAAATTGCAGAGCTGACTATTAAGCTTGGACTGCAAACGTGTGCTGTGCAGGCCACTGGCTGATCTGCGCAGTCACTGCATCTGAGGAGATCGCTGCACATGCAGCTGGCGCAGACCAACTACAGGCGCCCAATCAAGAGGAGGGGTGGGTGGGACGGACCGGGCGTAAGTCCTGCAGACAGACACCCTCCCTCCCTGGGCGATGCAATAGCCAGTCGTGCAGCACCCTGAATAGGAGGGTTTCTAAGCCCCCCAAAAACAGGAAGTGCCTGAGGGCGCAGTGAGGAGGAGGCCCGGGCCTCAGTGGGCGGGACTTCCTGTTCCTCTCGGTCAGGGCACCACTGGCCAAAGTCACCCCAGCAGCCTTCCCCGGGTCCCACAGCCTCTCAGTCAGCGCGGCGCCCGTTTGTTAGCGCACTTGCGCTAATGAGCGCCACAGAGCCGATGTGGACAGGAGTCCACGCGGCGGGAGGCGCCGCGCTTTCCCCCCTGAGGACGCTCATTAGCAGCTGAGGCGTAGCCTCCGCGTCCCCGGCTAAGCGCAGACAGCCTGAGATAATGTCCCCCTGTGCGCCGGCTGCCATCCGCCACTCCGTAACCATAGAGACAACAGAGACAGCGGGTGCAGCCGAAACGGAGCCGTGCTCCGAGCTTGCCGCTCGCCGTGGAGGCGGGGCTTTCGGCGGCGGCCCCATGGAACGCGGGAGGCGGGGAATTCACACTTGCCTTCCTGTATGAGTCTTCTATCGTGGGGTCGTATTTCTCCACAAATATTCCTTGAACGAACTGCACAGTCTGTAAAGGAGAAAAAAGAAGAAGAGGAAGAGAAAAGCATGTCAGTCAAAATACAACGTCAGAACCGGCGGCACAAGGTTTGAAACGAGGTTGCAACAGGGACACCCAGAGTGAAAACAAAATGGATTCAGTTACCAACTCCAGCAGTTAGAGAGAAATATCAGTTTGACACTTGGAACCACAAGTCTACGTGAGCGAAACGGCCAGCGCTCATTACTGAACACACAAAGCCGCTCTTTCATGCCGAGCTGAAAAGGCTGTTCTTTCCGGAGCCAGTCAGAAAGGGCAGAGCGAGTTCAGCGCTGTGTCAAAAGGCTGTCTCGGGATGACGTGACGGAGAAAGGACGTTACATCACACCGAGATCAAACGGGAAAAAAAAACCGCAGTGGAGTCCGTCAGTCGTCCTCCACAGACGACATACCAGCCACCGCACAGGCCACACTAACCCGACCGTCTCAAACCCGCCCGGTTCCACAGCGGGGGAAACTGCATCTCCCGCCCTCCTCCGCCCGGAGGCACCGTCTCATTACCACGGGGAATAATTCATAACCCCAGAACCAATCACGGTGCTAAACGCACACAAATGAACTCTGCTTCACCAATTAAACTGCTCCCTTTCAACTCCCGAAGGCGCAATCCAACCAATCTTCAGTCAATTAAAAGGAAGGCTTGCCGAAGGTTAAAAAAAAGAAAAGAAAAAAAAAAAGAAACCTGTGGCCATGGATACCATTGCTGCCATGGAAACCTTCAGGGTTGGAAGGTGAGACGGGAGAGTCCCTCAGTCTTTTATTTTTCGTTTTCTTTTTTGGCTGGACCGCAACAGCGGGGCCAGCCCTACAAACGCGAATGTCTGCGACTGAGTCACTGAGTGATGTAGTTACACCATTGGTCGGCCGGATGAAGTGTGTTCGGTCCAGCCATACACTAGGCTTTGGCCTGGTCTAGTTTCCACTGCCTCAGATGACCTCCCAGCCTTCAGCACTGAACCTATGACGCGGCAGAAGAGTGTGGCAACTCCCGCAGGAAAATGAACGTGCGTGCCTACAGGGGGCGCTGGTGAGGGACGCAGGCTTGCGCCTAACGAGCCTGGGCAGGATTAATGGGAGCTGACATCACGCTGGCAGAGATGGAGAGCCCAGATTTATTGGGCTCCGGCTGATACCATTGTGCACAATGACTTATTGAACACAGGGACACTCTTTGTAGTGTCTTTTCGAATACAGACGGTTCGACTTCTGAAAGCATTTTTTAAAAACATGTCAAAACTAGCAGACACACGAAACAGAACAATGTGATGTCATAGGACATAGCAGTGCTCTAAAAGCTTTACATCATAAAACTACACTCTCTGCTGACTTAACAATGGATTTCTGAGCTCTCAGAAGAGGATGTGGCTTCTGAGCACGTGCGAGAGGAACCTTCTGGAACATTTTCCAGTATAGAGGAAAGAGCCTCACAGGGTCTACTGGCTGAAACACACTGGCAGACTGAGTGTCCAGAATAACCTTGCTTCCTAAAGTAAACCTTCAGTGACCAGACTGAGTGAACATCTTGAACAGAACCGTCTAATCCTCAATCATTAAAGGGTAAGCACCAGATATTATTGAAAAATGAAATGCACCAGCCAGATGGAAGAAGCTGTCCTATTTTATGATTCACACAATTGAAATTTTTTTTTATTTTTTTTTAAATAAAGGAGATAAATAAACCCATAAAGATAAAATCATCTGAGTCACTAATAATGTCCTTTGATTCAGAATCAAGATATTTCAATGCTGTCATTTTTTCACAATAGCAGAGCTGTTTGTCTTCCACGTGTTGCATCACATAAGTCAGTTTCCGGTGTGATTTCAGCTGTTTTCCGTCAGGACTGATCAGTTTGTCAATATTTGAAGCCGCACTAACATCAATTTCAGTTTAATTGAATGAAAAACCTCTGGACTAAAATGAATTGGTCTAATATCTTTGGGGGATGCAGTTACGTGGTGCTTACCCTTTAGTTATAAATGGGAGAATGTGGGTGTTTGAGAAAGCTGGGGGGGGGCAGTATGGTGTGAATGAATCATGAATGAGCTTACCTACTGAATACTCAAAATGACAGAAAAACACTGTTTACCAGGGGCAGTAGTGTAAAAGGAAAGGAATCGCATGTGAAGCTGAACAGACCAGGTCATGTCAGCCCAAGAGCTGACCTGGGGTCAGTGTTCAAAGATCCTGGGTCAGGATTCAGGCTGGGTACACAGTAATTGGATCATGTGGAATAAAGCTGCTTTGAAAGCCTGCCGGCCGGTCAGGTGACTGCGCCAGTGTCGCTGCAGGCGAGGGCGTGGTCAGCTGGAAGCTCCGCCGCGCCCACCCAGCCGGAGCGGAGCAGTCTCAGTCACCTGACCACAGCCCCAGTCACCTGACCAGTGGCACCGCCGAGCGCACAGAGACTCTGCCGCGCTGCCATGGGAACCGATCCATGATGTCACCGGAGTCCAGAGTCCACATTTTACCTGCGGCTGCTTTTGAATGGGGTTTAACGAAAGCAAACAGGGACAGCTTAAGGGAGGTGGACCAGAACATTCTCTGACTAAAAGCATAAACATCCTAATCATCACCCTAATTTTAATCTGCGCATACAAATGCAGCAGACACTAAAAATAAACGACAGCAACATTAGCGTGCGACCAGTCCGCATGCTAACACGGTTCACCATGTTCCCGCACTTGTACAGGACGTGTAGACAAACATCCCGTTGTAACATGAGCCACTTTGCAAATCCACAATTGGATTTAAATCATCAAACAACATTGCCAGGAGAACAAAAGCGGAGCGTGAGAGCGAAGTCAGGCGGCGTATCCAATGACACAGAGAGACAGGGATCAAAGCCAGCAGGACCTGCATGCAGATGAGCCTGCTGCATCCACACAGCCACGAGAAGCCCATTAAGAGCCACTTCATTCATTCATTCATTCACTTGAGCACATATCACACACACACACACACACACACAAACATGAACACAGATGCACACACACACGCACGCACACACAAACAGACATGCACAGACAGACAGACAGACACACACACCACTTGAGTTGTGTTTGCATGTGAGAGAATGTGAATATTCTATGTGTGTGTGTAAAGTATGAGTGTGCGTGTCAGAGAGACAGTGAGAGAGCGAGAGAAAGAGGTGCAAAATAACAAATTACAATTAATAAGCACTTTCCAGATAAACCACAGTAGTAAGACCAAGGGAGTAATAAGGGTGTTTAAAGCACTAAGAAAACACAAAGCAGGACAGGGACAGTAACAATCCAGGTCATAAAAAGAAATGAAAACAGTTATTAAGACATAATAATAATAAGACGCTAATAAAACGCAGTGAAGTTCTGTGCACCATGCTATGAGAGAGATATAAAAGCCCCTGGGAAAAAAGGAAACGCAACTAAGCTAGTACCTGGTGTGAAATGTAAAAGACACAAGGAAAGATTTAAGACACTTCATCAATTCAGGCTCAGAAAAGGCTCAGAGAATAAGGGGGATTTCACCGAGGTCTTTAAACTCCCAGAGAGGATTAACAAAGTGAAGTACGTGAGGGTTTTCAGAACTCTTCAGCAGAACAAGTGGGCACAGGTGAAATGAGGTGCGTTCCTCACTCATATCAAGACGTACCTGTCAGAGCATGGAGGTCATGGAGGCAGGTCAGATAGCTGAAGCACACACACACACACCACTGGGGCCCTGATGCAGCCCTGGACCCTCCAGACCAGAGATATCAAGCTTCAGGCCTGAAGGGCCGCACTGCCTGCTAGACTCTGATGGGTTTCATCACTTCAGTTATCAAGTCATGGATTGGCTGAACCGGCTGTGGACTGACAGGAAAGCGCAGGCAACCAGCAGACAGTGCAGCCCCGCAGGACCTGGGTTTGAGGCGTGTGCTCTGGACTGCAGGTCAATGAGTTCAGACAGGCTGAGTCAAGTCCCTCCACTGAAGGGACAGGCAGTAAATGTGGAACCGAAACAGTTTCTCAGATGACCAACTCGAGAATTCAGAAAGGTAAAAATGACAAGGCAAAAAAGCAGATCTTTTTTTCTCCCTCTCGCATGGTGACTATGTCACCTCAGGACTCTTTGTTATCTGGATCTATACAGATCTGGACCGCACTGGCGAGGCTCAAAGTGACTGTACGGAGTAACGTTTAAGCAGTTACAGTGTTTATTCTGTCGAGCAGAAAACAAATCACCCCCCCCTCCTTGTTCCAGGGAAACCGCTTTGGCAGAACGGTCATTCTCTAAAGGTGCTCTGGTCTTCACGCCATGTACCGCAAGCGGTTACGCAACATCCAACACCGACCCGTTTCCGTAGTGACGGGTCGCCCACATTCCGACATCGCTAACTTAGAACCGGCCGAGAGCCCGCCCCCCCTCCCCCCCCCCCACCCCCCAAAAGCAAAATCAGCATTTTAATCTTAACATTCGGCAATTAAGAGCAATCAGTTTAATTACTGAGTCAGGGGCAGCCTCCGCAGCCCTGGGGCAGCACAGCTCTAATTTATCACCCCAGCTCCTGCAGCCGCTCCAGCGCTCCGGGCGTCTGAATGGGAGGAGGGTGAGCTGGGGAAGAGGGGTGAGGGTTTGCACGCGGAAATGAGTACAACTGGCTATTTTAGCCCTGGAACTGAGAGCTCGGCAGAACCAGACGCAGACTGTGAAACGCTCGAGGGGGAAGGGGGAAGGGGCAATGGGTTAGGGTTACTGGCCCATTGGTCCCTGGGCCTGTAACACGGGAATGAGTCAGTGCTGTTTCAGTGCCGCCAAGGTTGTCCAGGAAACGCACGACAGAGAGGAAAGGGGAAATGTGACTTTGGTATGGCAGGACACCTGACAGGCCTCTTCAAGCCTGTGGCACACGCAAACAGAACCAGCATTACCTGCCTTTCATAGGCTCGCAGTGAGCCTTAGTTTCAGTGTAGCGGGTTACAGCCTAGATTAGGGATCCTGGGCACGGCGTGTTCAATTGAAACAGCCCCCGGGGGGGTGGAGGTGAGCCGGACTGTTAATCTCGTGAGCCGGGGGGGGGGGGGGGGGGGGCGTGGCGCTGCTCCTGCTCACACAAGCACTCCTCCTCACGCGGTCCCGACTGTTAGGCACTGTTGCCTAGCGACCGGGAGGGATGTACCACCTCGAGGGCCAGGGAGAGGAGAGCAGAGGAGAAAGCAGAGGATGGGACTCCAGACACACTGTGCACACTCAGGTTCACACAGACAGACACACTACACATACACACATATACAGACATATAGTACATACACACACACAGACATACACTACGCGCACATGCACACACACACACACACACACACCACAGGCCTGTGTTTCGTCAAACATGCTTTGAAATGAAACCAGGGCCAGTTCCTTCATGCGTGATTAACTGTTCAGTGCTGGCAGATCTGCGGGATTGCAGTCACACGTGATGGAAAACACATCCTCACACTGGACATTAACAGGGCCACAGAGAAAGGGGGCCGGGCCAGGCTGGCAGAGAGCCAATCAGCTTACAGCACGGATCGGCGGTACGCTTGATGCTCTCTGTGTTCAGTGTCATGCTGATAACCGAGAGCACTTCCTGCCAACAACCACCTGTGCCGGAAATTTCCACGGGGAGATTCAATCACAATATAGGGATCAGTTTGTGCTTTTCCAGCGGGAAAATAAACTCGAATCTTAATACTAAAGAAACTCAGCACTCCCGGAGTCATGTGACGGGGCGGAAGAGCGGGCCCGAGGGGAACACTTACCAGAGCGGACTTCCCCACGCCTCCCGAGCCCAGGACCACCAGCTTGTACTCACGCATCCTGCTCTGCTTCTGAGATCAACCTGCGGGGGGAACAGAGAGGAGAGAGAGACGCCCTTTAGACCCAGCAGCACCTCGCACGCCCGCCGCCTCTCGCTCCGCTGTTCAGGCCGCCGGCACTGGCTGCTCACGGGCCCCTGCACTCCAGCCACAGCCCGGGTCAGTCAGCGCATTATCAGCCCACAATCTGCAGCCCTATCAGGCTTTAAATGTGCACTGACAGACCTGCGCCTGAAGGAGGCGCTGCCAGTCTCAGCCTGACCGGCTCTGCTCCTCTGTCTCTCTGTGAGGGGAAGCGGAGTGTCCTCTACACGTGCCCAACGACCAGCTGCATCTGGCACAGTGTAACTGCCCTGTGTACAGCTGACACATGCAGGACAGACACACTCAGGCACACACACACACACACACACACACTCAGGCGCACACACACACACTCACTCAGGCACACACACACACTCCAGCACACGCGGGACACACACACTCAGGCACACACACACACACTCCAGCACACGCGGGACACACACACACACACACACACACACACTCCAGCACACGCGGGACACACACACACACTCAGGCACACTCACACACTCCAGCACACGCGGGACACGGACACACACACTAAGGCGCACACACACACACACACACGCGGGACACACACACACAGGCTGTGCTGCACCCACTCAGGTGTCTCTGGCTTCTCTCTCAGAGGCTGGGCTCGTTTGATGCTGCTGTAATGAATTCAGCGCATACAGAACGGCGGCGGTGGAGGTTTCCAGAAGAGAAAGGCCTGAATTAAACAGGCCGCTCCTGATCCCCTTTGATTGTGACCTGGCTATAAGCAACAGCACAAAGAGAGATCAAAGAGAGGGAGAGAGAGAGAGAGACAGAGGGAGAGAGAGCGACAATGAGTGAGTGAGAGACCGAGTGAGTGGGTGAGTGAGAAAGTGGGTGATAATGAGAGTGAGTGAAGGTGTGAGTGAAAAAGGGTGTGAGGTGGAAAGCTAGCCTCACTCAAAGGGCCACTTCCTGTGCAGCAGAGCTGGTGGGTGTGCTCAGGGTGCTGGGGCAGGGTTCGGCTGAGAGAGCAGCTGAATGCAGAAGCAGCGAAAGGGGACACACCCATTCCGACCAGCACGCAGGCACGGCGTGCTTCAGGAACCATTTAAGGGTTCGTGAACCCTTCAACCTCCATCAGTGAATTTGAGCAGAGCCTGCGCTGGACCCAAGTATGTATTAAGAGTTAGAGCAAAGCTTTGTGCTCCATTTCAACACTGAATGCACAGACAGAGCTTAGTCCCCTTCTCACAGGTCAGCTCGCCAAATGCGGGGGACATTAGATGACAGATTTAGGTGAAAGAGGCACAGTCACCCCAATATGACTATAACCCCCCTCCTCTATGTAGATGTGAACTTAAAGAAGGGCTTGTTTATGGTCTTGTCTGTGGCTGAGCTCTCACAAGTTCAGTTCAGTACAGCTGATAACAAAGACACCATAAAGCCTGTCCGCTTCATTGGCCTGACGACAGCAGGAAATATCAAGCCGCAGCTGAAGAACGACCCAATTCATATCAGTTACAGATATGGAGTACATGGGGCAGGTGTTCAACAAGGCACTGAAAAAGTGAACTTCTCAGTCTTGATTTAAACACTGAAACAGTTCTGTGCTTCCGGTTTAATCCGCAATCTAAAACCTCCCGTGCCATTAAGGAGCTGAATCCATGCAGCTGTTACTGTACAGTAGCATGTGAAAGGCTGTCGCTTCACCGCAGGTTTGCACTGCGATCAGGTCGCCCCGGTATATAAAAGCAGCACAGGCCCAGCCAGATCCACACCCTCAGCAGCTGCGAGTCAAACTCGTCTCTGCAGGGCTGGACACGCCCTGTCCTCGCCATGGTTACGCGAGGGCGAGAGGAACAAAAGCGCTCAAGGTCAAAGCTGAACATCAGAAGGGTGCTGAGGCCCAAAGTCATGTGCAGCTGCTAACACGCACCCTTACAGCGCCGTACTTCTAGTTCAGATCCTGTTGGGTTTCGGTCCGGCAGGTTCTGCTGAAGACCCGTTTCAGCTGAGGCTCCCCGCACAGGCAGCGCTGCGCCAGACAGAATGGAAATCAACGGACAGAGCAGATCATTCACATAAAATAGAGAACTAAAACACTTCTCTAAAACACCTCGAGGCATTGTACGAGGGGAACCCCGTAAGAGGCTTCACCGTGTGAAAAAAGCCGGGCGTGTAAATCGGTCGTACGCAGTGAGTATTTTCCCTCTTTCGGCAGCGAGAGTGGCGTCAGTGTCAGCCTGCGTGTAAATATGGCAGCGGCTGCAGGGCCGCCTCCCTCAGCTGGGACAGCGCCCCGGGGTCACTCACTGAGAAGGTCAGGCCTTCAGGGCCGTGCGGGGAAAGAGATTCCTTTGTGCACAGATGTTATGGAAACTCAGCGCCCGCTCGTCCCCCGCCCCTCCGCCCCCCCCCCCCCGGAATTGGCACCTTCTTTTCTTCAGCACAAAGCTTTTCGGGGGAGACGGGGGGGGGGGGGGGGGTGCGAGGCAGCTCCGGGCCGTGTGAAGACGAGACCCCCTCTCTTCTGCACGCAAAGGACGGCCTGACAGAACAGAGGCCGTAAGTGCACATGTGTATGCAAATGCCCCCGAGGAGCCGGGCTTTGTGGGAAATGTAGGCCAGCTCACGGACAGGGGGCAGGGGCTCTTGGCTCCAGCACCATTTGAAAGCGTAATCTCGTTTGGATTCCCGAGGGTGCAATTCGGCTACTCGTAAGCCCACTTCAACCCGGCACTCAGTACACGAGGAGGTGAAGGGGTGACGAGGGTTAGGGAGGGACGCGGGGGTGAAAAACAGGACCAGACGCGCCTGTCTGGGTGGCTCTGGCTTCCTGGAAAGGCCTGAACTTCTCTCTTCAACTGTCCTGTTACTTCAAGAAAAGCTTTGGCACAGTGCTCACTGTCACATACGTAACAAAATCAACTGTAACGTAACTGTAATGTAACTGAAATGTAACTGTTATCTCACTGTAAAAGACACTGCTCAGCTGACATGCTTTTACCTGTAGCACATGACAGGCAGCTCAGCTGTGAATGTTAAATGCTTAACCATAGAGATTCTTCATCAAATTATTTGGTAAAATCAAATCCCTTTTGGAATAGCTACAGTCTTCAGACTGTCTGCACAGAGGAGGCGGAGGACAAGGAGGAAGAGCAGTCAGGCCCGGCTAGGTCACAGGATGCCTGACACACCCACGCAATGCATGCTGTGTGTGTGTGAATGACAGGTGCCGTGTTCAGGCTGAACACCAGTAACCTCACATGAAGGAAAATCCATGACTTGCTGACACACAGTGGCCTCGCAGAGTGATGAACACTTTGGCAGTGGATGCACACCGACACACTCTGTTATTCAGCTGAGTAAGAGGCAATGTGTAATAAACTGCCCAGGCAGGATCATATACGTACGGTGACACATGCACACACACACACACACACACACACACACACACATACACATATATGCACACACACACACACACACACACATACACATATACGCACACACACACACATATACACATATACGCACACACACACACACACACACACACACATGCACACACATGCACACACACACATACACACACACACACACACACACACACACACACACACACACACACACACGCATGGACACATTCACACACATGCATGCACACACACACGCACGCACAGAGCACAGCTTCTTTCTTCTCCTCTAAGCATAGTTTTTCCCCTCACGCAGCTTTGCCCTTATCTTTCTCTCCCTCCATTCAGCCCTTCCCTCCCTCCCTCCCTCCCTCCCTCCCTCCCTCCCTCCCTCCAGATTGGAAGTGCTAATTACGCTGCCGGCTGTGGGGGGGAGAGGAGGGGGGGGGGGTGGTTGGGGACTCGCTGGTTGCTAAGATCACAACTGCCACGCTGACAGGAAGTCAACAGAAGCAGAGGCACTCCGAGCCGCAGGCCCTCCTCCCCGCCCCCCATCCAGAGCGATTAACCCTCTCCTCTGCTCCGCCAGGGTTAAGCCCGGGGGGGCGCACCGCAGCTGCTCTGGCCCAGGTGACCCCGCCCACCCGCCCAATCGTCACGGCCGCAAACATCGCTAGGCAACGGCGTGCGTTTGCCCAGCGACGGAGCGAAGACGCCAGCTCTTCGGGGCGGGCAGACGAACGTGCCAGAGGAGGAGGGGGGCTGAAAGCGAGCCATGGGTTACGTGCCAGCACATCTCAAACGGGCTCCGTCTGGCACCGCGCCCGGCGCCGGGCTCAGCTCTGAGACGCATCAGCGTCAGATTCGGGCCGAATCTCACTGCAGGTAAGCCGGTCCGCCCCCTGCTGCTTACCTAATTAACATCTCATTTACACTTTACAGCACAGCCCCTCCTGCGTTACCATGCACTTACTGTGGATCTACCCCCCCCCCCCCCCCCCCCCCCCCCCGTGGTGTACGCATCTTCATTTGCCGTTGCCGCAGAAACGCATCGGCGGCGGAACCAGAGTCACGTGCGGGAGGCCCTGGTCACAACCGGCCCTGAATCACACCCCCGCGCCTCCTCAGCAGAGTCAGAGAGGAGGAGCGAGCCGCTGCCCGTCTCCCAACAAGCTCCCCAGCGCTCCTGAGCTTTACGGCCGGCGTCCGCCAGCCAGTAAAGCCGGGGCCATGACAGGCCCTCAAAGCTGGCGCTCTGAATAATTCACTTCATTACGCCTGATCCACTTCTACGCGTCGGGACACGAGTTAATAAAGTGCACCGCCAGGACTCCGCACCGGCCAACCTGAATTATTTACTCAGGTAGTCCAGCAATTTAACAGCAATATAAAAGGATGTTAATGCCGCGATAGCAGAGCTGTTATCCAATAAATCACAGGCACACAGGTTATGAGAGCCCACCTGGGGGGCCTGTGATTCATATATGTGCCCCCCGCAGGGGGGGTCCAGACCCTGTCAGAAAGGACAGGAAGGGCTCCGATAGCAGTGGAGGAAGGAGGACCTGACAGGGGGGAAGGAGACCCCCCTCGGACCCCCCCACCCCACCCCCTCCTCCAGTCCAGCATTAATGAAACGTAAGACCCACAGTAATACACGATGACAGCAACAGGCCATTCAGCTAAAGCAAAGCTCGCTACTCACCTACAGTCTGGAGTCTGTCCAGCACTGCATCAACTATAGCCTAAGGGTTAAGAGTGGGGTCTCTACACACAAGCACCTGCCTCTACACACCACACACGAGAGGAATTCGGGGAAAGGTAAGATGCCATATTACCCGTTGACCTGACAGTCAATATCAATTTTGAATGAAAATGTCACAACCCGTCCTTCCCTGTCTTGAGTATGACAAACCGGGAACTCGTTAGCAAAGGATTTTGGGAAAACTGAACATGCACGGGCTGCAGGCTCAGTGTCGGTGATTATCCTTCAGATCACCGTCACTATCGCCGGTGTCATGTGGTGTCGCTATAATGAATCATCTCTCTCAACACATAACTGTGTACGGAGGTCAACCGATGCCCGGCTGGAGATGCCATTCAGAGACCGGGCCAAGTTAGTTTAGGCGAGTATGCAAGCCAGGATTGGCCCTGTGTACAGCGGCACGCCACGTGATTGGATGAAAAGGGCTGAGACTTAAGAGAATGAGTAGTCGGGCTAACAGTAGTGGTGCTCCCGTTTAAGTACAACTTGATACCCAACAGCCTTCGCTTTGCACAGACAGGTTCTCCCTCTTCTGAACCATGCTGGGTTCATTCTCATTAGACATACTCCTCCTGGGTGGCACTGCTAATAAAAGCCTCCTCCTGATGGCCTGCGTAAAAACCCAAATGACGCTGTGCTCGCTGACTTACACTCAGGCATATTAAACGGTGAATGACTGTGAATTGCTACTGAACTGATGGTGTCAGTACGATGCTCAAAACAAGCCGTTTTAAATCGGCTCCTGCGGGCCGAGCCAAACACGCGTCTGATCACACTGGACAGGGCCACCTCTGCAGCAGCGGCGGGCGGCGGGCGGCGGGGGGGCGGGGCACGTGCGGCTCCTGGAGCACGCCGGGGCGCGGGCTGTGGAATGCGCCGCTGTGTTTACACAGACCCCGCTCCGCCGCCGGGCTGCCTTGTGTCAGAGCTGCCCCGGGCATGGGGGGGGGGGGGGGCAGAGAGGGGAGCAGCAGGGCTGCAGTTCTTACTCCCACTCCAGAATTCCACTCTGGAACTTCTAGAGACCTTATTCCGTGGCTGCTGCAAGTGAGATTATGATATTAAAGGGCATTATGATGTTAACATTCTCTCATCAGTATTTGCAGATGCAGATGACAATTATTGTGAGATACTGTACAAATTGCCCAGGTTTCTAAATAGCCTAAGAAACAGACAGATTTTGCAATACTCATTTTGACCACTTAAAGAACCCTACTAAAGACCTGCCCCAAGAATACTCATAATTTAGGGGTCCCCAACAGTCCTAGTTAACAGGCTGTGTGAATATTTAGTCTCCATTCCCAGGCTGCACAGACAGAAAAAGAGAGAAGCACGTCCAAATCCAATAACCCAAATCAATGCCATTAAGCTATTTCCAGCAGAGAAGACGGCAGTTCCACAAAAATACACCCTTTTCTCTTTTTTTGGGGGGGGGGGGGGGTTGTTGCTGGGAAACCCAAAGCCAGAGCAGTATGGGACAGCACATAACACATTTTTCCAGGGTCGACTGGCGCATGACGCTGGATGACACTGACCATTTTTGGTGGCTGAGCTGTTAGACCCCTCCCCCAGAAAATTTAAAAAAAGCTTTTCTTCTGAAAAGCGAACAGATGTGGCGCACCAAAGCTGCGGCCCGCAGCTGGAGGGAGGCGTCAGGCGCTAATCAGCGGCGGATGTGTGGAACCGCGGGACGATAATCTGACATTAATTCCCGGGCTGAGAGGCTATCGATTAGCCGCCGCCGCGCGGGGGAAGGGGAAATGTCACTGAGCACGGCGGCCGCGCTGCACACCGGCGGGAAGGCCCCGTCCCCCCCCCAGCAAAGCAGGGTGGCTTTGCTCAGACTGACGGCAGCCACTGAACTCAACGAGCGCCGCGCCCCTCTGGCCGCCCCCGTCAGGGGCGCAGGTGGGCCAGGAGGGTAGGGGCACACTGGGATGAGCACCAGGGGCAGCAGGACTGAGCTTCTCCCACTGCTCCCGTCTCCCTGTTCTCATTGGTTTAACATAGCCCCGCCTCTCAACACAGCTCCTCCTCCTGCTCCCCAACAATCCAACATAGCCCCGCCTCTCACCAGAGCCTCTCTCTCTTTGGCCTGCTGCTCTCAGCCCCCGCTGCGCGTTAGCTTCATGCTGACTCTGGTGTTAGGGCACTCAGGTACTGCAGGGAGCACAGGCGGGCAGCAGTACCCCTGGATGCCAGGTCATGGTGGAGGTTTTCAGGGCCATTTACATTAGGTGCTAATAAAGACAGTCTAAACTAGGAGGATGTGACTTCTGACTGACAGTCAATAAACCCTGAGCTGACATGCAGTGCAAACAGCCAGCAGGAAATAACAAACAGAGAGACAGTATCGACTCACAGCAGACTCTCTACTCAACCTCCCTCCCCCTAAGTGGGGGCCACTCAATGTGAGGAGGGCCTACTGAGTTCCCTCCTACCCCCTTCTCTCCCAGTACGCACGCATGGCTCCATCTGGCCCGATGTAGAACAAAGAGACAGAACTCCACACAGAAAGGGTGAATAAACAATGAAAAGCACATCAAGGCACACAGAGCCAAGCATGCCCAGTGGCCCAGAGGACCGATGCTCCAGGACCAGTGTCCCAGGACAGGTGCCCCGAGAGCACTAGTGGTGACAGAGGCCCATGGGGGGATGCAGAGAGGGCGCAGGAGAGGTCTGCTGGTTGTGACTGCAGCGGGAGCATGAACTGCCCGTGCTTAACAGCAGTCCCGTGCGTGCACGTGTGTGTGCATGTGTGTGCACGTGTGTGTGCATATGTGTGCACCTGTGTGCACGTGTGTGTGCATGTGTGTGTGCATGTGTGTGCACCTGTGTGCACGTGTGTGTGCATATGTGTGCACCTGTGTGCACGTGTGTGCACGTGTGCGTGCACGTGTGCGTGAGAGTTCTGTTCCTTTTGCAGAAGCCCACTGAGCATAGCTGAGATGACACGGGCCCTCGTATGTGATTATCACCCAGCCTGTAATGAGCACAGGCAGGCTGTTACGCCCATGTTATTTCATCACTCAGCTCGTGCTTGTGAGTGTGTGTGAACCGCAGCGAGAGCCATTATCCTCCAATGGAAGGGGTGAACCTTCCCAGGAGTTGCCAGCCTGCCTAAATTTCTCCAAGGGTGCAGTGACAACTCATCCAGGAAGTCACAAAAGAACCCAGAGCAGCAACCAAAAAAGTGCAGACCTCTCTAGCCTCAGCTAAGGGGTTTCATGGGGTTCATGGGGTTCGATAACTTTTTTCATTAAACAAATGAAAATTTTTTAAAATGTGTTTTGCATTTACTCAGGTCCCCTTTGCCCAATATAATTTTTTGTCTGAAGATCTAAAACCATTCAGTGTGATAAATATGCAATAACAGAGGAAATTAGGAAGGGGGCAAATAGTAGTGTGTGCGTGCGTGCGTGCGTGTGTGTGCATATGTGTGTGTGTGTGTGTGTGTGTGTGTGTGTGTGTGTGTAAGTGTGTGTGTGTGCGTGCGTGCGTGCGTGCGTGCGTGTGTGTAAGTGTGTGTGTGTGCGTGTGTGTGTGCGTGTGTGCGTGCGCATATGTGTGTGTGTAAGTGTGTGTGTGTGCGTGCGTGTGTGTGTAAGTGTGTGTGTGTGCGTGCGTGCGTGCGTGCGTGTGTGTAAGTGTGTGTGTGTGCGTGTGTGTGTGTGCGTGCGTGCGTGTGCGTATATGTGTGTGTGTGTAAGTGTGTGTGTGTGTGTGCGTGTGCGTATATGTGTGTGTGTAAGTGTGTGCGTGTGCATATGTGTGTGTGTGTGAGTGTGTGTGAGTAAGTGTGTGTGTGTGCGTGTGCATGCGTGCGTGCGTGTGTGTGAGTGTGAGTGTGTAGCGCAGGGCAGCGGCTCTCTCCAGCCCAGCTGTCGCAGTAACGCTCGGTCAGGAGGTCTTTTTCCATCGCTGTGTGACAGAGACCAATGCGCACACATTTAGCTCCGCTGGGTAAATATTAGCTTTTCCCACCCGGGTGTGCGGGAGGCCTTGGGCCAGTCTGTGATCACAAGGGCAGGGATGTGAGATGAGACAGGCAGCACATGACAGGGCACTGCTGTGTGTGACTGTCCTCATCCTGCTTTCCACACTCTGAACACAGCAAAAAAAAAAAAAAAAAAAAAAAAGAAAAAAAAAAGGCATGGAGGTGAAATGCCACTCATAGTTGTGCGTGCGTGTGCAAGACTACAGCAGCTGGAGACGGCCTGACCGTACATGACCGTGCACGACCGATCTTCCCCCCCCCCGCCCCCAAACCTCCTCAGTGAGCTGCACCACAGCCAGTCACTCTGCTCCTACCACAGCAACTGACTCACAGTTCTGAGCAATCTGGACGAAATCGCACACATTACTTGGAATTGGGACTGGAACAGTTATGCTGCCGGTTCAACTCCCACTGGGAGGGAACAGCTGTTGGTCCTCACCTCTGGAGGACTGTGGAGTTCTCTCTGGACACAGTTGTGTGTCTAGCACACAGACAACAGAGCAACAAAGGATCAAACAGAATTAATTGACTGGTGACGTAAGAAAGACCCCTTCCGTTAAGTGGCCTCGGTAAGGCCCAGCCTAGCAGCAGGAAACCAAACCACCGCAACTCAAACGCAAACACAAGGATGTGAAAAGGGAACATACCGGGATTTTAATGTCAGTCTGTAAATGACACCATTTTAAATTCCTAATTAAACAAAGGAGGGTGATGAGTACCCAGATGAGTTCCCATTAGGGAGTGCGCTGTAGTGACTCAAACTCTCTCAATACACAAACACAAACAGAAATGGTGAAGGCGCCACTGTAGCTGAACTTATTTTCCCCCTCAGACAAACGGTTAGAAATTTAACATCACCGTTCCTATTCAGAAAGAGTAAAACCAAACTGTCTCCTTATGGACTGAAGGGAGTATTACCCAAAGCAGATCTGAAAAGCCTTCTCACAGAGATTAAAGATGGACAAATTACATGTGAAATACTGGCCAATCCCTCACAAAAAATAAAAGAAGAAACGATACCGTCGGCCTGCCCATAAGCGCAGGCACAAACAAGCAACGATTCTAATAAGGAACATCCCTATCAGGGGGACATGCTCCTCAAGTTAACATGGATTCTGATAGGCCACGCCTGGCCTCCGCTATCAGCCTTAACTGTGGTGTGGCGCCACGAGTCCTGTGGAAACATCACTTCCTGTCAGCTCTTCCTCTCCCCGCAGGCAGCATGAGTTTCCTGTACCGCCACTGTCGCCGCGCTCCTCCCCCCCCCCCCCCCCGCTGCGTGGCACCCACTGCTCTCACAATCCCCCCAACGGTCCCTCCTGAACCTGGCGCAGGAGGGGCCTTCCTCACTGACGCAAAAGCATATTTTGATATTCATTGTGGACGAGGTAGCGGCGCTGCAGCCAGCCCCTGTGGACCTGTCTCCCAGTCTCCACAAAGCACTCACACACACAGCCACAGGCAGCCTAACCCAGACGGGACCGATGTGCCCCCCAACACCCGCAAGACCCCAAGCTTGCAGCGGAAGCTTTAGGGGCTCTGGCTGGAAGGGGGGGGGGGGCACAGAGACGCACCCCACAGCCCGATTCTGCTCCTCGGGCCTGCTCCGCAAAAAGAGGAGAGACTCAAAAACGCTCGCAATCCGAAGGAGACTCAAAAACAAAGGATCATGGGAGCCCGTGGGCGGGCGCCTAGCATGCTGCACCTCCTCAGTCCTCCTCCTGCCATCTCTGTGGGTCTTCTCCAGGTCCCCAATTGGTCCTTCAGTGGAGTTTTTCCTCGCCACTGTTGCCCAGGGCTTGGTTTTATGGGGGCATTCGCTCAGGGGTCTGCTGCGTAGTGTACTGCCAGAAATGTTCTGACTGTGCCGTAAATCCATAATTTAAAAAAATCTTTTTCACACACCATTACCTGCTTGCAGTGCACCACGGCCTTGTGCTTACTTCCCTGGCACAGTTCAGCGAGGGCGAAGAGGAACACGCCCCTGACTACAAACACACAGCAAACATGGCCTCTGCAGAGGGCTTATCAATATTCCACAGTGTTGCCATGGCGATGGGGCCACTACATTTTTTTTTTGCTGGCTTCAGGAAACGCAGAAAGTGTAAGTTTATTCATGTCTACTGACGCGGCGGCTGAGGTAGGATTCAAATTCAAGCGTGGCAGACAAATCAAGCCCGCTGCCAGCAGCTCCAGCCCCCGAATTATACACAAAGCCTTTAAAAGAAAAAACACGCGCAAATGGATATTACTATAGGAACAGGACTGAATTAGATTATCAATCGCTCCCCCTGAGAGCAGTGTAATAAGAGCGCCGCACGTCGAAGCCTGTTCACTTGGGCAGATACGTAATAAAGAGACGATCAAACAAATGGCATTCAGACAGAAAAGCATAAATTGCTTTCACCGTTTGCAGAAGGTGGGTAATTAAACCACGACTGCGTTCTTTTTGAATAAAGCAGCAGCACCACAAACGTTTTCAAAAAAAAAAAAAAAAAATTGTTCCCGTTTTCTGTGTGGAAATTCACAGATCAGAGAACGTGTTACTCGAACACGAAGGGTGACAGAAGGGGCGAAAAGCGGTTTCTCTCTCGTGCACCAGGTTCACAAAACACCGGCAACCCAACAAAATAACGCAACAAATAAAAACATTTACGCCCCAGTACCCCCACGGCCAAGGCGCGCACACACACACACACACACACACACACACACACACACACACACACACACACACACACGTGCACACACACACACACACACACACACACACACACACGCACGTGCACACACACACACACACACACGCACGTGCACACACACACGCACACACACACACACAATACACACAGGTCCATACCCCCTAGGAGAGAGAAGGAAGGAACATTCTCTATCACAGATAGTATCACCATAATAGGCTGAGGGCCCTCCTAACAGAGAGGGAAGACACAAATGAAATGTCCACAGGCTACATGTACAGCTACCGAAATAGACAAGCACCGCAGCTCAGCTTCCGTAACGCAATTAACTTTGGGAGCGCAGCGTCGTCTACATACGCGAGGGACACAGTGGCGTTGCGGTTCTGACAAAAGACCATTTTAGGCTAACACACAAACACACACACCCGTAGTTATTTTTTGCGTCAGGCGGTCTCCAGAACAATTCAAAAGCTACAGTATGTGGTTTCACTGCAACATGTAGGCTGCTACCAAATAAATGCCTCGAAACTACAGTCAGTGCTGTGGTTGCTTCCAGCTTCCACACAGGCAAGGCAAACAGTGATTGAGAAAGTGAGATCTTTGCTCCATCATGCGCTGTGTTGGCTCTTGACATTCCCACAGATCTGTTAAACGCTGAGCCCTTGCTCAGTTCCGCCATTCAAAACGGCACCCCGCAACTCCGGGAAGAGTTCTCGTCCCCGCCCAAGACAGGAAGGAAGGAATGTGGAAGCCGCTCGGCGGAGGATGTGAGCGAGCCACGCCCACGCGGTGTTTGCACACCGCGGCGCAGAGGAAGCGCACAGGCCCCCCCAAAGCAGGCGCTCACCCTCCCAGAGCGGGGCGGGGCGAGAGGAGCCCCGACGAGGAGCGCCTTTTTAAAAGAGGCCGCGCGGGGCCCGGGACTCACACGCATCTGATTGGAGCGCAGCTCGCTTCCCGCCAACCTATCGGGCGGGCCGTAACGCAGCACACGAGTCCCATTGGAGAGGAGGATGCTGGGAAGGTTGGCGCTTGCCAGCGGAGGAAGGCCACTATCAGGAGCCCCAAGAGTTGCAAATGCGATGGACCTGGGTTTGCAGCAGAACAGGCCTGTGGTCCGCCAAGAAGGACACACTGACCACGACCCGATTCCCACATTTTTCTGTTGAGCGTAAGGTCAGTCATTCAAAACACTCTCCAGGCCTTTTACAGAAGCGCACCGGCCATTTCTACAGTGCATCCATTTCCCAATACAGCTTGAAGCACGGAACTGCTCGAGTAAAGATGCGTCCGCCCTACTCGCTTCAGGATGCCACTCTGAAAGCTCTCCATGCCATCTCAACGTAAGCTACATCCTGATTCAAACAGCAACAAACAACTAAATGTGAAATAAGCAAAGCGATTCTGACTGCGCCCGGTCACTCGACGGTGCTGATGTATTCTGATATTGACATTCAGCAGGCAGAGTGAACACATTCAGAAACGGTTTTATGGGCCTGGTTACAGAAAGGGCGCATCAGGCAAACCCGACACATTACCATACACTCTCCGCTGTGCTCCTGTATGTGATCCCATCCCCAAAGCACCAGGTCTCCAATGAAGAGGCATAAATATGAGGACCTCGCAGGCTTGCATGGGGGGTGTTTTCTAGTGGGTATTTATCACTAGTGCTCTCTCTGCCACACTTTTATTTAGCGCATGTTTCACCCGGTTTCCATTCTGAGCATTTGCTCAAAGCACGGAAGGGCAGCAGTGAGAGACAGAGAGAGAGAACATATCTACAGAACCAGCGGTTACTAATAAAGCTGTGGACAAGAACAGCACAGTGCCTCAGAGTGTTACTGTACACTCCAATCAGAGAGCCAAGAAACATGTAAACAGACCAGAGCTTCTCCAGTGGGGGTCTAAGAGAACTATGGCTCCATCAATCATGTGACCCAATGAGCCCTGAGCTGATGTCACCTCTGGTCTTTGAGCTGGTACGACCTGTCTTTGTGTCAGGGATCATTTTCCAACAATCCTGCAGTCACACCAATTAATCTGCACCACGAGCTGCTGGTAATATGTTGCCTAATGTCTGCCAGTAATTCAGAATGAATTACTCTAACGCTGTCCCTTTGTCATGAAACCAACGCGCTCAATTCTGGGTCTGTGGGCACAAGTCTCGGAGAATAGCGAGAAGTGCTAATGACCAAATAAATGGGATTTTATTTCAGTATCATTTACTGTGCGCAACAAGGCCCAAAATGCAGTTAAATCCACATACAGGCCATGGCAGGAGTGGGAGTTCATCTCATGATGTCCTTCTACTGGTCAGTGCATAAACCCCCCCAACTGTCCCATAATCCACCCCGGCACCATAATGCACCTAGCAAACATGCACCTTTAAGTTGGGAATTTCTTAATACAACACATAGAACGCTGTATGGTGTATCCAATCCATGCCACATATATATTGTGGGTTGACAATAAAAAACAATTTTTTAAATCAAATGATTTAAAATCATTACCTTGGGTAAAATTACCCTTTGAACTCATGCAGTTCTTTAAAATGCAAATGCTCTGATTGTTTCAGTAGCTTCTGATGTTTTGGCAACAGGACTGAGGAAAGACAAAATGGAGAAATGAAAGGGGACAAGGTCTGAGAGCCACAGAGAGAGACTCAGCACGGAACTGCAATCTCTGCACTCCAACCCATTTTCTTCTACATCACGACACTTAAAACAAACACTGATTTGCCTAAAATCTTTTTCAAAGTGTCGGGATTTCAATGAAAGGCCACAGATCGACAGACAGGAAGAACGTCATTTAAAAAGGCGTAACGGGCAAAACAAAAATCTAATTATGATTTCTCCTCTCGAGCAAATGCCGTCGGTCAAATGTGAAAGACTCATCACGGACGTCTTCGGTCTGAAGTGGAGCTGATATGTGATCATCTAAGAGGGCAGCGCCCATTCATAAGCCAGTCCGGCAAACAACAGCCGTGAATCAAGGCTTCGAAGGAGAAAGGGGCGCCGTTTCTGTCCGTTTCCTTTCAGCTGCGTGGGGAGACGTGACAAATGTGGTCTTTGCAGGAATCGTGGCCACTGGCTCGCTCTTCAGATGCAGCGGCACACAGACACACACTCTGCATGAATTAAACCGGGCCTTTTTTACGCGCGCACCTCTTCAGCTATCGAGTAGGTGGCAGAGACCATGGGTTTCAAGGGTGCTTCTTTTTCTCTCCGGAGAACTGCAGTTTTGTAATTCAGATCTGTGAAGGTATAAACGAACACCCACATTGTGCAATACTGATGTGCTTATTTTACTGTCTGTGTATTATCTGCGTAAATGCACCTGGATGTTTACTGGAGCATCGCAGGTGGAACCCTGCACCAGTAAATAAGAGCTTCCACATATTTGAGAGGGAGGATTTGAACCTGCAACCTCCTGGTCACACATGCAGTTCCTAAAAGTTTGTCTCATTGCTTTCTGGGCTCTAGAGCGTTATACCTTCTCACTTCCCAGCAAAACTAGCCTGGACTAAAGGGAAAAAACTTAAAAAGTGCCAAACCTGCCCAACTGTTAGCAGGTTTAGATGCTAGCCTTCACTCATCAGAGCGATAATGGTGGAGAGTGTGGGATCTCGGGCTGAGATCGCCGCAAGACGGCGACCAATCAGATCACCCCGTGACCCAGCGCACCCACCCACCAGGCGGCCACGCAAGGGTGGAGGCGATGGAGATCATCATCAGCAGAAGCTCTGCAAGGCCTTCCAGTCCCCAAAGAGGAAGTGGAACAAAGACTGTACAGACACAGCCCCTCTTCATGGTCATCTTCCTCTCTCTCCGGTTTCAGAAGATATGGCGTGTAAATGAAGATGTCTGCACAGTAGTCGATGGGTGGAAAGTGATTTTTTCGTGGCTTAAGGCAGACAGTGTCAGAGAGGTGTGGTGTGAAAAACATGGTGTGTGGATCTGTTGCTCTCTTTCTCTCTCTCTCTCTCTCTCTCTCTCTCTCTCGTTTCCTCTCTCTCTCTTTCTGTAGAGAGGCCTCAGAAGGATTTTATTATTAAAGTGACTTAGGGTTTCTTTTTAGGTTTTCTAGAAGTGTTGGCTTTTTTAGAACAATATTTTTTTGCTTTGTTGACATTTTTTGCTTTAGTCCAGGCTATTTTTTGACAGGTGTGAAATAAAGAGCTTTTAGAAGTCAACACCCCCCCCCCCCCCCCCCCCCACCCACCCAACCCAACCCAACCCAACCCAACCCAACCCGAGTGAATTACGGTATCTCTCCGGGTGGCTTGCGTGTCGATAGGCGCCCACTCCGGTGATTTCTGTCTCTCACACGGGCTCGTAATAAAGGCCCCCGCAGGGACCTGGCCAGGCGTCTGCATTGGAGGTGCCATTTATCTCCACTTGTTGGGCGTGGGGGGGGCGGGGAACGGTCGTTCCTCCCGCAACATCGGTTTGTTCTGCCTGATCATTAGAGTCATAAAACAGACTGAGAGCTCGGAGCCTGGCGTTAATAATATGTCTTGCGCGTCACGTGACACTCATTTCTCCTGACGCGACACATCCTGGACGGGAGACCTGGGAAAAAGAGTGTTGCTGGCCTTTGCTTCGGAGCCACACAGCCACAGCCGACGGCGCTAAACGAGCCTGAAGCAACCTCACACACATCTCTCTGGCTCCAAAATCAGACATGCAACTCCTCCAACGCTTCCAAAGGCTCATCTTTGAATCCTCAATTTTGGAGGCTGTGGTTCCCCCTCCAAAAAAAAAAAACAATCTCTGAACCCACATTCTTGGCAGCCCGAGAGGGGGTGCAGTCGGGAGGAGTTCCTTCCTCTCGCCCCATCGGGGACCGTGTGAGGTCACACTTCGGAGCAGCGAGGTCAGCGCTACCCGTCACGTGACGCGGTACCCGCTGAAGTGGAAACAGGGAGAGCAGGGTGGGGAACGTGCCGGATTCAGGGCGGGGCTCGCTCTGACAGGTCTTGAAGGCACAGAAAGTTGTTCAATGAAAACACTTAAAACAGTGAGCTGGGCCTACGTTCGCGCAGCTACACAATAAACCACAGAGTTGTCCAAAAATAAAAAAAGAAGAAACTATTTAAACGATCAGGTTTCAGTTAAATCTAAATTTAAATGTTAAATGGTCACAATACAGTGGGCAACTGTGCATAAAATTAATGTTACTCCTTCATAATGATGACAGATCAGTTCTGCTCAACCACAATTTTGGAATGCCTATGAAAAGCCTATGAAATTCCAGATCTACACTATCACCTTTATTCATCAATACTATTTTATGAATGTAAAGCAGAGTTTGTCTACAACCTGAATCCACTAACTTTTTCATGAACTGTGATAACTTATCTGTGAACTGTCTGAAAATATCAGTTCAGTCATAAAACTTAACAGGGATAAATAAGGGGAAGAAAAATGGTGGAAAATCCCTTGAGCAATTCACTAGAGAAGTCCAGCGAAAGAAACTGTGGCCTAATCAGAATGCATTGTTGCATTTTCTCCAACTATCAAACAAGTGGCACCTGCATCCTAGAACAAGCGACGTTACAAAAACCCTTAAAATGTACAACCCAAAGCAGGCATGAACGTTGTGAAAATCAAATGCAGACCCCGTATCTTTATCGCAATAACTATAAAAATATTTCCTTTCAAAAATAAAATTCATTAGAAAAGCTACTGATGGTGGGACGACTTGAGTATATGGATTTGACAGGCAAGACACAAAATACAGCCGAACGTCGAAAAAATGGCTATTGAATATTTTGGCCGACAAACTTGGAGTAGCATTTTCATTAAAATGATGTTAAATATGTTGCCCCCTTCCAGAGGAAACCAGTTATCTCCTTTCCCCTCAGTAGTGAACTAGGCGGGGCACGTTATCAGAAACATCAACACCAACTGACTGCTTTGCTTGCAGTAAAACGTTCAAAAACGAACCCTGTTTGGCTACTGAAGAACCGTACTCTGACATAAACCAAGGAATTGAAAAGGGCGCACATACGAAGGCCTCTCTTTTAATGACAGGCATGTGTGAACTGTTTATGGCAAAGAATGAGCATTTTAAACTACAAAATCGTACAACTTTTCCATTTCCGCTCTAACTTCTACACTGTCATGGGTGGAATTTTTACCAAACGCCATTTCTTAAACCCCCAACCGCCTGAATGAGGCTTAATATTTAAATCGTCAATGCTAGGAAGTTCCGCGTTGGTTACGGAAGCAATTGGAAAAGACAGTATTCTCAAGTAAAACACAAGGAGTTGGGTTGTTCCACTCACTCTCCGCCATATTCTAGACATTTGACCTGCTCTTCCGTAAACCGTGTGTTACGCGTTTTAAAACCGGTCCCCATGTTCATTCGCAAAACAGTTACATCGCGCAGTCAAAGCACGCGTCACATATCTATATTAAACTGCAACCAGGAAGGAATCGGGAGCATCCACGCCACGCATATTAATACAAAGTTGCAGTAAAAAAACGCACGTATCTACCCACTGTACTTACAGTTTTCCCCTCTCCGTTGCGCCGCCGTGTTTGCGTTTGTCCCTCTTTTCGCTCGCGCTCGCTCGCCTGGGTGAGTTTCGAGTTTGTGCATGACGTTGCAGCCTCGGTTTCAGAGCCTCTCACTGATTTTGCAATCGCGCTGCCCACTGTGTAGGACGCGCGCCGCGAAAGCGGTGGGCTCATCCGTGCAGCCGCGCGCACAGCATGAATTTAAATGTCCCATCAGCGGTACTGTGTGTTTTCTTAACATCCTTCCTGGCTTATAATAATATTTTCAGTAAATTCTTATACATTTACATTCGGTCGCTTGTTTATTTGTTCGTAGTGTATGCCACAAACATCCGATACACCTTACAACAACTAAACACATTGCAAGAAACAGCAGCGAGTAGCCTAGATCCACAGGAATAAACGTCATCCTTATGTCACTTAGCAATTAAGTCACAGTGAGAAATCAGAGAAAATATGCGTCAAAATTCTGTCCTGGAGTCAGCAATGAATGAAGGCCTACAGTGCCTGCCAAGCCACCACTTCAGCATAGTTATTTTACTTCCCTTGTTCTACATTTTAACGCCATCCCCTACTACTACAGGTGCATTGCTGTAATATTATTTACACCGTATGAATACTTTTTATTTTATGAGCCATGATAAAAAGGTAAATTATGTCCAAAAGTGCAGGAAGTTTCAGGAAAGGTTTCTGGTTGAAGCACTGTCATCAGCGCAAACCGCCAGCCATCACCACGCAGAACGCACAGGGAACAGGACGTGGGCAGGTGTGTCTCCATTAAAGGACACGCCACCTTTACTCATTACTGCAGGGAACAACTGCAGGTTCTCATCAATCAACCCAACGACAGAACATTCAATACAACGCCTTGTGTTTGAGGGAAATGGACTGAAATGAAACCAAACAATGCAAATGAAGCCATTTCCGATACTCCCCACCTCAGAGAATCAGTGTCAACTCTGCTAAAGCAAAGGCGACAGTTTGTTGTTCACTTCGGTGTGCTTCTGAATGAGCCCAAAGGAGGATGTTCAGTGCTCAACATCCCCATTTTCATAAGAGAGGCACCATGCTGATCAATAGCACACTAATGGTCATTAAAGACCAATACAGGGATAAATATTTATTTGTGACATTGAGAGAATATTGCATACAGCCGGGCTTTAGAAAATGTGTGCCTAGTCAACCTAACCTGTAGAAATAAAGGTTAATAAATAATAGAAATGTGGGAACAGAGGTTTCTCTTATATCGACCTATTAAACTATGGGCTGCGGGGTTGCATGAGGGGGGTCCTAGACTGAGTCTGTAGTCCACTGGGGCTATGCTAGGATGTGTATCTGATGGGTCCCGGAAAGGTGTGAATTTCTCATTTGGGTCTCGATATTATAAAGCTGAAGAACCAGTGATCAAAAGTCAACTCAACGAAGCGGACTGATATTTTTTCTTTAATGTATCTTTGCTTTGTTGACAAAGCGCTGTGACAAAAATTGAACGTGCCTTTTGTCATCAACAGCAAACAACACACAGGTCTGCTACTGCCCGTATTTTAGTTTCCTTGGAAGTTCAAAATATGGGCTCCAGTAAGGCTCCAGTGTTAATCTCACTCTTTTTAATGTTGGGCGAACAATCACCATTAAATTCAGCAGAAACACAAACATACAAAAGGGTAACTTTAACTCCCAAATAAAATACAATAAAACAAACAGCCCTGTTGGTACACTCAGTAAATATCCCTAGCCCAAAGCCATAAGAATACCAGTTTAAGCCAGGCTAGCTGCTCTTCGCTCCCCGAGCACCGCAGAAACAGCCCTTACAAGGAATCAAACGGCTCGTTTGGAGGAGCAGCGAGAGCCGGGAATGTCAAACACGCTCTGGCCCATCAGGAATGCGACGCGCTCGCTGCTGCTCGGCCCCTCCCCCCCCCCTTCACCAGGAATGACCGTGCGGCTAATGGCGTGACCGACGTCATAGCAACCGCGGTCATTCTCGCGCCTACTAAGGCTTCTGACTCTCGTGTCGTGAGATGGCGCACTGAGCCCGCGGCTCTCGGCTGTCTCCCCGACGGTTTAGCGTCAGCGCTGCTCGTAGCCTGAGCTTGCATGCGCGCACTTCTGTGAGTCGCTCTGGAGAACACCGACTGCTAAATGTCTGAAATGCCCTGGGCTCAAGACGTCATTCAAGCAGCACTGCAATATGTGGAGCTACACCCAAAATAATACAGTACACCTCATGGCTTTCAATCACAGTGGCCCTACGTTACAGCGGGCTCCCCCGCCGCCGGGCGGCTGACACGCAGCGAACGCTTCTGCAGAACCCCGTCATCAGCATCGCAGGGCCGCGCTGAGCAGCCGAAGCACTGCGCCACTGCCGAGTGACGCACAGTTCACCCACTTGCATTCGTCATCACTTACAGGGAATCAGAGACTTTAAACAAAAAGACGTTCCGTAAGTAAAGGAGATTAAACGTTAGCATAAACATTAGCGCGCATGGTAGTGGCTCAGGGCCTCTCAAGCTCAGGCCAAGTCACTCCAATGCAGGCACGAGAATGAAAGGGGCTCACGTTAGCTAGTGTAGCATTACGTTAGCTAGCGTATCATTACGTTAGCTGGTTTGTTACCGCAGCCCGCACAGTAATTACATAACCTGCACTCTGATGTGCTGTGTACACAGAAAGGCAATCACTCAGGCACCCTTCAACCTTCACAGGGGCAAATTACCTAATGAAAATATTTACACAGCGGCTGATCAACTTGTTTGTTTGAGAGGAGGAGGAGGACATTGCTAAGGCTCATGTGGGGATTAAGAGTCTAGAACTGAGGGGGGGGGGGGGGGGGTATGGTGTGCCCTCCTAGGAGGTCTGAAAAGTGCAACACGGTCCAGATTGTCCTCTTTCACCTTTAAACGCCTTTTTAAAGGGAAACTTCACCCTAAATATAAATTTTGATGGTGAATTCATCACGTGGAACAAAAAGGGTACTCGCACCCTCCCAAACATGCTATTTGACCTAACCGGGTCTCCCTCAGGTACGCTGGGCGCCATTTACCCAGGATTCCAGAGGGACTGGTAGCACGCGTATGAAGAGCGGCTCCCTGGACTGCTGCAGATTTTCTTGGTCTCTCTGACTCATCAATTACTGAGCCTCACGAGCGCGGCCACTTTAATTTACCCTGTTCAGTAATCGACTCAACTGCATAATTAAAGGTTGCAGCCAAACGAGCTTCATCTGTGCATCGGTGACAGGCCAAGGTTTACAATACAGGCACTTCATACAGCTACAATTAAAACTGCATTAAAAACTATAATTCAATAAAACATATGATTTACATAATTTGTATCACTGATAGAGATTCCACGTGTACAACCACTGATTGGGAACCTGAAAGCTCCAGGTTGATGTGGATCCAACTCAAGCACTAAATTACGCAAGGCCAAAATAAAAGCTTCTGAGTTATTAACCGTCACATCCAATTCTGTGCTGGCAACGAGTTGTTCTGCACTGGTGACAACGTCAATTTCCCCTGTGATGATTAATAAAGTATATGATTAGCATCATCATTATTATGAGCACCACATCTGTGTGCTGGCGTGCAGAGGTAACACACCAGAATCAACAAATGTAAAGAAAACTATCTGAGAGACCAACAGGAGACAGGGCCAGAAATGGGCCAACAGGTCACTGCTGAGCATTGATTCAGCAAACCCATACGGAATGCCTGAAGAGAAGAGAATGCCTGACACAAGCCACATTCCAACGGCATGACAGCACAGAAAAGAGGAAGAAGATATCTGTCTCTGTCTTCCGGAGCTATTAGCCAATGACATGAGTGTGTGCGTGTGTGTGTGTGTGTGTGTGAGTGTGTGCGTGTGTGTGTGTGTGTGTCTGTGTGAGTGCGTGCATGTGTGTGCGTGTGTGTGTGTGTGTGTGTCAGTGTGTATGTGTCTGTGTGTGTGTGTGTGTGTGTATGTGTGTGAGTGTGTGTGTGTGTGTGTGTCTGTGTCAGTGTGTGTGTCTGTGTGTGTGTGTGTGTGTGTGTGTGTGTGTGTGTGTGTGTGTGTGTGTGTCTGTGTCTGTGTGTGTGTGTGTGTGTGTGAGTGTGTGTGTGTGTGTGTGTGTGTGTGGGGGGAGCCCCTCAGGGCTGGGCGCCTGCCTCCCCCACAGAGCCTCCAGAGCAAGCAGCAGCCTGCTGCCAGGCTGGTGAGCAGGGCCAGTCACGTCCTGCAGAGACTCGCTGCACACAGAACAGGAAGCAAAGGTTGGGAAAGAGGACAGATACACAAAGCTGGGGGGGAGGGGGGGGGGGGGCTGACTTTATCAACTTTTACTTTCACAGACGAGAAACAGAAACTTAAGCGGTTGGGGAAGGACACTGTTGCAGAAGGAGGCAAGAGAGGGGGGCGCACATCTTTAACTGCTGTACTGAGCTGCCCACAGTGGCGGTAAGGCTCAACCTCCGAAACAAACCGCTATTCCACCGCAAGCTCTGAGCGTGTCCGAGCCGGCCAATCAGAGGAAGATTCCGCAGACGAGTACCGCAGATCGCAATCAGCCTGGGGCGCGGGCAGTGTTCACACTGAGCACGTCACAGGTCAGGGAGCAGAGCAGCACCAGGGCCTCTGACCCAGGCAGGGATGCGCTGAAGTCCAGCCTGAGTGGAGCACTGATCTGCGCAGGGATGCTTCTCTTCATTCCCCTCTGGAAGCAGTTATGTCTGCTGGAGGATCTCGGCATCGCTCCACATCTCAAAGCCACAACATACAGTATATACAAACTCCAGAAGAACACTTTCAACGCAGACGAGAAGCCAAGTTTCCATGAGCAGAGCGTAAGAGTCTCTATACATCTGTACGACACAGCTGCTGCAGTCCATCTGCACATCAGTGGCTCACCCCACAAGACCCAAGAAGAGCACGACTTTAACTGAGCCGTGAGCAGAACTGAAAAATGGTGGTGGAGAGGAGTTAGTGAACCCGAGGTCACTGTGGTTATCTGTGCGGGAGACCCTGGGGTGTGGGCATGGGGTGTGCCCTGGAGGCTGGCACACCTGCCGGAGGAACACGGAGGCGCTACGCTCCCTCGCCCGGCTCTCTGCCACTCCTGAGTTAAGGGGGGCTTGTTTGTGACAAAGGGTCAATGTCTGGGGGCCAGGAAGTGGGAGGGGCCGGACTGCGCCGTGCCAGGCTTGCCAGCGGGCACAGCTGGCGCCGGGGGCTGACCGCACAGGGCACGCCGTGTCATGGCGCGGGGGTGACCTCAACGCCAGCCTGCCGGCGAGCCCGCCCTCCGGGGGCCTCGACGACCGGGGGCGGCCCGCAGATGTGCCTGTCCTAAAAAGTGCCCTCATCTTTCGCCTCATCCGTCACTGGGGCGAGGCGAAACACTATGGACTGCAGCATCCTGTGCGTTTACTCAAATCATTAGCACGCCTCACTGCTACGGTCATTTATATAAGAAGGATGAGGTCGTCCTGCAGCTGAGGGGACTCTTAATGCAGCCCAAAAACAATGGGCCAGAACCATGCAGCTCTTCTACTGCAAACACCCCAACTGATCCTTTTACTCAGGAATCAAGCACTTATTCTTTATCATTAATAAATTCAAGACAACAACAAAAATATGTTTATTCTGTTCTGTAATTCAGTGGTACTCAAACTCAGTCCTGGGGATGCTGGTTTTTGTTACAGCCAATCTTTTGTTCATTAAGATCATTGAACACGTGTTTAAGGTCTTTCATAATTTGTTCCTTAAACTTGTTAACACAATGCAGGGTTGGCTCTTATCATTTGCTTGGTCTTTGAATTCTTCACTTTCTACCAAAAGAGTTTCAGAGGCCTGGTGTTCACACTTTCACCAATTTAATCAGTTAACAGAATGAACCTCTTTGATGCAATCATTTGCAGTATAACACCATAAACACAACGTGAATGAGACTTCTCTTCCTCGTGGCACACATAGTTATTTATAACAATGTTGCTTCAGAGAGTAAATAATCCTTTAAAACACGAGAAGCGTCTAATTATAGGAAAAGTTCTGAGATTGTAATTGTAGATGGAAGGAAAAGCTGCACACGCAGGGGTCCCACACAGGACGGAGTGAGAGTGCCACCGCTGTAAGCACCCGCTCAGGTGTGCATAATGCATGAGCCGTTAATCAAGAGCCTCGCCGCGTGTCCTTCCACCGGCAGACTGCACTTCATTAACGTCCCGACCCATCCACCTCTGCGCCGAGCAAACAGCCAATGTCACAGCGGTGCAGCCACCCGTCCCCACCCGTCTGGAGCCCAGGGGGAAGGGAGGCGAGCAGAGCAGCTCACTCCTCCCAGAGACCGATGCCTGGAGAACACCGTGGGCGAAAGCTCCCTGCATTCACTGGTCTTTGTTTATCACAGAGGGCTTTTAGCCATCAACAGAGGATCAGGTGTGAGTGAAACACCACTACAGTATGTGTATGTGTACACAGATACTGCGGCAAGACGAAGGCCTGGATTCAATCATCGTTTTCTCTTAACTTTGAGAAACATGTGCAAGTGATACACTTTCGCAAACTATTTGTCAAATTATTCTCAGTTTGCTGAACTCGCCAAACTATGTATGAGAAGAAAAAAAACTACTCTTGAACTGAACTATGAGTTAAAACGAGGGGCAGCTCTTTCCTTGAGCTCACTGCAATGTCATACTTCATCTCTCCAGCCGTCCAATTATTTGTCAGGTGTCAGAGGTCACCTACAGCTCCACAGGTCGTCAATGTGGGGCCACAAGTTAATTGAAGCAAAATCAATGCAGGAGGACATTGCATAATCAGCTGTGAATGTTTACCTTCCTAATTAGCGGTGTGTAATTATAGTGAGAATGCGCTATTGATGTTCGGGTCCTTTGGTGCATGTCTTTGTCTCCAGGCAACAGAGTGTTTGATGTGTGACTGAATGGCGAGAGGCTGGGTTCAAAGACTCGCAGATTACAGATCCTCTGAAAAACCGAGCCATAGGCCACCAAAGACAGGTAATGAGCAATTACAGCAGCACTAACAAACTAGAGCAAGGGCCTGCCAAATACAAGATGACGAACCATCATTTCAGTCATAAACAACAGCCAATAAACAACCAATAAGTAATAATAGAAATATTAACCAAGATGATAAGAAAAGAAAAGAATATTTTGTGTATGGAGTCCATGGGTGACTGCTGTGTCTGAATGAGCTGTCCCCCCTACTTGTCTGACACTCATTCTGTGCCGTTTGTCCTTCAAGTGGCACAAAGCTCAATGTCTGTGCTGCTGCGGTGGCCTGCCTCTGGTGTCCAACGTCCGTTCGGCTCGCGTCGGCTTGTCACTGAGCGACGAGGCGCTCGCTCGGTTTCCATGGCTTCTCGGTGCGCCTGCCTCCACAGAAGGGCACGAGAAGCTCGCTCCCACTCCTGCTCCTGCTCCTGCTCCCACTCCTCCTCCCACTCCTCATTCTAATTCTAGCCCAGTCTGTGCTCCACTCCTCCAGGAGCGTGGAGACTGTGAGTGCACCCTCCCGGTACAAGCAGCGGCATTGTTGTTAGTGAAGCAGCGGCTAATGTAACCGCACTAGGAGACAAGCTTTTCAACATGCGCCGCAGGTCCAGCTTGTAGACTATGGGATAGGGGGTTGTGGGGGGGGGGGGGGGGTTTTTAATGGTAGACTCCTTGCTTGTACATGGAAAGGCTTGTGGAAACACCCCCAGGGCCTTTAATTCACTCTGTCCTATGCACTCTCACATAAGTGCCCCAGTTGTTTTATTAAGAAAGTGAATTCATCCAAATATGTGCAACTGCCTGTGGACAAATCACTCATCACCAGTGACTGTTTTATTATGTTTAAAAATTCATGAACATGGGGAGGAGATGTAGCAAGTACATATAAATATGCTCCATATATGAAACACACGGGCTTACTTTATATTTGTCTGTTACGATATTAAATTATATTTGTCACTTCTCTCGTATGAAAAATGTCGTAATCTGAAATCACAGCCTAAAAAATATCAGTTCAGTTCTGGGAAAACTGAGTGAGTGTTGATTCAATGCTTGATAATGTAGATGTTTTCTGTCAGAGAATAGAGTGTGTTTTACATTTTCATCTGGCAACAGCCATAATCTGACACAGATTTCAGCTGATGCTGAATGGATTTACTTGTTTAGGCTATGTGAGCTCTGATTCACGGCTCAGAACTGACACCTTGCATTAAAAGCTCTGAGTGATGGGATTTGTATGATGCCCAAAAAGATAAAGCATCTGTTTTTTCCAGTGTTTGTGCCTAACAAATCTCACCCTTCTCAATCCCCCCTGGTCTGGATCAGATTCTCACATGAATTGGCTCCCAACATCACTCCACCGATTTATCACTGTGCTTCGCCACGGCGTGAGCACACTGTGGGCTGCACTGATAAGCAACCTGTTTACATATTTATGCTCTACTGCCCCCTATTGGAAAACATCTGCATGACGGCTTTCCAAACAGAACTCTGAATCCAGCGCAGGAGTGTACAACTATTGAAGGACTGGGACTCGTATTCATAAAGCATATCGGAGTATCAGTGCAGGAGGTTTTTTTTTTTTTTTTTTTTTACGAAGCAATATTACTGGGTTAGCAGGATAACTGCCCTGAGTAAAACTCGGAACAGCTCTTTTTACTTCAGTCCATGCTCCAGATTTGGGAGAGTCCAGAGTAATTTTGCTTTGTGAAACAGGGCCCCAGTCTAGGATGTTCTTTATCTTTTAGTTAATTGTGGATTGGAACAGAACATGGATGGGAAAACTGGAACCGAGATTACAACTTGATATGCTTTATGAATACAAACAAAGAGTCCTACATATGCAAATGTGTATTAATTGCTGTATACATATTAAAACGTGTGTTTACATTCTGTAGTCACTGTATTGTTTCTAAAAAAACCATTGGTTATTATATATCACATGATACAAAGCCACAAAAACAACAATCCACTTGAGCCTGACAGTTTGGACTAAGTGCGCATGCGCTTGTAGAAGGACGCTGAAGCCTTTACCAAGGCAACGTACTGCGCTCAATGACTCTAAACGTGGTTTGTGCAAACTGACTTTGTTTGCAATAACAACTGTAAGCACCAATGCAACATCCTTCTCCGCAGATTGTACATTAAAATGGCAGTCAAGTTTAAGGTAACGTGTCAAGTTAAAACGTGTGCAATAGTCAAGTAGCTACAGTATTGAAGAACAAGTGTTTTGAACATGCATATGTTGCTACGTCATCTATTTCCTTGTCCGACATGCATAGAATAGGTTTCGATTTAAAGATATGGTTGTAGCTTGGGACTGATTACTTTGCATTTGGCATTTAGTGAGGATGGGAAATCTCCGAAATCTTCTGTTCAAGACAGAGATACGCAGTTTATCGGGTAGCCACTACAGTCAAGTAAATGTTATCTCGCAAATCTAACAAGCACCGAAAGTGATTGTGTAGTAAACTGCATAACCTCAGGCTAAGTATCTGTAGAAGTACGTTATGTTTTCCACAAAAACATCAATCAATCAATCGATTAAGATCTCGCTGCGAAAGTGCATCGCACGGTTAAATCCGTATTCGTGTATGACATTGACATCCAGGAAGGACGACGGAGCGTTAGCATAATCTAGTGAGCTATTAAGCAACTAGCTAGATAGATTAGCGGAATATTCTCGTCTACGAGACATCGACCTGCAGCCAATAGACAGGTTTATTTTTTCATGTTCAAAGAATGTGTAACTCTTGCCTTACAGAATAACTGAAAATGCAATGTAGTCGCAGGCTACCCTAAGTTGTGATTCAGTTTGTATGTAGCCTTCTATCTATGGAAGTGAACTGCCAGGATGCCAGTTCTGTACAATTAGTACATGCCTGACGTGCATGTCCGAACCAAACAGGGGATCAGCGAGTATAAGAGCAAATTCAAGGGGCGGAGCGCGCGGTCCAGAAGCGCATCTCCCCAGTTCAGGATGCCCAAGGCGGGGCTGCGGTCCGACCAGCTGGGTAAGGATTTAAAGACCCCCTGTAAACTCTTTTCTGTTCGGTTTTGCAAGTTATGCACCTGTGGCAAGCTGGCTCATTTGAATGGTCACATGATTCCCCTTCCTTGCTCTTTTGTCATGTGGACAGGTGTCAGCAGAGAGCCGCAGTTCCATTCTAAAAGGAGGGTGCCTTTCCACAGGCCCCAGGTGTACCAGTCCTTTCAATGGCCGGGGCCAGAAGAGTTGCCATGGGAACACCACACCCCCAGGCCAAGCACGACTCCCGCTGCAGCGCTCCCTGCAGAGGCACCGGGAGACGCAGAGGGTGCCCAAACCCCACTGGCCCCCAGGGGTCCCAGGCCCTCTGGGGCTCTGTGTGAGGGGAGCGTACCGGTCACTCAGGCCCCGCCCCCAGCTGCAGAGCCCCGGGGTGCTGTCACAGTGGAGGAGGCAGAGCCTGTGCTGAATGGAGTGAGTGGGAGAGTTCAGTGCTCTTGACCCCGCCTGTCAAACTACACTTAGCCTACACAGCCCTGCTCTGCACTACTCACATGTAAAAACAACAATTATGATATTTAATATTGAATTTCTGTGTTCTATTCGCCCTGCGGTTTCAGAGAGCTTTTCCAGAAGCCAGCTAACCTCATGCGGGACTCGACTTGCCAAGATTTGGCTTTCACCTGTAAATTGGTAGAACTTCTGTAAATTGGCAAAACTCCTGGCCCAAAATGAAATGATGCCAAGAACATACTACACTGGTATTTTGACATGCAGTGAAACAACAGGTTGCCAAGGCAACCCAAAGAAACAGATGGGAAAGACCTCTAAGGATGTTGGACCATAAGAGACAGACTTTTCATTGAAACTAGATGAGGATGTACCATTCCTTAAAATGCATTGCAAATTACCACAAAAAAGTAAAGGGGGTATAATTCCAAATGATTATAAACGCTGATAAAATGCTAACCCGGGAGATGTAAGGCCAAAGCAGGGCTCGGTTGTGATGTCATATCTGCTGCTCCAGGTCCACCACGTTCTGAAGAGGAGGGCGGGGCTTAAGTCAGCAGGCCGTGCCAACCGGCTCCTGAGCTCAGAGTATCAGAGGCAGTTCCAGCGGAAAACGCCGGTAGCCAGCTCCCCCCTCCTGGCTGCAGAACAGGTACCGTGCTCCTGCAGCGTCCCTTCTGCAGCCTAATGGCAGCCCTGTAGCATCCTGATGACGCCCCTTTGCTGTCTCTAAGCAGCTACATCTGCTGGTGTAACATTTAGAAAATATCCTCTTACCATATCTTTATAAAAATCTCAATATCCTTAACCCGCAACCATACAGTGTCTATAACATCCATATAACATTTCTATATCACCAATGCACTACTTCTGTAAAATCTTAACAGCTTCTATACAATGCACACAATATCCGCAACACCCATACAGCAACCCCATCTGTAGAAGTATGTTTTAAGCGACAGTAGGGACAGTGTCAAATGTAAACTGACAACAATGACAAATAAGGGTTTACCAGCGTGCGTGTTTGACCTGTGTCACGGCAGCTGTTCAGTAACTGTGCGCTTGAGGAAGCCCCAGGGCTGACCTCAGCGTGTGCACCTGCGCCCCCTCCTGACAGGTGGTGTACAGCAGCAGCCCCGTGATCCCGCCCTTCAAGGCGAACCCATTGGTCCAGGAGAGCGAGTACAGGCGGAGCTTCAAAGGGTCCCCGCCCCCCAGGGCTCCCCGACTGCGGCGGGACCTGGAGCAGAGAGAGGAGGGGGCTCAGTTCCAGCCGGAGCAGGTCTCCCCGGAGAGGGCAGCAAAGGTGACCCCCCCGGTGCCCCCCCCCCCGGTGCCCTACCCCCCCCCGGTGCCCCACCCCACGGTGCCCCACCCCAGTGATGTCAGACCATAGAGTTCAGTACCACAGAAAAACAGGAGAGCAGTGGCTAGGTAGCTGTGACGTGCATGGTGGCTAGCTAATGAGCCCTGAGGTTTTACAGATTTTCAACTGTGCAAAATGAATGACGGATAGAAAAGTTTTTCTTTGTGAAAAATGCTAAAGCACCAGAAGGGGTCACCTTAACCTGCTGGACCTCTGCCCCCTCAGAGAACCCTAATGACACATTGCACATTCTCCACATCTGATCTCATTTGGTGTAACGGATGGGGTCAGCTGTCCCACCTCCGCTGCTGTATAGCATGTGTACAACTACTGCACAAGAAAATCAATGCAACACAATACGTGGAATGGAATCACTGATTTAAATTTAAACCGTTACTTGGTGTGGCCCAGGGGTGGTTGTGGACCCTAAACCGCTGCATAGACCGTTCACGGCGGCACCCGGCTATGCTGATTGCATAAGGGACTGTGGCTGCAGTGATTCATGTCGATGGAGACGCTTCCGAGGGGGGGGAGGGGGGATCATGATCATGATCATCGCAAGGAAAGAAAGAAGGAGAAAAATAAAATAAAGAATGAAGTTTTCTTGGAATGGAATAATTCTCAAATCAATGTATTTGAATGTGGTTTTTGAATTTTTGTGGCCCCAATTTTGGGAACGCACCTCAACATCTGCTTGCAAAGCCAATCTACAGCAAATCTACAGGTGGCTTCCTTTTGAGTACTTGCATGACCTCTTGCAAAGAAAAAGCTCGCCGGTAGCAATACATGTTGCACGGCTTGATTAGAGTTTGCAGAGGGATTTCCTGGCCCTTGCTGATGTGGTTCTGAGAACCGTGCGGTTTTATATCGTTTCTCAGCTGGCATTATTTCCATGCTCTAAGCCACACGATTATCTTTGATCGTATCGAGGTCTCTACATTTGCTTTTTTTTTTTTTAGTTTGCACTCAGCTGTAATTGTGGCACACTGCAGCACATCTCAAAGGTTACTGACCCACTTACACACTGCACAGATGAACTGCCTGACCACAGAAATGCCTGCAGCGACAGCGGCAGGTTAGTGAACTCTATGGTATTTCTGTATCCTGCATTCACCGCTCTCCAGAACATGAAGAAGAAGAAGAAGAAGAAGAAGAAGCAGCTGCAGCTATCCAGGAAACCGAGCCTCCAGAACGGCGCCCCTCAGTGTGGGTCGCAAAGCCAGCGGCGGGAAACGAGGTCACAGAGCCCGCCGCAGCCCCGCCCCTCCCATGGGGGATACAGGTGAGTTGCCAGGGCGATGGGAGTGCGGGCTGTTTCAAAGAACGGAACTGAATCCGTATATGCCACAGTATAAGCACAGTACGCTGTGCGGAATCACTGTAGAATCACTTTTAGACGGCCGTTTCCAAATGACAGTGAGACATTAACACATTTTTATCTGATGATCCTTGGCATTTATCAATCAATTATAAATTTCAATTTCAATTTTCTGTCACTTCCATTTAGAACCAGATATCGTGCACCTCTGTAGTCTTCTGGCTGCGAGAACTGAAAATTTCCCAAATAGCCTCCCTGACTTCCAACATCTACAACTGTATTTTTGTTTTGCGTGTGGGTGTCTTCATGTGTGTGTGTATGTGTGTGTGTGTGTGTGTGTATGCATGTGTGTATGTGTGTGTGTGAGTGTGTGTGCGCGTGTGTGTGTATGTGTGCGTGTGTATGCGTGTGTGTGCGCGTATGTGTGCGTGTGAGTGCGTGTGTGTATGTGTGCGTGTGTGTGCGTATGTGTGTGTGTGTGTGTGTATGTGTGTGTGTGTGTGCGTATGTGTGTGCGTGTGCGTATGTGTATGTGTGCGTATGTGTGTGTGTGTATGTGTATGTGTGTGTGCGCGTATGTGTATGTGTGTGTGTGTGTGTGTGCGTATGTGTGTGCGTATGTGTATGTGTATTCGTATGTGTGTGTGTGTGTGTGTGTGTATATGCGCGTGCGTTTCCAGGAAGGTGAGGTCAGAGTACAGCTCTCATTTCCGCTCCCCCCTGCACTACCGGCTCAGAGACGGGGTTTGGGTCCGGTCCTCCACAGCGGCAGCAGAGGTAAGACCCCATCGCAGTGAGGGCAAACGGAGAGAGTGCCCGTGCTTTCCCAGAGTGCCCCAGCATGATGCGCATTCTGGCTGTGGGGGGTGACATGGAGGCTGCAGTGAGAGAGACTCTAGCTGGCCAGGGCCTGAAGTGCAGTTATTTTGCATGTTGTCTCTAGATTTATATTTCACTCGGGTCCCATGTTTTAATGCTTGCACTCTCAAGCTCCTTATTCTGTGTCCCTGGGTTTGAAAAAGGTTTTTTTTTCTGAATAAGGTGCAATATGGGACTCAAGTTTCAAGTTTCAGTTTCAAGGCATGCATGCAGATTCACTGCTATTCTCACTGAGCAGCAGGGGCGATGGGAGGATGGCTTTATTTGCTGAGCTCCAAGGTGCAATGCTGACTGACTGGTGTCTAACATTAGCTCTTTACCCTTTGTCCACACAGGGGTGTGACAGTCACACGTGGTACCATGAGGTAATGCGGTCCGCCCCGTGTCCCGTCCTCCTGCCTGTTTGCTCTCATGGAATAATAAGCCAGTCGCACAGGGAGACCCTTCCAGAACTTTCTGTTACAGTCCGTGTGTGTGTGTGTGAAATAATGGATGCCCTCACACGGGGTGGGTATGTCTGAAGATGAACATTAGCAGTGATGCACAGCAGAACCTCAGAGATATGAACCGCAGAGTTCCAAACTGACTGGTCAATGGAAATGAAGTCAGTGTATAAAGCTGATAACTTGATTATTGGTTAATTTAACCTCAGGTTTATAACTATATTACTGGTTAATTTAAACTCAGGTTTATAGCTATATTATTGGTTAATTTAACCTGAGGTTTATAATATATTATTGGTTAATTTAAACTCATATTTATAGCTATATTATTTGTTAATTTAAACGCAGGTTTATAGCTATATTACTGGTTAATTTAAGCTCAGGTTTATAGCTATAATATTGGTTAATTTAAATGCAGGTTTATAACTATATTAATTGGTTAATTTAAACTCAGGTTTATGGCTATATAATTGGTTAATTTAAACTCAGATTTATAGCTGTATTATTGATTAATTTAAACTCAGGTTAACAGTTATATTATTGGTTAATTTAAACTCAGGATTGTAGCTATAATATTGGTTAATTTAAACTCAGGTTTATAGCTCTATTACTGGTTAATTTAAATTCAGATTTATATCTATATTATTGGTTAATTTAAAGTCAGGTTTATAGCTATATTATTGATTAACTTAAACTCAGGTTTATAGCTATATTACTGGTTAACTTAAACTCAGGTTTATAGCTATATTACTGGTTAACTTAAACTCAGGTTTATAGCTATATTACTGGTTAATTTAAGCTCAGGTTTATAGCTATATTACTGGTTAATTTAAACTCAGGTTTATAGCTACAAAATAAGAGTAGCCTATTTTACAAGCAGTCACCAGTGACGTAAATAGTTTCCAATCAGGCATTCATGTGTCAGCTCTTGTCATTGTGGCACACGGATTCCGCACATGAAGATTAAAGGACCCGAGTGCGCTCCAGCGTACTTGTGGGGACCCCGGGGCCCACACAGCCACGCTGGGGCTTTCCACCTTCCTCTTCCCTGCAAAGGATACTGACGCTGACGATTCTGCAGTGACACCTGCCTCTCCCTGCACGTCCACTAGGAGCCGCTGAGCTCACCCGAAATGCAGGCGTTCGGTTTGAGCAGCAGGGGCGATCGATGCACGGACTCTGTTTTTCCGTCCATACAGCTACTGTGTGCTTTTGTTGCATCTACACCTGGGTCAAACAATTATATATCGGCCTTTATACACCAGTACAATTCCTGAAGATTGACTGCAATTATAAGAGACTCTTTTTCACCAATGTTCAAAACAAAATGATTCTTTCATATTTACGTATGGTTTCATATAAAGTTTTTTTAGTATATTTTTGACCCAGATCTGGTTGCATGCGGCCGCAGCCACATTCAGGTTTCGAAAGCCGGCTGCGCGTCTGTGTGTCTGCGGAGAGGATCGCGAGGCGGCCATCTTAAGCGTAGTCCCTCACCTCCGCTGCAGCCAACTACAGAGCCCTCTGTGGAGCTTGTAAACGGCTGCACTCTGCAGTACGGGCTGCGCTGGGGACCCCCATTAACTAATTTCCAGCCAATCCCCACTTGAGCCAGCAGTTTTCCCAACTGTCATTTCGTTTCCCTATTTTCAAATCTGTCAGGTGCGGGAGCTGAGAGAGAAGGCCGAGGTGTACCGGCGGAGGGCCTGGGGGACCCACTTCTCCCGGGACCACCTGAACCAGATCCTGTCCGAGCAGAACCGCCTGTGGGAGGCCTCCACCGCCTCAGACACCGGCACGGAACGCAGCAGCACCAGCAGCACCATCCACGCTCTGGACCTCGCCAGGTGAGGCGCTGCGGTGCTGGCCTCCGTCCACTAGGGGGCTCAGTCTCAGCTGCCGTACGGCTAGCAGGCCTTCTGACCCAACAGACACAGCTCTGTATTGTTAGCACTGAAACTCCCTACTGCTCAAGCCAAACATTCCAACTGAACGCTAATTAAAGTCTTCACAACCTGTAATGCCATGAGCTACAAAATGATTCACTTCAAATACAGATCGCTAGCAAGCTCACTGATTATTATGTCTGTCTGAACAGAATATCTCCAGAAATATTTCATGACATACTAAAGATTCATGAAATTCTAGAAACAGCTGAAATACTAGCATCAGCCGTATAAATTAAGGCACAGTTCTGTGTAGTCTTAGACTCGGTAATATTAATCTCAAGTAGTCTCAAGTAAGACTTGTTTTTTGTTGGTGAGTCTGAGCACTCCTCTGTCCCGCTGTGGGGGGGGGGTCTGACTGCAGTATTGAGAGTGTGAGGGGGAGCACCGGCGACAGACGGTCCCTGCCCCGGACCCCCTCGGCCCGGTCCCCCTCTGGGGGGGGCAGCGAGGAGGCGGGGCTGCACAATGCACCCACCCTCCCAGTGCGGAGGAAGCTGGTCTGGGGGGAGGCGGAGCCAGGGGCGGGGCCAGAGCAGAAGGACAGGGACGAGAGAGAGAAGCTGGGGGAGGAGCCTCACGGCGGGAAGAGCCGGGAGGAGCTGGAGGAAGAGGAGGAGCAGGAGGAAGAGGAGTACAGGAGTGATAAGTATGTACACACTTCATCGGCACAGATACACATATAACAGCCTGTAAAACCACCTGTCTCACAGTAAGACGTCCAGGGTTAATGCAGCTCTAATAGAGTACGGTTAGTGGTCCCTCTACGGGACCCTGCTTACAGGGCTGTGGCTGTGTTTTAGGGCCACAGCCTCAGAGGACCTGTCACCCACATCAGACTCCCACAGCTCTGTGCTGGGGGGCAGGCTGCCCACCCCCAAAATGAAGACCATCACCACTATCCAGAGGACGCACCATGACCTCACCACCCCGACAACAGGTACCTCTCAACCGACCACCTCGTCCCCTACCCCCCCCCCCCCCCCCCCCCCCCCCCCCCCAGAGACCACACTGCTTCCTGCTTCATAAGTTAATACATTACTAGAGGTTCGGCGGAACAAAACAAGACTGATTTTTTTCCCCACCTGCCTAATTACATAAAATATACAAACGTGAGATGAGGAAATTTAAGTGCACAGGTTCTGTGTGCATCAAGGCAAAAAACAAAATGTACGCCTGACCCCTCTGCCGAATTTCCTTCCTTCGGACGCCGTAACGGCAGTTGTGTAAATACATGGTCCGCTGAGCCGGTGCACGATTAAAAGTGTCAGCATTTGTCTCAAACACAGTCACAAAGGCAGCCAGTTCTTGGCAACCTGTGGCGCACGCATCTGTTTGAAGATGCTGACGTGGGTGGGCACCTGTCACTGTCAACATATTCCCATTGCCCTGTCACTGGAAACAATCAGTCAACAACATGACTGATTGTTTCCAGTGACAGGGCACTGGGAATATCTGAGTAATAAAGACGCAAGCTGACTATTGAAAGGCAAAAAATATGTAGTTATTTAGTTTTTAATGATAGCATTGTAAAAAAAAGATCTTGATAAGTTCTACACTGGAAAACCAACATGGATTGAGTAGTCTCAACTCAATAGTAGAATAAGTCGTGATAAGTCAATGAAAACGAGTAAAAAAAGTTTCATTTGAAAAGTCAAAGATGAGTGAAGAATCAAACATGTTGCCATACTCAAATGCTTCAAAGCTGTTGGTTTCCTCAGACCATTTGAGTAACCACTGCATTTTAATAAAATGCATCGTGAATTTTTTCAGTTGGAATTTCAAACTTTACTGCATTTTTCTGCATCAGTGGTTGGATCATCATTAAAAACGAGACAGATACACTCAACCTGCATTGTCCCAGAGCCTTGTGTAACGTATAAATGTTGCAATCTGAAGCTTGGATTTTACTTATGATTCATTTGAGTCGGGTGCCCAGTAGTGCCCAATCAAACCACTAAATCATAAACGTGTAGATAAACAGAAATATTTTCTTTCAATTGCTGCTTACTTAGCATTTTTATGGCTGTTGAAGCCTTGCCCTTATTCATGGGATTATCTGTCTGCCTAAGCAATGTTAAACCATCTGAGCGAACGAGTCTCAGCTGTGCTCGCAGTTTGAGTTGTGCTCAGCAGCTACAGCCCTAAGAGTGAGTGACATCCGCTCCTGTTTTGGTTGGCCCTGGGTTCTTTCTTGGCTGAACTTTAGGGGGCGCCATTCTGGTCTCCCCTCCGAAGCCGAAGGAGGCCTCTCCGGGCAGGAGTATCCGGAGGAGCGAGCCGCCTCTGGGGAAGCCCCACTCGCCCCACAAGCCTCTGTCACGGGCCTCGCCGGAGAGGGTCGGCAGTAAGGTACAACACCACCCAAAAACCAACAAAGGAAAAAAATTAAATACAATCTTTGGAACAGTATGGACGTTTCACTGAGGTGTGTTTCTGTGTCTCAGGGGAGCAGCTCGCCTCACTCCTCGCCGGCTGCGGGACTGACCACAGCGGACCCCATCCCGCTGAGGGAGGACGCCTGGCCCGCGCACCCCTCCCCGGATGACCCCCCCGCTCCGCGCCCGGCCGGGACGTCCCGCAGGCGCAGCCCCGCCGCCGCCCCCCCTCCTCCCGCCCGCCCCGCCCCGACCAATCGCATCCTCGGAAAGCTGAGGGACCCGGAGTTCCAGCACAACGGTGAGCGCGGGCTGCTGAGCAGGCTGCTGAGCAACCAGGAGCCGCGCCTTTCCCAGTGTTAAGAGCCACTGTGGTGTCAGTGCTTCCTTATTGGGTTATGAGGGCCAGCATGGTTCCATCACCATGGTTCCGTCTCCATGGTTACATCAGCACGGTTCCATCTCCATGGTTACATCAGCACGGTTCCGTGCGACTGGGTTCTTGCCCTGGGCTCTGATAGGGCGGTTCTGGCTGGGGGGAGGAGGCCCTCTGCTCTGTGGCGGGTGACGCAGTGCGGTTTCCTCACGGCGGGGGAGAGAGGTCACGGTATGTAGGTCAGCCCGGCGGACCCGGCTGATCGGCGCTCCCCCCCCCGCCGATCTGTCTGACGCCCCCCCGCCCTGCCCGGCAGCCCGGATGGAGGACCTGAGTGTTTTCCGCACGCGGGGCCCGCAGCGCCCGCAGCGCCGCCCACCTCGCGTCCGCCTTTCAGGGATTCCCGAATCGGCCCAGAGGGGGCCCTGCCCGGATTTCCACATGGCAGCGCGCATTGACTGAGGGCTCTGACGCAACCGGACACCCAGGATCCCTTTCACACTCGGAACAAGATGCGTCCGAAAATCCATTCACTGGCACAGCAGAGAAAAACCCCAGAGAAATGATACGCCTGTGCATAATGGGGTGGATTCTGTCTAATTGTGACCTCAGATCCGATGTAGTCGGCACTTTGTTTCTGACAGCTATGCTTTAGTCATCCAGCATCAATATTTCCATAAAATAGGGAAACTTGAGTAGAATGAGTTTGTAAAGAATGCATGTAATCGTGGTTTATTCCTTCTGCCTTTCTAAAGGTAACCTCGGATTCGTCAGGCACGAGATGGCTGCCGTTCCTTCAGCTGACCTTTCTGACGACGGTAAAGTAACGGGCTAATGCGGAAAACGCTCTTTTTCTTTTTCTGGCTGGTGTCTGTGCCGTTTGTGAATCCTTAGTTATAATTCTGAAAGACAAACGCACAAAAATGAATGATGTCTGGAAACGGACAGCCGCAGAAATACCGGTAAACATCACACGGTCGACCCAACGGCTTTGCACCGTTTGTACACCGTTAGGCTTGCTGGTTGGCGACCCAACAAGAATCTTCTAACGTTGGCCAACCAAGACAGCCTGACTCTGGAGGCTATTGGGTTACCGTAGCGTAGCGGTCTCTGGCCAGTGTAGGCTGCTGACTGATAGTTACGTTCAGTCGTAAGTATGTCCTACTGCAGGCCAGTGCTGGTAGAAGCAATGCAGAGAACCGAGTTCCATGCAAGACTTTCAGAACTTGTCATTTTCAGTAACTGTGAGTGAAGTCACCCCCTATAGCCGTGTACAAAGGGCAGGCAGTGACTACATAACTTTGCCAAAGTGCAGCTGTAAGCAGAACAGATGAGATCCGGTGCGGTGGTACCGCTTTCTGGAGCAAGCGTTACGGGTGAAACGTCACGGCCTGCGCCAGATTAAAGCTATGGCTGAGATTAGCCTGCTGCCGTGTGTGTGTGAGTGTGTGTGAGTGCGTGTTTTTATGTGTCTGTGTGTGTGTGCCTGTGTGTGTGTGCATGTGTGTGTGTGTGTGTGTGTGTGTGTGTGTGCATGTGTTTATGTGTCTGTGTGTGTGTGTGTGCGTGTGTGTGTGCTTGCATGTGCGTGTCTGTGTGCGTGTGTGTGTGCATGTGTGTGTGTCTGTGTGCGTGTGAGTGTGCATGTGTGTGTGTGTGCGTGTGTGTGTGAGTGTGCATGTGTGTGTGTGCATGTGTGTGTGCATGTGTGTGTGTGCGTGTGTGTGTGTGTGTGTGTGTGTGTGTGTGTGTGTGTGTGTGTGTGTGTGTGTGTGTGTGTGTGTGTGTGTGTGCGCGTAACGCCCTGACCCATGCCTGTCCCTCACACAGATGACAGGATGTCCCAGATCTCGGCCTGGTCGGCCGCTTCCTGCTCCATGGCTTCCCAGGTCCTGGAACGAGCTCAGAAACGACAGAAGAGCTTCTGGGGCAAGAGCTAGAGCCCATGGCCACATTAAAAACTCTCAGCTGTGTGTGTTTTCTTCCTGCATATTATGTTTAAAAGTGTTTTTATATATATTTTTTTCAATTTTTACCTCTTACCATTTTTTTCTAATGTTATCTAATTAAGAAAATGAAGTTTAAAATGGATTATGAGCGTGAAGTAATTTATTTTCGTAGATTTGATGAGGCAGAGGAAGGAACTAGAAACTAGAAAACACTTATTTCAAAGCTGTAGTCCTTTTGTATTTGTCACACGCAAGTGAAAATGAAACTATGCAAAATGGATTGTTTTTGTGCACAAAGTACAATAAAAAAAACATTTTCTCCTGAAGTAATGCATGTTTTTCTGTGCTTTCAATTTCATTAAAACTCGTAAATTCAAACCTGTGCTTTTCTATGAGAAAATCAGCTTTTCAAGTGAAAGGCAAAACAAGGACATGCATTTCAGACATCCAGTATTTGGAAAAGGTTAAAATAAACTTCACAAACATTCAAACTGATTGTCTTGTTTCTAGCTACGCATGATTAATTTATTAGATACAAAAACAATGAAGGGTGAAGTTATGATAAGATTGATTATCAGACTCTTAGGGTCTGACCCATTTCAGTTTCTGGTCCAAATGAAATAACGACTGTCACGTTAAATGGCCTTCAAGCCAAGGCAGAAAGAGAGCCATCTACCAACCCAACTGTAATGGATGTGGTTGTCAGGAAGGTTTATTTTCTCTCCGTAAAAATTTGATCTCAGCGCCCTTACTCATAAAATCCTTTCAGGGTGTCGATCTGGGATCGGTTTAGCTTTTGCAGCTCGTAATGGACAAGGTTGGGACTCTACGAGGGGTCAAGCGCTGCCCCAGCGTCTCCTTTCCCTCCCATTTTTACGGACGTGTGGGGTTTAGGGTCATTTTTACGGCCTTTCTTCCCGCGATGCGCGTAAGAAACCACAAGCACGTTTCAGAGTTAAAGGGTCTGCTTCCTGTCCTGTGACGTCCCCGGCGAGGAAATTAGCAATTAGTGGCCTCGCTCGTACTCAGATAAGCCAGAGCAGCTGTAAGTCAAGCAACTCAGGGAAGTACGCATTTCCAAAGACCCGCTGTTGACACTCGCTATCAGTTAGAAGGCAGGGAATTCCCTGGATGGACGGGCCGGATATCAGCCTCGTTAAAACGGGCTTCTTAGCCGCTCCTAGGCAACTCAGGAAGCAGTATCTTCATGCAGCGTACACAGTAGCACAGCTAAACTAGTTATTAATTACGTATAAAGCATCGCATCGCACAATATCATCATATCCTTGGAGCACACAGCTTACACGGTTGCATCAGCGCACATATGCCAGGTACCATTGTTCTGAGGTGTCTAAAGAGCCTTGCATTGAGTGGAATGACGTAACTTCAAATCTTCATTGACACAGCAAAGTCAATATAGGCCACCGATCTGCTGCGATGAGTGATTGGAAATGGTTTAAACTTTCACCTCCAGAAAATTTTCTGACCAACTTCCCTCTGCAACTGATGCTAAGCATTTTTCTTTTTTTTTTTTAACATCATGACAATGCTTGGAGACGTTGCGACATCACGTGGCGGGGGAGGGCAAACCAGGTATAATTACAGAGGCGGGCGACTTCAAAGAAAGACAAGACCACAAGTGACGTTGCCTTACAAATCTAGGCCACCTGTGGAGAATATAAATACAATCACAGATGACTGAACACAATCAAGGAGCACACGAGCCTACCAGGTAAGAGCTGCCTCTTATTTTGAAGAAGAAACTGATCCTCTGTTGCTTTTTGAGTGTGTGACAAACTCAGGGACCGATCTGATTCGAGTCAGTCTGACGCACCCGTTCTGTTTGCCAGGTGTTTGACCAATCGCAGACTCAGCCTTAGAGGAAAGACGCTCGCAGTTCAGACATGAAGTGGACAGTCCTGGTTGCCGTGACGGTTCTGTGCTGCCTGTGGGGGGATGCCGGCGCCGGGGTCATTAAGCAGCACCCCAAAAGCGCCCCGCTGAGGAACCCCCACACGCACCAGCGCGTCCGGGAGCTCGCCCAACACGTAAGCCCAACGCACGCGCCGCTTCCGAGGGATTCACGCCTCAGTTACCCAGCACTGCGTCACGACAACGTTTAAAATATTTAATCCTGCCAAGCATTTACAATGGTGGCAGTGCAGCACAATGGGTATGATTATATTATCGGTGTATATTAGTGGCTTCTGAGTATGACTTAACAGTGTTCGGTTATGATGACGCATTGGTTAGGTCAGAGTAATGTTCACTGTGTGAACCGGACTTTAATGTGTTCAAAGCTGTGAATAATTGTACAAAATGAGTATTCTACCTTATCGAACCTGTGTTTTGTAGTTGTTCCAGTGACCTTCGGTATGCACTTATTGTCCGTCGCTTTGGATAAAAGCATCTGTCAGATGAATGTAATGTAATGCATTGAATTTCAACAGGCCCAGAACCTGGACAATGACACAGACACCCGCCTGATGCCACCTGCCAATCACTCAGACAGTCAAACAGTACGTACAGTAACCATGACTCTCGCTGTCTCTCACATCCTCCAGCGGTAAAAGCCACGTCGGTCTTCCGCCAAAATTTACACAAACTTTACTTCCCCACCCGACTCCAGAACCTGTACATCTGCTGCCTGCACGCCAACATCCTGGATTTCTACCTGCTGAACATCCTGACCACCCAGGAGGTGTACCCTCACCTGGCGTCGGTGCGGGCCGAGCTGCACAGGGTCAGCAGGGACCTGGAGAGGAGAGGCTGCGTGAGTACCCGCGATTCACGCGTCCGCTGCGCTTCGCTGCGGTGGCTCGGCTCGGCTCGGCTCGGCTCGGCTGTAGACGGTGGAGGACGGTGAAAGTTCGAGCGAGAGAGTGGGCAGGGAAAAGCCGCAACAAAATCTTTATCATCAGACGATAGCGACGGCGGGCTTCGCGGCGGGAGGTGTGAAACGTGCCGAGCCGCTGCGGCGCTCTCGGGAGATGGCTATCTCGAGGTGCAAGCGACTGTGCAGCGTCAGCCGCCGCCCTGCAGCGCAGCTAACGTGCCTTCTCTCTCTCTCCCCCTTCCAGTCTATCAATCACGTGAAGGACCACGAGCACAGCAAGCGCTTCAAAGAAGAGTTCTTCAAGGTAAAGAAAAAAAAAAGCCTGCGTGTTGTTTACCTCCGGGAGCGTTCCGTATCATACATTTATTACCGATTGCTTTATGATTAATTATTTGCTAACTCCATTTCATTGCAATCTTTTTAAAAATGATGTAATTTCATATCCTGCTAAAGATTGGCTAAGTGATCTATTCTAGTGACTCAACATTAATGTTAATTAATTTTTCTTGTAAATCAAATTGTAACTTTTTTGTCATACTTTTATCTTTCAGTTGGGGAAGAAGGGAGAGACCAAAGCGATTGGGGAGATCGATATTCTCTTTGATTACCTCTCAAGATATTGCTAATGGTAGTTTTTTTAAACACAGTGATGACAGGGCTTTGTAAAGCCGTACATTTTTATTTGTTAAATTATGAAAGTTTTATAATACAACAAACGTTTTATGATTAACATGCAAAGGAAAAACAAGTCAAAGTACATTATATTTATCTGTCAATTTTATATGTTCATTTGTTATTTATTACTTATTTATTCTTGATGCTCATATTTATTTGAATGTGTATTTATTTTTTTGTATTCTCATTCAATTATGTGTTCAGTCAGAATTAAGGAAACATGTATTACACATAATTTAAATGTGCTGAAATGGGAGGGAACAAGTTTGCATTGTAAATGATAGCAATGCCTTTCATGGAAGTTTCTGGAATGTGTAACCACAATTGTGGTACTTATTTGGTTGTTGTTTTGTTCTGAAGCAACACTTTAAAACAGTATGTCTTTGTGAAACTGTAAATGCATTGTAAAAGCATTCTTTCTGACAAACGAGAGTTACAGATGTCAATAGTATTGTTATAATAGTAATAGTACAGCCAGCTGAGAGATATTCTAGTTTAACAGGTATTGATGTTATGGCAGATGACAATTACAGAACTAGAAAAGCAAGTCAACAACTGCACAATTAAAAGGACAAATGTGTGTAATCCGCATCTTCAAATTCCTCAGCAATTTGTTCAGGTTCATTTTTTAAAATTTTTTAATAAAGTATTCTTGAGCAGCACTCAGCAGAGACTGTATGTGATTTCTTGTAACTCCCATACTGCACACACGCAAGAGACCTTATTTGAGGTTGCACAAGGATGAGCACATTTAAAAAAGCCACCAAACGCATCCATTTCACATGAAAAGTGCAAACATGATATCGGCCATTAGTAATAAACGTACCCGTGAGGAGCCACATGAGTGTGTATGTGAAAATGAATGTCTACCGTTGCAGCCTCCGATTATGGCTGCAGTAGATGTGTTCCGATTCGCCTGTTGAATACGCCACATTTTGTTTTACACGCGTCCACGCTAGAGAACATGGAATGTCAGCAGGGAGCGCAGGCTGCTGAGTTGGTTAACACTGATATGACTCAGACAGCAAAGGCATTGTTGATGATGACAAAACTTTATTCAACAGTCATTTATGCAAATAAATTTTACATAAAGAAAAAACAAACTGTGGTTTGGCATATTAAAGGACACCTTTCCTGGCAGACTCCACTTTTACAGGAGCAGTTCAACTAGAAATGTGCTCTATCTACACTAAGAAACTGGGTGAATGGTTAGTGACAATGTTAAATATACATACATATGGCAATGCTTCATTTATTTGGATAGTAGTATGATTATCGAAAAGTAAATTCAAAATGGATCAAAATACTTTAATTATTTATTATTATTATTATTATTATTATTATTATTATTATTATTATTATTATATTATTTCAATTTTAGACCGCTGTAGCATAACGGTCAACATTAAACAGCATAAAAAGTAGCCTTGCACCACAGAACATAGCACAACATGAAACACTTTCACGTCCAATGGGTCCTTGTCTTATAATAGTCTTGTTACAGCATTATCGTTATTGTCATCATTACAGAATGTCACTGCCGTTAAAGGTTCCACCACAAAGACATAAGAAAATAAATCAGAAGAAATGCACAGTTAGGCAATTCCAGCAGACAAAGCAAATTTTTTCTGCATTATTTTTGCAGATTGGTACAGCTTTTCCCGCTGTATTTTAATTTGTTTTTAAGTTTAGTCATTTTAAATGATAGAAACAAAAGTAACAGTTAAAGTCATATAAAGTACATACTGATAAAAAGAAGCAACACAGAATGATAAAAAATAAGACAGAACCAATATAAAATGAAAAAAAAAACTTCATAAAAAGAAGTAAGTAAAAGCATGTCTAAAATCTCTAGCCCAGTTTTCAAACTTGCGCTCGTGCATTTCAAATGAGCTCATGCAAACAATTCCACAGACATGCAGTATGCGCAGCAAATGACTCCATGACCATTTGTCTTGGACTGCCTCGCCCGAAATAGCATAACTCCCGTGCAGAAATTCCCAAGCAGGAAGTGTGATCAAAGATCAAAGTGAATCACCCGAGAAACTCCGGCCAGTGAAAGCAACACATGACCTGAGACACCTGAGACGGGCGCCTGGTCTCCAAAAATAGCTCCCTTAGAAGAAAAGGTGCTTGAACAAATCTTGGCTGGATGTTGTTGTGTATAGTTCTAAAAATAAACTGGGGAGGTGAGGGGGTTAAGCAATTACTGAGCCATACATAGGGATGAAGGAAATTCCCAAACCCCCACAGGTAAATAAAACTGATAAACCAAAGGAAAGCAGGCAGGAATTGGAAAGACCGGGCTTTCAGCTCACTCACATGGTGAAAAGTTCATAGATAGCGGAATGTGATCGGATAGCAGACCATGACCATGCACAGAGGCCAAGATCCCCTTTCATTTCATATGTAAAGCAGCCAAATCCAGCCTTTCCTGTTCCAGCCACAACCAAATCTAAAAATATCCTCTTATCCCACAGGTAAATAACACCTGGAGTTGAACAATAAGGAGGTGAAGAAAAATGGTTATGTAAAAAAGGACACTGATGTCTCCAAGACAAATTTGTTTTAATTGCATATCTCCTGAGAATAATAAATGAAAAAAATTTCACACATTATTATTATTGTTATTATAATTATATTATTATTATTGTTAATAATAATATTATTATTATTATTATTATTAATGTTAATAATAATAATAATAATAATAATAATAATAATAATAATAATAATAATAATATTTTATACTAATAATAATAATAATAATTATAATAATAATAATAATAATAATAATAATCACATTACTATTTGCATTATTTTTACTTTATTTAGCAGAAGTGTACATCCAGATGGAGTACAAAACAGATTTTATGAAAGATGCACTGTTATTGAAACAGCTTGTTTACAGCTTTGCACTTATTCAATGTTCCACAGAATTAACACAATGAAATTGAAATCCCCGACCATTTGGTTTATAAAGACCTGACAAGGGACCCTTGCCCTAATCATTTTTTTGAGACAGAATCACAAATATGTGATTTGAATTCTCTTAACTGAACATCCCAATGCTGACATATCAATCACTACTGGTAACTGAGAGCAGTGCGGAATTCTAGAACATCGAAGAAAAAATACATTCCAAAAACCTGCTCTTCAAAGTGAAGTAAAGGATAAGTAAAAGAGACCTTGAGTACAGTATTTTTTCCTGCTGTTCTTTTTTTCACAAATGCTTCTGGGTGAAGGTGAATCAGAATTGGGCAAAGGAAGAGAATATGTACTGAAGCAGGGCACGAAAAGCAAGCTTGGTGCAGGAGCAGACTGAACGGTTTAGACCGGGGCTAGACAGACAGACAGACAGACAGACAGGCAGACAGGCAGGCAGATGCCAGACGGAGCCTGAAACCAGCCTCCGGTGGCCACAGCCCCTTTGAGATGGAGGGCAGAGGCAGCGCCGCTGGGCTAGCAGGCAGCGCACTTCGCCCTGGTGCTGCTCGCAGCGCGACGATCGCTGGCGATCCAGCGATTAAAGGCACTCTCACACAGCACTCGACTACACAGCGCAGGCTATTCGCACGCGCTGGCACGCACCACGCTGGCATGCACCACGCTGGCATGCACCACGCTGGCGACTGACGCCCAGCGCTGAGCCAGCCATCGGCTTTAGGAAAATGAACCCGTCTTCCTCTGACATTCTGAGAAAAGGTCATCAAGCCTTTTTGGTGTCAACTCACATCATATGCATCTTGCAGATGTGCAAACACACAAACACACACACTTGCACTGTATTAAAAAATACTGCTAACATTATTACATAAGCCTGCAGTACATTCAAAATGTATGTACTTCTTTCCACAGAAATGCACGACAGCAAAATTCTCAATGTTAAACCATTTCTGTCAGTCTGTACAGGTTCAATAGTGACCATGTGCAGTGAAGTTAAAAGTGTGAGAAGTAATTTTATACTGAACATTTTCTGTGAAAGTTTTGCAAAAAAAAAAAAAAAAAAAACCTCAAAAACATTACATTTAGTAACATACAGCTTCATTTCAAAAAGGATCTTACACTGCACTGCTGCCCCACGGCTGGTTGTGTTGAGCTGAACGTGCCAGGCTTGCACTTGCTCAGATGAAATGTCCTGCTCACAGCCGCATAATAGCAGAGGATGAGTAAGCGCATGCATTCGCATCATAAGAGAACCGCTTAAGAGCCATTAAATGCCATTAAACACCAGCGCTCAGATCCATATTTTACACATGCAGTCCTCCACTATTTTTGCCCTCCGTTTCCCAGACTTCTAAATAAGTTTCACCACTGCAACTGCACAGAGAATTTCATACGTAGAATATTCTAGGTCCGTTCGGGGGGGAAGGAGGTCTACTTCTGGATTGCATGCCCACACCTGATCTTAATTATTTGATTAGCCTAATCTCTTATATGAACGCACATTTAAGCTACATTTCTTGTCAAGCTTATGAAAGACAGCTTTGAGCGTGTCAGTGCCCCCCTGGCACAAAGCGAGGTCCATATATGGTTTTGTCAAGACCGGTGTGGACGAACTTGACTGGCATGCACAGAGCCCTGACCTCACTCACATCCAACACCTTTTGGGATCAATTGGAAAGCCAACTGCAAACCAGGCTAATCGCCCAATCAGTGCCCGGCCTCACTAATGCTCTTCTGACTGAATGGAAGCAAATCCCTCCAACAATGCTCCAACATCTAGTATAAAGCCTTCCCAGAAGAGTGGAGGTTGTTACAGCAGAAAAGAATGGACCAACTCCATATTAATGGCCATAATTTTGGACGAGAAGTTAGAAATCAGGTGTGCATACTTTTGGTCATGTAGTGTATTTTAATGCAGTATAATCTATGCGTGAACTGGCCCTGGGTGTACAGATCCACAGCTCAGCTAACCAAGCCAGGGTAACTAATGGAAACGAACAAATACACAAAAACCTGCTGACACACTTGCTCTGCAGGAATAGAACCCCTCACCCACAGGGTGTTTATTTAATATGCTAAATAAACAATTAATTCAACTAATTTAATAACTGTCAGAAGCAAATGAGGAAATGTTTCTGCACTGTTCTGAGGCACTTCAGTTTTTAAACAGCCTACGAGAGCATCAGCGAGAGTGAACTAACACACCACTCTTCAGTATAAGCCCAGCGTCTAGGACATCTGCGTCTGATTTAGCATCCGTAACCTCGGTGATGCCCATCTCAGCGCTCGTCTTCATCCTGGATTCCGATTATTATTGCGCGTGACAGCAGCCATGTTTTTGAGCAGAGAGTGCAAACAGTGCCATTCTGACCACGCTGACTCATTCTTTTAGAAGAACAAGGGAAGTTCTGGTCGCGACAGTGGCTTCGAGCCAACGAACAGCGACGGAACTTGCGCTTCTGAAGAAGCTATCTGGGTCAGACCAAGTCTTATGTTGAATCATATGAGGCGCTGACCTGATTTGAATGGGTTGCACAGAGAACAGGAAAGTTAGTCTTCCCACTCAAGGTATCCAAGGGCACCATAGTTTGAACAGGGGGGGGTGTGGGGGTGAGTGAGCACCCCCCGCCCCCTTCCCCATAAGCATCAGAAATCAATAGAAGGGTGGGTGTTAATACTGAACACCTTCCCTTCCTCCAGACTGTGGAGCCCATCAGTGCACTAGAAGACCACTGAACAGGATGAGCCACCCAATAGCCTTCTAAAAACGGCTCTTTCCCCCAGACTCTCCATTCATTTTGGCTCATTAATATTGGCTAAAAATGAGCGGGGGAATTAGTAGCAGCATCTGACTAGTCTAGGTAGACTATCCCACACATTGGTATATAACCGACAGATATATTAAATGCTAACAACTCTTACAATACCAAAAACATTAGTTAGGAAATTTCACGTTTATGACCGACTGCACCATTAAAAAATCGTATGCCTATCAATATTCCTATGTTTTTTAAATAAGTGACACCCCCACCCCCCCCCCCCCCCCCAGATGCGTAATAAGAGGCCTATAGGTGGCTAATACAGTCAGGAGTATGTCATGACACTTCTCCAGTTGAGGGAACATCGTTCATCTTTCTACTGTTTTTGGCAGAGCAAACGTTGATCATTTTATAAAATACAGACATTTCCACATGTAGTGCGTGTGTACCCATGCGTGTTTAATGAGCTGACTGTGCAGGGAGCAGGTAACCTAGTTATCTAATAGCCAAACCACACATAGCCTACAGTATAAACATGACCACAATGCAAATTAAGAAAAAAAAAAAGTATTCCGGCAAGCACATTTTCACAATTTTCTCTCTTATGTGGCTACTTTCTTATATGTCAGTAATTAAATTTTGTGTTTTTTTTTGCTGATCGACACGCGTGAGGGAATTTTCTAAACAGGAAAGATGGGGCCTATAAAATGGAGTTGGGTTGGGAAGGCAGCCTCCAGTACGCTGCCGAACAGCAGGTAGACCTACGGACGACCGCTCGAATCCCCGAAGACCGCGGCATCGAAATGAGACGCGCCCTCACGCTTTGGGCTGCCCTGCTGCTGGCGGTGCTGCTCGGTCGCCTGGCGACGGCGGACCCGCGGGGCCGCAGGGGCGAGGGGCCCCGGGAGTGCCTGCGGCAGGCGGTCCGAGCCAAGCTGCTGGAGGAGCTGGAGAGGATGACCGACGGCATGGCCCAGTCCTTACCGGTGAGTACAGACCAGGCCTGCCACAGAAGGAGCCAGCGCAGCCAAACACGCCGTCATTAATAATGAGCAATGTCTGCTTCTGCTGCAGAGGGACGACATCAGACATCGGAAACTTCTCCCAAAGCTCGCCAGCTCCATGGAGGTGAGAATTATTTTAAGAGATGTTTTAAAAAATACAGAGTACAGATATATATGCATAGATCTACCTACAAATACTAACACTTTGGGAACAAGATCCTTCGTAATTCTTAGAGATCTGTGACATTGAAAGTAATGTCAAAACACACCAATTGTAAGAATTCAAATCGTACATTTATTGGATCACTGTAGGCTTACTCTCATTCTCATTCTGCAGGCAACTCTCATTTTGTAGCTCTGAGCATTCATTTGAACTAAGAACCAATTATCACATAAGCAGCAAGCAGGCTCTCAGTTTAACATTTACTTTCTACATTGAGAGTCCGTCTTTTTCCGAGACCTGCTTTCTTTCCTGACCTGTGTTTTTAGTTAGTGCTGCCCTTTCTTTAAATAAAACACATTAACTTTCCTCCATTGGACTCATGTGCAATAGTGTTACCTGTCCCTCGTTTATTTGTGATAGTGTTTCTCGGCTGACACTTCAACTAGTACTTGAGGTATACACACGCGCACACACACACACACACACACACACAGACTGAGATACAGATAACAAGATGTACTTCCTTTGCAGAAACCAAGTGGAATCTCAGTTTTAAAAGAGGTTCTGAAGTTCTACAGTGAAGAGGTGTTCAGCAAGAAATCACTTAAAGTTGACATAAACATTAATGTCATACAGCTGTTAGTCGCATCGTTGGAGACCGATGTCGAAAATTGCGTGAGTTTTCATTTGCGTTGCCCTAATTAAAAAAACTATGAATGTCAATATCCCGATTGGCCCTATCCAAGGCCAAGCAAACACAGAAGTTTACCTTAATAAGTGCTTTGAAAATGGTTATTTATTCATCATCCTAAATCATTACGCTATGACACTACCACTCTGGATTCCTTCACGTAATTTTTATGTATACATACACTTTTTCAATGCACACTGATAATCTGCAACCAGCAAAGTAAGCACCACACATAAACGCTATTATACTACATTCGCTTATTAAAAAGGAATGTGGGATCCCTAACAGTTTAAATTAAAGTGACGTTAAGGCTTAGCCTGTTGCACCCTAAAGTCCCACGAAATGATGAGAAATGTCCAGTCTCTGCTCAGTCCTTAGCCACAGTGTGAGTTAAATCTCTTGCTTTTCCCCCACTGCAGTTGGCATGGCATCACAGTGCACTGGACCCCATGGAGCGGAGTGAGATCCAAGCCATGAGAAGGACCTTCACTCAGGTAACCGCGGCGACAGCTTGCACAAACGCAAACCCTGCGCCACAGAAGCTCGTTTTTCATCCCACAGCCTCCACGCCTGACCGCGCACCGATTAGCCGTTAGCTCGCCAGTATCAGGGCGAGCGCTTCTGAGAGAAACGGCTACCACTGGTGTCGCAGTGACAGAGGTGTCACGACACGCACGGGCGCGTGCTGAAAGCCAAATTCACCCACCCCCCCCCCCCCCCCCCATTTTACCCCCTGCAGCTCAAGGGTCCGGGAGTGTACAAGGCCGTGGGAGAGTTCAAGACGGTGCTGGAATGGATCCGGTCCTACACCCACAAGGCCGGGAAAGGCAAACCCGGAATGGAGAGAGCGTAGCGCGTCCAGGAGGCCAGAGGCGGGCGAGGCTGACGGTTTAACACAGCGGCGGTGTTAACAGGGAGAGCAAACCCCGGGATTACAACCCAGAGCATGTGAATATTACATGAAAGAAAGTCTGATCTGTGCTTTTTTTTTTTTGGCTGCGATTTAACATGGGGCTTTGGAAATGTACACAACACACATTTAATTCCAGCATTTGAATAAAATAATACGATCTTAAACTTAAAACGCTGCTGTTTGTTTGGAGTGTCTTCCATGAATTACTAGGGCCACAAACCACAAAATGTTTCATCCTTTACTCAAGAAAAACACTTCCGGAACAGTTATATTATAATTCATGAAAAGAGAAATAAATAAAAAAAAGATAACACTGAGAAAATATTCAGCACAAGCCCTAAAGAATAACCTGACCCCAGTACTGACCCTAGCCATTAGCCGTCCTAGGCCAAAGAGTAAGTCAGCACAAACTGAACCGGGAAGCTGTCTGACTGAACATGCGCATTGAATGGATTCAAATGCTTCGAATGTAGCATGTTGAAGCATACTAACGCAAATAAACTGATGATGCAGATATTTAATGCAAATAAATGTACTCTGTAAGCGGACACACCGACAGCCTAATCAGTGTGATTGCACAGGTTTACAGGTTTTAGACCATTAAATGAATCCTTTGAATTTATTATTGGTCTGAAAGTGGTTTCACACTGAAAGTGGTTTCACACCGCTACCTTTCCTAAAGACAACGACAAAAGAACCTTTTAAGCATTGAAACATCCGTGGTTTGTTGGTGCCACCTTCAGGTTTCAAAAGAGAAAAGCACTACAAAAAGTTTGTTAATAATAAACATCCGGCTTCACTCTGGATTTGTAAAGCAGTTAAAATGTCAAAATGTAAATATTTTTTCAACAGTCTGTAACAGGACACATCAATAAGTGCAATTAAATATGCCTGCAGCTTCTAAATCATTAAAGAAAATCTTTGAAACAGTTCAATACACACATAAGCTTTTAAATTAGTTATAAAGTAATGAATTGCTTTCTTTTTACCACAATGTGTCCATTGTGTTTCTATGCATAAATTCACACAAATTGACAAGTGCACAGCTTTACAATTTGGGACCAAAACTGAATGCTTAAGCTGTGGTGTTTTTCTCTTTTAAAACCTAAAGGTGGCACCAATACGCCACAGAAGTTTTTGAGTCTGCAAGTGTCTTCTTTGTCTATCTTTTACTTCAGGGCAGCTTCAATTCAAACCTAATTTGTCACACCTGATTCTACTAATTTGCGGCTTGATGAGATTTCAGGCTGTTGATTGAGGTGTGGCTTTGTTAGAGTTGGAGTGAAAACCTACAGGACGGCACATCTCCAGGAACACGGTTAGGCAGCCCTGTTTTACTCTCTGTTAACTTCTACACAAGCAGAGGTGGGTAACCCGGCTTCAAAGAGTAAAAAGACTGACCATGTATTTGCTCCACCACCATGCACTAAACCAGCTGATTCTAATTAGCATAACTCTTCAGCATGATAGGAGAACTAATTATTATAATCAGCTGGTTTAGTGCATGGTGGTGGAGCAAATACATGGTCAGTCTTTTTACTCTTTGAAGCCGGGTTACCCACCTCTGTCAAAAAATAAACAAAACAGTCAGGGAAAACTGAAATATTAAATCTGTAAGGCTATTTTTGGACCATCATTTATTGGAAGTTCTATTTGGAATCTGGTTATGTTTTTGTGTACTTGCATGCACCTCTGTAGCTGACTGTTTAGTGGCACGCTGATTTAGGTTGTGGCCCTTGAACCAAAAAAATAGTCAAGCTTTTGAATCCAGTCAGTGCATGTAAAATCTTCCAAAATATTAAGTCTTTTGTAAAACCATTAAATCCTATTATTTTCACTGAATGTGTCCATAATGTTTTTATACACATTAAAAAATATTTTAAGAACTCACAAAGGATGCTCCTTAGTAAAAAGCTGCCATGTTGTTTAAATGAAACACAAAAAGGTGGCAGCAGTGCACCACAAATGTTTCCGTTTTTAGAAGTTTAGTCTTTGACTAATATCTTGACAAGTATCCACAAGTGTTTAGGTCTGAAATCAGCAGCCGATAAAGCTGGACAGTGGCAAACAACCCAGAACAGCTGCGTTTATTGGGTTTATTGGGACTGGCAAGTTTTTTTTCAAATGTTCTGTAAAGCCACAAAGTATTCAAGCTATTATTCTGTATTATAAATTATACATGTTCACTTGGGTAATTTAGGAACATAACTTCATTTATTTTATTTTTTTTTTACTAAATTATGGTTTACAAACCCATTCCCAGCAGGAATCGTGACGGTGTTGCAAATTAGCTTGCGGCCTTGAAACCAAAAGAAAAACTTGTAAAATCCTGTCAATGCTGATGGTTGCTTTAAAATTCCCTGGATATTCTAAAAGCCTTAATGTAGCAATGGCTAACAATACCTTTAAAAAATCTTTAACATTGAGGAAAAAATGCACTCTTTTAGGTGTTGTGCATCATGTATACTAGCAATGATGAAAAGTTAACATACAGTACATCAGTATGACTTAATTAGAGAAGGGGTTTAATGTGGCTCATTGAGCCAAGTTCTTACTACAGTAAACAGATTAATTGTAATAAAAATTGGGAAACATTTTTTATAAATCTAGAGCTCCCATTATGTGTTTTGGGGCCAACTGTATTAACGTGTCAGGCAAGACGCATGCCACTGAAATAATAACTGAAGTCTATACTCACTTTTCTCCTAATTATACCCTGCATGCTTTATGTTTTTTTGAAAAAAACATTAATTTAAATTTAAGTCAAATTGAAATGAATTACTGAAGAGGTTCTTAGAACTAATAAAAAACATTGTGCTTTTAGATAGCAGGTGAAGCCTTTAGTAACTACATATCACTCCAGCCTTAAGGCTGACTAAGTGAAAAGCAGCGAATGTACAGTATGGATGTACAATTGCGTGTGCGTATGGAGAATGGAAGTAAATCTACTGGTCTAATGTAACATATGGTAAAATAAACAGATCAGAAGATATCAGAGAGAGAGATGAATGATCTTTTTTAAAAGGTAACCTTTCAGCTGCACTAACTTAAGAACTGCCTACAGTATTTTTCAAATGCTCACACATGTTCTTTAAGGCCTGAGCCCCACCACAATGACAGAATGTCTTACTATGTCAATAGTACATATCTGGGTTTAAACATAATGATTATCATGTGGTGAGAGGAGCTTATTGCTTCCCTTTGTATCTCAATTTAACTATTTAACAGCTCAGTCTTTCATCCACAATGCAAACATGACTGAACAAACGTTGCATAAATCACTTGCAATTTACTGCACTTTACTCTACAAGTTGGGATAAATGGGCGATACAGAAAAACTTCTTTCAAAGTGTATGAGTCATGACGCAAAGAGTAAAGCAACACTGACAGCACAATGATGCAGCCACTTACTGAATATGAGCCACAGTATAATATGCTGAAATTTAGCATATCACAGCTGAAACATAGTGATGTGGCATGTATAACAGCCAAAACGTAACACACTGAAATTTAGTATATCACAGCGGAAACACACTGACATATTGTGTATAACAGCCAAAATGTAAATTACATTTATTTGGCAGATGCTTTTATCCAAAGGGACGTACAGTAAGTGCATACCGAAGGTCACTGGAACAACTACAAAACACAGGTTCAATAAGGTACAATACTCATTATGTAACAATTATTCAGAGCCATGAACACATGAAGTCCAGTTCACACAGTAAACATTACTCTCTGACCATGACCTATGCCAAGTCAAACTAGGAGGCATGACATGCTACATCATCAAGATAATGATACAAAGTACAATAAGTGCTGGATTGGGGTACATGTAACATGAAAGTGGCACAGAAGGTACACGTGTATCATGAAAGAGGGGGACTTAAGTGATAAAAATGATCCCAGATTGGTCAGATTCCAGATAAATCAATGAAATGTAGTATATCGAAGCTGAAACACTGAACACTGAAATGATGTATCATCAGAGACATAACAGTAGCACGTACACAATATATAAAATATACTGAAAGGCAGAAATATGGTAACAGTAAAATATATGATAAAATGATATGGTAAAAGATGAGAAGTTCAAACTGTCAGGGTAAACAGAGACACGGGTATCACCAGTGTAACGCCATCCATTTTCTCCAGCTCAGCCTTGATCGCTGAAGGCGTGGCAGGCTTTAACACATTCAGTCTGCTCTAACTTCACAACTGCCACTGCTGAGATTTAGCCCTTGATAGCAGTGACTGGCAGGAAACGAAGAGCATCGATAGGACTCCGACAGCGGTGGGGGGCGACATAGCTCAGGAGGTAAGAGCGGTTGTCTGGCAGTCAGAGGGTTGCCGGTTTGATCCCCGCCCTGGGCGTGCAGAGAACTGACCACCTAACAGCTGCATGTCTTAATCATATGCATTTTATGAATGTGATTAAGACTAAAAGAGTGTGCAGTCTTAAGGAATCTGTGGTATAGGTACTTATGTATGATACATGTCTATGCATATTTACATAAATATGAGAGTAGTCTCACATGCTCACAAAGTATATGTGAGTGTGCCAATAAAAATGTTTAAATGATCAATTTAGTTGCATTTTTAAAATTATTGAACGCACTACGTTTATTATTTCCCCTAGAGTGTTTTAGTCCCACTTTTCATTAAATGGCCCCAGTGACCAATCACTGTGTTACTGTACACTGTTACTTTGCATTGCACTCAAAACCTTTTAAACCAGTGTTTGACAGTTTCCCACACTGAGTCACAACTGTCAGTTGACTTATTGTCCCTTTCTCCCTATCACAATATGAATTTCAAAAGTGCAAAGTCCTATGTAACAATTTGTATGTACACTGCAGTTAAACTTTGCTGACCTCCGCAGCAGTTAGTGTGCTCACACCGATATTCAGGCTATTTACAGTAAAGTGGGACTTTTTCCTTCTCATTGTTTCCCACCTACCGTGGTTATATTTTTACAAATGACCAATTTAAATGGACAAGTATTCACCAGGTATTTCCATACTTGCTCAAAAGTACAAGAACAGCCAGCCAACACAATGTGGACCTAAACTTGCAACCTTCCAGCATGTCAAATGAATTCATACAATAATTTATTTTGTCATGAACATAGCTTATATCTAATATCAGTCACCAAGGGTAAATGTAGGGATTCATTTACAGCGCTGTGGAGCAGTTTTTTCCCCTTCCTGATTTCCTCTATTATTGCATATTTGTCACAATGGTTTCAGATTTTTAGGCAAAATATCAGACAAAGTACACACAAACTACATTTTAAAAATGATTATTTCATTTATTTAATGAAAAAAGTTATCAAACACCCACTCATGTGAAAAAGTAACTTCCCTCTTAAGCTTAACTGGATACACAACCTTTAGCAGCAAAAACCGAAACCAAACGCTCCCTATAACTTGATATCAGTCTTTCGCATAGCTGTGGAGGAATTTTCTTCTTTGCAGAACTGCTAGAATTCAGACACCGTGGTAGGTTTTCAAGCATGAAGTGCTCGCGTCAGGTCTTGCCACAGCACCTCTACCGGGTTCAAGTCAGGACACTGACTAGGCCACTACAAAACTTTAGTTTCATTTCAGCCATTCAGATGCGGACTTGCTTTTGAGTTGTGGATCATTGTCGTTGTCATTTGCCGGTTCGGTGGAGTCCCAGAGCCTTAGAAATGGCTTTGTAACCCTTTCCAGAGTGATACATTTCAACAACTTTTTTCTCTACTCATCTGGAATTTCCTGTGATTGTGTAACAGTGTGCTTGGAGAAACTTTGTGATGACTACTTCACTCTGATTGTAAGGTTCAATATGAGTGAGGTTTAGACTCAACAGGGCTGGCTGCAATCAAGCCTGGCTGTGTTCTATCAGCCGAATATAATTATCAAATAAATAAGGTAAATTGGTTGATTGAGTAACTATGCAATTACTTTTTGATGTGGGTGATTGATAACTTTTTTTCCATTAAACAAATGAAATGATAACTTTTAAAAAGTGTTTTTGTTTTGACTCAGTTTCCCTTTGGCTAATATTACATTTTGCCTAAAGATGTGAAACCATTCGATGTGACAAATGTGTAATAACAGAGGAATTCAGGAAGCAGGAACACGCTTTTTCACAGCACCGCAGTGGCTTGAGTCGCTGCCTAGGAACCGCGCGCTTGTGAAGCAATGCTGGCAGCGCCCGTGGTAAATGCCCGTTTCACCTGCCACGCGCAATGGCACAGCAGACCATACCAACCGTATTCCGAGTGCTCACTCTCAACAAAATACCTCGCAAATGTTTTCAGCAAAAAGGTGACCGAGGCCCAGATGTAGTAAGAATTTTTAGGGGGCAATTACACAGAACGGAAGACTGTCCGTATTTATTGAACTGTCATCTGCATGTTGGATGGATGAAATGCGATTGAAGTGGGGGGCTGGGTGTTCCAACGCAACACTGCAAATCCGGGACGTGAGTAAGCAAATGCTTATTTACTATTTACAGCATGGTTTTATATGGTTTAAACCACATGGGGGGAAAAAAAGAAACGTTATTCAACTTTAAATCTGGAATGACAGCACCGACAAACCATAGAAATTAACACACCGTTCATTTATCTAAAAAATACCAATAAGAACAAGAAATAGTTCCAAAAAATCAAAACTCCATACCATAATATCCTGTGTTCCCTGCGTAATTTCTCACTGTTTCTGATTTCTCCTAAATGAGACGCAGATAAGAAAGGGGTAGTGATCCTGAAAGCACGTGTAACGGCCGGGTTTCTCATGTAGCATTAGGTGAGATCCACCTGTGAGTCACACTCTCCTGTCTCACACGACGGAGAAACGCTCACTGCATCTGGGCCTTTCATTCCACCTTAAAACTTGGCATGAAAAACTTTTACCCGGGGTTAGAACTTCGATCGATAAACAAAGTTAGAAAATCGGAACAGGAAAGTCTGCTTTGTGTGTCTTCTCTGTGTCGCTCGAGCTGTGGCCGACCAAAGTTTTAAAAACCTACGAGAAAGTGAAACAAAGACAAGGTTTCCAAAGAAGGTAATCAAAAATAATAAACAAAAAAAAATAGGGAAACCCTAGAGTACTGAAGAAATAAATTTACTGGGCTCAAACCGCACAAAGTGAATAAGCAGAAGCAAAAAAAGGCTAACTGCACTGCTGTATACATGTCTGAGGAAGAGAATTTGGTCTCCGAAACGCTTCCTGGTGTCAGCACATATACAGCAGTGCAGTTTTTTTGCTTCTACTTATTGACTTTGTGCGGTTTGAGCCCAGTAAATTTATTTCTTCAGTACTTGAGGGTTTGCCTATTTTTTTTATTAATTAATTTTGATGAATTAATAATTCTTGGGAAAAACCTTGTCTTTGTTCCACTTTCTCGGAGGTTTACAAAACTTTTGTTGGCCGCAGCTGGAAAGACACAGAGAAGAGACATGAAGGAGACTTTCCTGTTCTTATTTTCTAACTTTGGTTGGAAATTATCACCCAAACCAATGCAGACAGACGAATAGGAAGTTGGAATCTCTAAAGTGGGGTGTTGTAAATGCTGCAGAGAGATCTGAGACTGAAGCTAGTGTAATGGGTGTGGACCTGGTAGAAACACTGGCATCAGAAAAGCCCTAAGAAAAGTTTTTTTTTTTTTAAAACCCTCTAATGACTGACACCTGCACAGCAAACTTCCCCAAAGACCCCCTTTATCTCACATTTGCCTTACTTTACCTTACATTCAAATGTTAAAATCAAGTTTAAAATGTATTTATTGAGTCCCCTTACCAAATCACCGCATACCTGTCAAATCACATACACCACCTCTGTTATTACTAATTTAGAAAACTACAGTCAACGCCAGTGATTCTCCTCTATATACAATTTATAAGGAGTGAAATGTGATAGCAACTTTCTATGTTCAACTAAAGAATATACTGTATGGTTGTTGAGGCATGTTGCAACTCAGTAAATAAACTTTCCCTCTCTCTTCCCAATGTTTGACTCTCAGCTTTCTCTACTGATCTGCAGTTCCCATAGTTAATGAAGAACTGAACAATGCAATGCAAAAAAAAAAAAGAAAAAGAAAAAGAAAAAATCTGTGCAGCTATCTTGGAATTTACACTTAATTACATAATTCCCCAGATTATCGAGTATCACGTACACCTTGAAAACTGTGCTGAAACCGAGGCACTCTGCTCTGGTGAGCAGCGTCTGGTGGAAAGCTGAACATGTGCAAGAGAAAAGATGACTAAGCGGTGAGACGGTGATGACTGTGTAGGAAACCTCAGAAACAGAGAGCGGCAATGCTGCAGGCTGCACTGTACGAGCTACTGGAAGCACTGCATGCGCTAATGCAGGCACTGCGTATGCTAATGGACGCACTGCATGCGCTAATGCAGGCACTGCGTATGCTAATGGATGCACTGCATGCGCTAATGCAGGCACTGCGTATGCTAATGGACGCACTGCATATGCTAATGCGGGCACTGTACGAGCTAATGGAAGCACTGCATGCGCTAATGCAGGCACTGCGTATGCTAATGGAAGCACTGCATGCGCTAATGCAGGCACTGTGTATGCTAATGGACGCACTGCATGCGCTAATGCAGGCACTGCGTATGCTAATGGATGCACTGCATATGCTAATGCAGGCACTGTGTATGCTAATGGATGCACTGCATACGCTAATGCAGGCACTGTAACGAGCTAATGGAAGCACTGCATACGCTAATGCAGGCACTGTGTATGCTAATGGACGCACTGCATACGCTAATGCAGGCACTGTGTATGCTAATGGATGCACTGCATACGCTAATGCAGGCACTGTGTATGCTAATGGATGCACTGCATACGCTAATGCAGGCACTGTGCATGCTAATGGATGCACTGCATACGCTAATGCAGGCACTGTGTATGCTAATGCATGCACTGCATACGCTAATGCAGGCACTGTGCATGCTAATGGATGCACTGCATAGGCTGATGGATGGATGCACTGCATGTGTAAATGGGTGCACTGCATGGGCATGCTCTCTGCACCTTAAACTTACTGTCGAGATGGTAAAGTATACGCAAATATGCAAATGTACCCATGCACTAATTACCATGGATTTTTACACTTTCTGTCAATACTTTGACTTCTTCCTGCAATGTCTGACCAAAATATCAAAGAGGCACAAACTGTGTGATGATTTATAATTTTTAAAAACCGTTATCAATACGTGATGCGAGTTCTGTTAACGGTTCTAGTTTAAAAAAACAAAACATTTTGATGCCAAAGTGTATTATTTGCAACGGATATTTCACAAATTTTTTAATACTGCATAGAAGGCTTATTTTGCCAGGGCATTGCAGAAATCTAGTTGGAGAGAGAAAAGTGTTCATTCAAAGAAAATGAGATTAGAAATTGTGAAAAAAAATACAAAAAGACAAAAAGAAAAAAAACCCCATATCTCTCTGTTTGTTTCCAAAAAATCTCAACACGTAAACTGGCTGATTATTTTTTTAAATGATAATCGTTATAAATATTTGAGATTAATCGCGCCACGGGAGTTCCCATGCCATTTCTGTGGTGGAAAGAAAGAACGAACGAAAGAAAGAAAAAAAACGCCGCACTTTACTAGAAAGCCTCAAAATTTGCGAACCCAGCACTGAATTTATCATCAATGGCCACTGATGACGTGCGACGCGAGCCCGAACGCCACAACCCGTAACCTCCTTCACCCCAAACAGAAAACCCCCCCCGTGACCCCTGAGAGCGCGGCCCAGCAGAGCCTGCAGCCCTTCCAGGGAATCCATGGAAAGACCCGGGACGCGCGAGCGGCTGCGCGTCAGGGGAGGCGGCTTGAGATTTAAAGGAAACGCTGCCGCTGAGGAACCCACAAAACCCCAAGCGCATAACCTGCAGCTTCCCGCTGCAGCGCTGCATGCGCCGCAGGGGGGTGACGGGTATTTCTCCGGCCCCTGCGCGGCTGCATAAATACCGCCGCGCAGCCCCAGCCTCGCCACCACTCGCAGCAGGGACAGGGCTCCAAGCGCACAGACTTCAAACGCGCCGCCAGCTTCAGCGCTAACGCTCGACAAGCTCAGACCGGCCGCTGAAAGAAAAGAAGAAGAAGAAGAAGAAGAAGAAGAAAAAAAAAACGAAGAGAGAGAGAGAAATGAACTCCCCGCTCGTCCTGGTTCTCCTCTGCGGACTCTGCCTGACGGCGCTCGGGCCGGCCGACGCCGCCAACGTGCACCAGGATATCCAGAAGCTGACCGAACACTTTGTGAGTATGAAAGGCCTACTGGGAGGGTGGCAAAGCCTTCATATTTAGCACGCCCTCATCAGTTGGCTCTGGGTGGGCATGGGCTCATTAGTTAGTCTGGGTGGGTAACGGCTGTCCATGACCATGGCAAATGGACGGTAGACTGCATGGCACTGAGGCCAGGAGCCGGCGAGGGTGAGGAGCTGGAGTAAGGGAAAGGAGAGCCAAAGGTCAAGAGCTCCTCTACCTGGAGGGCCGTGGAGGGAGAGGGCATCAGTGTGCACATGCAACTGGTTGAGCTGGGGAACTACGTCCACATGGGCATGTTTACAAGTGCGACTGTAGTCCTAACTGTAGCCTCGTCAATTCATTTTGCAGTTCGCTCAAACTGAATTACATTTTGGTCAATGTGGAAAAAGGATTTTTCTGCAGGGTCATACAAAGAGCATAACGGAATTAAAGGCTTTGAGTAATAACCTAAGCCGGTGAAAAGCACAATGGCCACCGGCACCATGAGTTGGCTACCTGCACAGATGCTTTTGAATAACAGGTTAAGTAAGGAAGCTTATTTTTCTGTCCCTTTCAGAACATTACTGCGGACCTCAGCCTGTTTGGGGGTCCCATATTCCTCCAGAACATCGTCAGCCATGACAATGTTGAGGTGAGTAAGGACAGGCATCCCAAAGTAACCCTTAACCCCGCCTCATTCATGAAAGGACTTCGGGCTGGATGGTAGGTACACGTCTTAATCTTTGTTTTCCGGTATTTTCTTCCTCTCTGGCAGGAGAGTGAACAGATGCTGGTGCTACAGGAGAGCTTAGTTGTGTACATCAGAATCCTGTCGGACATGCTAAATAGCACCCAGGACAGGGAGATTAAAATGAGCATCATCGCAATCAGAACCCGAATGGAGGACCTGTGGTTCAGCTACTTCCGCAGCAAACCGGACGCCCTGCTGGGGCGACTGCGGAACTGTGGGACCTGAAGGTAAATCAGTGCAACATGAGCCACTCTCTCTCTGGAGCACAGAGCGTGAGGCCTTCTCGCTGGCTGACTGATTCACTGTCCGACTGATCTATTGTCTGTCAGATCCACTGCCAAGCTCGTCCTCTTAGATTGCGATTCATAGACCAGTCGATGTGTAAGTTGATCTTTAAGTGAGATTTGGCCTGGATTCAATCAAATTAATTTCCTTAACTTTGGATCAAAATCAAATGCAGGCAAATAATATGCCTCCAAGCATAGCTTTTTTCAATGATTATATTTTTATTATTTTTAAAAAAGTGTACTATTTTTTAAGTTCTACCATAAAAACAAAATTTAAAGAATTGTACTTGTTAAGGAAAAACTGTTTTTACGCAAGGGCAGCTGTTGACTGAATGCTGCTGCAGCTAAGCTTGGTTCGTCAGGGCGCACTACAGTAGAAAACACACACGGCCACAGAACTGCACTTAGTCGTAGCCCGTCGTGGATATTCATGACACGAACGTTTGAGGTTCAGCAGCAGGGTGCTGGCTGCAGCTAGTGTTAAGAACACAGAGCTGAGCGCCTGCTGGGGGCTCTGGTGTCTGTGGTGAAGCGGCCTCCCGTAAGGGGGGGGGGGGTTATTGGGGGGGGGGGGGGGGGGGCGGGTGTTCTCAGGTTGCACGGCGACAGCGGCTGACGTTCTGCGCTTCCTCTCCTTTCAGACGAGCAACGCGACGGTGCAGCGGAAGGCCGTGCGGGAGCTGCCGGCCGTGCTCCAGAGGGCCTACGAGCTGTGCGGCAAGAGCGCGCACCGGCGCAGGCGGCACGCCAGCCTGGCGCAGCTACAGCGCAGCTAGAGCGCAGCTACAGCACAGCTCAGAGCGCAGGCCAGCGCAGCGCAGCGCAGTGCTGAACACCACCCCACCGGCTCAAACTGACAACCAAAACTTAGGCTTGCAAGTGCCTATTTATTCATTTATTTATTTAATTTAAGATATTTATTTTTATTTAAAGTTACTTAGAACGCTCACGGCACCATGTTAGCAATGATGTACCGAATATTATAATGATGTCATTGAACAGTTGGATGTAATGATGTTTTGGAACCACTGTTAAATGAGAAACTGTTTCTACTTGAATGCAGCGCAGTGTTTTTTGATGTGTACAGCAATGGCATCATTCAATCCATTGGCTACCTTTTTCAAATAAAATTTTATATTATTATCATTGATAGTAAAAATTGATTCTGATTCATTTTTTGTTCGAAAAGTGTAAGGATTTATAAAAGGCGTCATACGCAGGCATGGAATCAATCACATACATACCCTATTAATTTTTGATCGTGACCAAGCTGAAAAACATTAGATTTCCTCCTCACAACAGTGGATCTGTACACTCATCCTGAAGACAGGATTCAACCCTTCCTCACGGTCAGAGCTGCAGGTGACACAGCGTGTGGCGAATGAATGAGCATAATAAAGGGAGTGAGATACAGCCCTCTATTATCAGTGGAGTACAGCTTCTACACCACCAGCCATACGGGGGATTATTACTGAGGCGGGGGCAACATCAAACAACACTCAATATGTTTAACCCTACACATAAAGACTGTTAAATGCCATGTGAACATGTTTTAACAGCCTGCACCTTAACCGGGCTTGAAAACCTCCATCACAAATCTATGAAATCTGACTTACACCAATTCATATCACGGGACGGGTTTAACCCCATGACTGCATAACCCCATTAGGAACGTAAGAACAGGAGGGGAACAGAAGAGTGCAGGCCATTCGGTCCATCTTCACGTTCCATCCCCATCTCCCCCAGAGTTTCTACATCCTTCTTGTATCTGCCAGACAAAGGCATCACATGACGTCTATGGCTGAGTAATACGCAGATCAGTCTGATCCCTGTGGCTTAAAATGGGAGCGCAGCAGGGTGTGAGGTTCCACACCAGCCCACCTCGGCCCCAGCACAGCACCGGGACATAAATCAGCCGAAGCTAACCAATGCGTTCGGAAAACGCACCTGCGGTTCAGGCCTGGGTTAAAGGAGAGCAGTGTGGCACCTCAAACTGGTTTAGGTGTTTTTATCGAAGTGTGTGGGTGTCTCTTTAAAAAAAAAGCTGTGAAATACTTTAGAGAAACCGATCAAACTCTAGAGAAATACCTACACATTCCTGAGAATTTCAAAAGAAACTTCTATTTTCAAAATATTAACAACACTGCTTTCTTGCTGCGCATTTGTGCTGGCAACAAGTTTCACTGAAACTTGCCCAGGATCAGCCGGAGTGAAAGCACTTAAAATGGGGTTTGGGCCCAGGTCCACAGAGAAGCAGTGCTTCAGCACTGACACTTGTAATAAATCGCTAATTGTTGTTATAAATATGGCTTACTTTCATCAAGTTAATGAACATAATCATTAATAATACAAACTATTGTGTAGTGGTAGGTAAAAATGAACATTTTGTTTTGCTGTCAGAAACGTCTAACAGACAACGCAGAAGTGGGAAGGAGCTGAACGTAACATCGGCACCTCAACACAGTTCTCAGTTGTGCGATATAGAGATCACACTGTGGGAAACAGATAAAAGCACTTCTGTGCCATCAGCAGAGCTCCGTCGCAAAAAAAGACAAGAAAGCAGGTGATTCGTTTTTAATGACCCGTCGTAAAACAACGCCGTGCACCTCCTGCGGCAGGATTCTGAAAAAAAAAAAAAAAAAACAGAGACGCTGTCGACATCTTGGCGACGTCCAAACTGTCAGTGTCTAGCAGTGTGTCATTCAGGCTTGAGACGGTGTTAGATGCCATCTGATCTGTAGGTGATCAGAGCACTGATTTGGTCAGGAACGTGGCAAATGCCGTCGGGCTGAACGGCCGGTTCCAGGCATGGCGTCACGCTGCGCTATGAGGAAAAGTTTCGCCCCGCTGAAAAGCAGACAGTGAAAAGTCCGCGCGTGTTTCTGCGCTGCCGACGCGCCGTCTTTCCGCCTCGCTCGGTTCTTTCCTCTGCGTGCGTCACACGCTGGTTTCACCGAGAGGCTTTCTGTCCCGCGGCTGCCGCCTCTCGCACGCGCCGCTCCTGCACGCGCCGCTCGTGCACGCCGCTCGCCGGCTCTCGGCGCGCTCCGGGAGGGACTGGCCCGCCGCGACGCTCCCCGGAGGCCGCAGACCTCGTGCTCTCTGAGAGCGGCGAGCGTTAGCCCCTTTAGCATTCGTAAAGTGATCGCATGAGGCACCCCTCACCAGACCTGGGTCAAATACGGATTTGTTTTGGGTTCAAATACTTCTCTACGCTTTACAGACCTTGTCTGGTGTACTGGAACCAATGAAATACACTCAAAAACTGCAAATCCCGCCTTCTGCTCATATTGGCAGGCTCAACTACACCAGGCAAGATCAATAGAGCACAGAAAAGTTTTTGAATCAAGAACAAATACATATTTGACCCAGGTCTGCCCCCCGCCCATATTTACTTTTTACTTTTGAGATGGGTCTTTGGCGAAATGAAATGCAGGAACATCTCCAGGTTGAATGAGCTAAGGTACTGTGCCCAGGTTCCCTTTGTGCTGCTGAACTGGTCACACTTTCATATCAGCAGCACTATGAACTGGGACTGTCTTCTTGCCCTTAAAAGACCTTCAAATTAAAATGATTTTCCTCATCAAAATTCCAGAGCTACCTAGTTTACTCCGTGATGTACAATTACAGAACCACCAAAAGCAGAACTTTTATATGAATATTATTACACATAATAATGGGGGGCGACATAGCTCAGGAGGTAAGACCGATTGTCTGGCAGTCGGAGGGTTGCCGGTTCAAACCCCACCCTGGGCGTGTCGAAGTGTCCTTGAGCAAGACACCTAACTCCTAACTGCTCTGGCGAATGAGAGGCATCAATTGTAAAGCGCTTTGGATAAAAGCGCTATATAAATGCAGTCCATTTACCATTTACCATTTACCATCATAAAAGCATTTTTAAAAAAATACAGTAAAAATTGTCACAATGGATATCTCATGCCGCAGATAAGTGGATTTCCTTCCCCATCTCAGCCATGGGGCATTGAGCTCTTTCAAAGTCAGTATTAATCCCACAGCGGTTCCCCTGACTAATCCCACCTCGGCCCACCTGCTAGGCTGAGATGCAAAGCCTGAGGAGGCGACGGCTGGTACGCCGGGGCACTGGCCAGACCTGGCAGCACTATTGTGAGTAAAGGCTGAAGCTTGCAGTGGATTCTCACTATTTAACCCTGACAGAGGTGCAGGTGATGCCTGATAACGAGGCACGTGCAGAAGGGTCCTCACACGGATTGCTTCACAGGGACTAACCCGAAAGAAGGACACGGTCACTGACCCGGGGTGACTGACGGGACCGCTCCGCTCTCCTCAGAGGAGGAGCACGTCGCGCTGATGTCACTGGAGGGAGCAGCCCCTGTCGGTGCTGATCAAAGGCAGCGCCGTCAGCGGGACCGATGGGCTGCGTTTCGGTTTCCACGGCCACCCCGCCCGTTTCGGGACACGGAGCTCGCACCTCGTGCCTCAAAACACCGGGGGGGGGGGGGGGTTTCTGTCACCACAGGCAGCGGTCCTCGGAAGACTTGAGGTGAGGAACGCCCCAGAGAAGAATCTCCTGTGACGTCAGGAAACCGCGTAGGAAACGCGAGGTGCTCCCATTGGAAAGAGCCGCCTCACTAGGCCTTGTTTTACGAGCAATGCCGTGTTTCTTGCTTTTAAATTACTCATCCTTCCGAGACCCGTGTTCATGTTTTTTTTTTTTTTTTTAAACTTTTACGGCCAATAATATGAAAATAAAAAGCGTTTAGAATTCCGAAGTATGGCTCTGTGGCGATGTCGCAGAACATCAGAGTGTCTTCAAACCTCCTGAAGAAATCTGTTCTTAAATCGCTCTGCTAAATGAGTTTCTATTGAGTGGTTTGTGACTCTATTGGTTTGAAATGTTTTGCAAGTCACGTAATAAGAGGCCGGGCGGTTCAGAGGCAGCTCAGATCGGCTGGGTTAAACGCTGAAGGTGTGAAAACCTCAGAGGAGAGGTGAGACCAAGAAAGGAAGGGGATGATGGTCTTCAAGCACCGCCGCCTACAAACGTTCGACATGCACTGGTATCCACGCAGTACCCAGCTGCAACCATGCATGCGACCATGCACGATGCAACCTGTGCCGAAAAAAAAAAAAAAAATCCAATATGGCGGCCTATCCTGTACCGCTCCTTCACAAGACCCCCCCCGCATCCCACAGAAATTCCGTTATCATGTCACTGCGGACAACTGACGCAAGTGTGAGTTCTTTTGTCATTTCTGATAAAAGCAGACTCATTTTTTTCAACACCCTCCGGTGAAACAGCCACATGCTTTTCCCCAATGGCCAACGGGCTACTGACACGTCAGAGGGTACCTCCAAATCTCAGCTCACCCCATCGGCCCCCCACCCCCGGAATGACGGCACAAGCCCAGGTGCATTCCAGGGAATGCGCGAAGGGGACCTTCGCAGCAAGACGCTGTAGCAGCAGGTAAGTCATTTAAAGGAAACAGGCTGTGGAAGGTATGAGAAGCCACAAAACTCACACCCGACAGTATGTCGTTCGGGCATCGTTTCACACCCTATAAATACCTTCCTCTTTGCTGTTGAGCATCATTCTCGACGAGACGAGGACCTGAGATCCGAAGAACGCGAAGCAGCGCCTCTGAGATCGACCAAGACAACTTCGGCAAACTTTGCGGGCTTCAGTCAAACCTTTCGGACTCTGCTTCACCAAACTTCTCCCTTCTAAATCGGGGCGAGGAAAATGAATCCACTGTGGAGTTTGACTTTGATCTTTATGCTGGGCTCTCTGGCTCTCAGCTCCTCCGAAGACACCATATCTCAAAAAATGACAAATGACGTGAATAGGCTGAAAAGGCATTATGTAAGTATGAGCGCGACGTCTGTTGGATGTGAATTGGTTAAGAACATTATTGGGGGGGGGGGGGGGTGCCCATGGGGGGGCAGGATGTTGTGTTCTATCATTTCCCTGAGGTGATGGAGTCTTCATTGCCATGATGGCGATGATGAGTTTGATTAGAGGAGTCGTCTGTGAGATCGAACCTTTGAGGAGAGCAGCAATCAGCTAAAAAGGCCTCTGGACTCCATAAAGGACAAGAGTTTTGGAAAGGCATAAGCATGCTGTAGCAGAGAGCCAACCCTATGCCCACTGACACAAGGGATTTCTATGGCTCCCGTTCAAGTCAGGGCAGTCAATATTCATGTCAAAATCACAGGTAGAGCAGGGGACAGACAGCCGGTCACTTTGCTGAGTGTAACTGTCCCGCGGTCACTGAAGCACTGAATGACATTGTCCTACCATCTGTCCTTACTCCAGAAAACCAGTGACATCGCCCTGCGTGGACCTTCTCTGTTTCCCAAAGACCTGGGTAACTTTACGGTAAACATTAATCTGGCCTTTCCATTACGCTGTACTTTGTCTTGTCGATGAAAAAAAAACCTTAGCCCAAATGGAAGGTAGCGCCTAACCTGTTTTTTTTCCGGTGTTTTCTTTCCGCCCGACAGGAAGAGGAACAGAGTCTGGTGCTACAGGAGAGCTTAGATGTGTACATCAGAATCCTGTCGGACATGCTGAAGGAAAGGAACATTTCCCAGGAAAGGGAAATTGAAAACAGCATCAAGGCAATCAGAGCCCAAATAGTGGACCTGAGGATCAGCTACTTCCACACCAGAGAGCAGGCCCTGAAGAAGCAACTGGAGGAACTGTGGGCCCTGAAGGTAAATCAGTGCAACATGAGCCACTCTCTCTCTGGAGCACAGAGCCTGGAGCACAGAGCCTGAGGTCGCCTCACTGTCTGATTCACTGAGATCAGTTTATGCAGGAAGTGGCCTAAGGGTGACTTGTAATGCGCCCTTCTCTGTGGTCTACACTTAACTGAATGCAAGTTTTAGTTCTTACATTCACCAAAACTACATGCTGCGTGGAACAGCAGCCAAAACGTACTCTCCAAACAGTGTGTGACGAAAGAATAAAAACTAAAACAGGCATCTATTTATAATTTAAAATGAAGCGCAAACTGAATTCTTCTTAACTTTGAGTAAAGGAACTTTATTTTTAAATGGAATATTTAATGCAATATTTTTTGTTAATTTCAGAAGGTAGTCTAATCATAAATGGATAATAAATGAGTAATTTCTCAAACCCTGGACCAAGTCTACAGCGCAGTTTGACTGAATGGCACTCATGAGTGTACCACAGAAAATGTAGCCACCAGGTCAACCAACAACAACAATTTTTTTTTTTTTTTCCAGCATTGCATTCCAGTATAGCATTATGGAGTTTTTAACTAGCTTCATTAGCTGCTGCATTGTGAGATATATGTAAACACCTGCGGTGGAAAGTCCAGGGGTCAGGAAGTGAGAGTACTGCCGTGTGTTTCTTCAACCCATGAACTCAGCCAGCTGATTTCACTAATTCCACCTGACTGAAGAATAGTGCTAATACTCAGGAGGAGTTTTACTTTCGGAACCTGTACTTTCCACCTGTGGTAAACACCACCACCCCCCCTCCCCCCCCCAACCCCAACCCCAACCCCAGAAAGAAAAAAACATGCAAATAAAGCCTCTGCAGGACACCGGTGATTCAGAACCTTCTTTTTCCTTCCAGACGCACGACAAGACCACGCAGCGGAAAGCCATACGGGACTTGCTGACGGTGTTCCAGTCCGCAACCCGGCTGGGGAGCAGGATCCAGAAAAAGGCGGAGAGGCGGAGGAGGCGGCGTCAGACCCCTGGAGGCAGGGTCCCCCAGCCGTGACCCCGGCCTGAGACCCCGACACTGTGCTCACGTCATTCCCAAATCACTATTTATTTAACTTAACCTATTTATTCCACTCAGGGAACGGACCTGAGCAACGACGAAACCTCATTTTGCAAAATGCAAAATTCTTATTGAGCGTTAGAGCTCTGTGCTCTGTAAGTTCTGTATGGTCCATGACTTATTAAAAACTGTTCGCAGTACCACGTATGCACACTCCTCCCTCTGTCTGTCTCCCGTGGATTCCATGTTGCTTTGTCCAATAATGTCCAAACACCAAGCTGTCAACTTATCAAGTAACTGGCTGCGTGAGGAAAGAGATTTGACAGGCAATGCTTCTCTCAATATGTCTCTCTAACATAAGCAGAATATGTCAGCAAGAGGGTCAACTGTACCACCAGGACAGTTAGCATTTTCATCTTACAATTTACAGCATCTGCAACACATCAGCATCCTCCATTGCATAAGACTGGCGACAGCCCTCTGTGTGCTTTCATACACATGCATTTTACATACAAAACACTCTTTATCGCTATCACACACACACGCACACACACACACACACACACACACACACACAAACACACACACACATGTGCGCACACGCCCGTTCATGAACACACGCACACAGGCATGCGCACACTCCTCGTGTTATAAAATCAACTGAGTGGAAATATCACACTTCTGAGCATCACGATTTACGTATTAGTCATTTTCCTCGGCAAGAAAATACCTCGGAGCCCAGCTACCCACGACCGAGTGCAACTCTCAAAACACGGCGGGTGGCCACTTTTAGCTCAGTCCGACCGCCGCCATCGCAGCCACCGCATGTGCCATGTGTCAGAGCACACGCGATATTAGCTATTCAAATGCGCGTCCGCTCACGCATCGCCACGTTCTGAAAGTAAAGCGCGCATCACGGGCTATGCGAGCGCTTTCCATTCGAGGGTTCGAGGCGTTACGGAATCACAGGCAGAGCCAAACAGCCCGTGGGAAGACCTGCTAAAAGTGGGCGGAGTTAAAGACTAAAAACAAAGAACACACCGTCGCGGGGACCTAGTACACATTTCCTCATTGGTTACTCTTTATGTTGGTGGGAAACAGAAAGGGCTGCTCCGGTTTCCCTGGGTGTCGGCTCTCCGCTGTCGCGGTTTTCGCACCCGGAGGCCAGGTATCCAGCGCAGGTGGGAGCTCAGTGGGCGTGCCCGGGCACCAAGGAGAAATTCCATCAGGAGAATAAAACTCGGCAAAGGCTGTACATTGGACAGGGGCTCACCAGCAAACAGTCAGATGTTCCTTTGACGGTCAGACACGTCCTGATTGAGGACTGAGTCACTGATATGACACTGAAGGAATGCTGGGGATGAGAATTCGAGGGGGGGTGGAGGGGTGTACAAGCTGTCTGATTTCTGAAGGCTGTGATCAAAAATAAATGAAGATGGGGCACAACTTGCCTCATCACATCAGGGGCAGAGGGGGCTTATGCTGGGCGGGGCTCCGCTGCACTCACAGTGTGAAATGTGAGTGCGAACCACTCACAGGCCAACTGTCACTGGGAGACGTGACTGTCAATCACTCTGAAACTCCGCCTCGCTCAACTGCCATTCCCCCTGTCAGGTTAAGCGCTGGCCACAGAAGCGCAGGAAACTTCTGGCGGCCGAGGTGTCGTCAAGGTGACAGCAAGTAAGGAAGTAAGAGAAAAGGAGAAGGAGAATAAAAGAAATCCAGTAAATGAGCATGAAGATAAAAAGGTGGAGGAAGAAAAAAAAAGAAGAGAAAAGGCTGATCATGTTACTGAGGCTCTGTTGGTGTGCCCTGTCTAAACAATTGAGTTTTTCTCGAGCTGCAGGAAGACGGGGGCTTTATTCCTCCGCTAGGCCGGCTGCGTAATCCATCTGTTTTGGCCACTTGAGCCGAAGCTGAGGAGGAGAGGGGTGTGGCTACTGAGTGCCACGGAGCGCCGTCTACCTGGGGATGTGAAATCTCATCCAAAAAAAGGGAGCAGGTACGAACGCAGAAGCCTCCACCCGCACCGGCCCTTTTTTTAGGCTGAGATTGGACCCCCCTGGCTTACCTTCTCCGGAATCAGCTCACACAGAGGCTCCAAAGCTTCCAGCGTGTGGCTGTAACGCAGCTAAGCTGCTCATCTTGCACTCGCAATGGAGTCAATTTACGTGCTTTCCCCAAATCAGGAGCACTTACACGTGTCACTTGACACGCGATCTGTTGCATAACTTCAAAATGTGGAGTGTGAGCAGGGTGGAATCGCAAAGAAAGGTTTGTGCAGGAGCATGCATGGTTTATTTTTTCATGGAAAGACCTGAACAAAGGGGATATACTACTTACTCCCAGCCCATCAAAGGTTTTTGAGCATGTGCGTTTTTTGTTCTGATTTGAGTGTGACTGAGGTGAACCGGGAGACTTCTTGAATCAGACTCACTGTGGTCCGCGGGATTCCACCCGTTTTGGGTTTTGACTCGTTCAAGCAGTGGACAGGGTGCAGGAGTCACTGCTCGAAGGCTGAGCGAGCCAGAGGAGAGGCACCGCGCCTCAGCGCTCAGACTCACCCGCCGCACGCGGCTCGCGCGAGCCGGAGCCGGGATGGCGCTTCGCTGACTGCGCCCTGCACACGCACGGAATCCTCTAGAGCTGCAGCTCTGCGGAACCTTCTGGAGTCTCCCCGGATCGCCGCATCTGCCAGACAAATTCAGAAGAAATCAAAGTCTGACTCAAAGCCAGCATCCTAAATAATAAAATAATTTTAAAAAACATGGTTTATATTTTTACTACGCAAACCGGCCGCTGTAGCCCCCCACTGTTAGGACAGAGCAACCCCAAAGACCGACAGAGTGTGTCCAGCATAAAACCTGCCCTTTAAATGAATGGCATAAGCATAATGACACATATATATGTACAGCTGGAAAAGAATATGTAAGACATTTTTTTTTACTGCCCATCGCGTACTAAAACGTGCGCGCGTCCTTATCGCCATGCCGACGGGCGCCTGAGCGCCGCGGCGCGCCTCTCTCAGGATTCTCAAGCGTCTACGCGCGTCACGAAGCGAGTCTTGTCTGATGAAGGCCTGCGGAAGCGTCAAATTAGGAAATCCGCGGTGAAAACAGGAAGCGGGGGCGCTGGAATCAGACCTGGGTCAAATACGTATTTGTTTCAGATTCAGATACTTTTCTACGCTTTACTGATCTTGTCTGGTGTATTGAAACCAATGAAATACTCTCAAAAAACTGCAAATCCCGCCTTCTGGTCATATTGGCAGGCTCAGTTACACCAGGCAAGATCAACAGAGCAAAAAAAAAAAAAGTATTTGAATCCAAAACAATAATAAGTATTTGACCCAGGTCTGGTTGGAATCAATATTAACACTGCAACCGTGACTATAAACACTTAAGACAGAAACCTCATTTTTTATAATAAATTATTTCAGCTTTCATCAGAGAAGTCATTTGGGGATAATGCCATTTCCAAGGCAGTATGTTTTACAGAACTTCTACAGTACAAACAAATCACAGTGCCAACTTCAAATGAGCGTGACTGCACACATTCTTTAACACCGTTTCATCACCGGAGTGAAGCAGATCACTGGTTCTCCAGCTTACTGCAGGAAGCAGCGCTTCTCAAACTCAGTCCTGGGGACCCCTGTGTACGCTCGCATTCGTTACAGACAGATCTCTTCATCAATCAAGGCTGTTCAGCAAGTGTTCATGTTCTTTCATCATTTTTTTCCTTCAACTTATTAACACAATTGCAGGTTTGGCCTGTTACCATTTGCTGTCTCTTTGACCTCTTCATTATATACCAAGTAGTTACTTTCAGTGGCAAGGTGTTCACACTTTCAGCAACTAGGAGCCCATTAAGCCACCTCAGTCTTTAATTAGATCAGATAAAACATAAATTTTTTTTTTTTTTAAAACCTCTTAAGTACTCATTTTTAATATAGTACAGTAACCACAAGGTGAACATGGAACTTTTATTCTTCATGGTGTGCATAGCTATTTCTAACATAATATGTCTGAGAAGCGTGAATAATCCCTGGAAACATGAAAAGCTTCTAATCACGAAAAAAGGAAAAGCTTGCTAAATGCATGAAAACTGGATGAAGGATAAAGTTAAAAGGTGAATAAAAAAAGAAAAAAAAAAAAGAAAACCACCCAAAAGGCCAACCCAAGAAAGTGAAGTTTTGGCCCTCTTCAGCTGTTAAATGGGAGCGGATGGCTCTGCCGCCACCCACCAGTCATGGAAAATCTGCTGAAATTTCTCCGGACCCACTCACTCACTCACTCACTCAGGGTGCGTACAGAACTAGGCCACAAGGGATGCTACGCATGCAAATACCACTTTCCGCCTCGAGACCCCCTTGCAAAGTGGGCCAGCATGTCGCTCTCCGCCCACCGTGTCCCCGTGCCAAGACAATACGCACAACCGTCTCACGGTGTGTTAGCACTGTCGCCGTAGCCTCCATAACACAGCCTCCGTCCGTCTCTAATTTGCCCCTTACGCTGTGTCCAACAAGCCTGTGAACGGGGACTTTGCTCCGCGTCGCCTACCGGCCAATACGGTGCACAGTGAGTGAGTTCAACATCACTTTGCACTTAAAATATCACTCGATTAACTTTGTATCAGTGGGTAGGAAGAACATCTCCCACGCATCAACAACTTTCTCATTTCTTGGTTGATAAGGAGTCTTCAAACGAGGCCCAAACTGTGGTTTTTGTTCTCTAGAGTGAGAATCTAGGACATCGCCGAGACCCCAAATGTCATGACCTGAATAAGCCCTCGTGTCACGGCAACATGTCCCACATCAGAATTTCCCCCCCTGAAAAATGGCTTTACAAGACAAGTTGTCATACACACTGATCGACAGTTTTGTCGGGAGGGTTCCACGCTAGTCATGTATATAACACAATAACACGACACCGAGTGATCCTACACAAGACAAACGGCTGTAAACCTGCCAGGGGAACAGCAAGACCGGAGGCTGTTGGAGGACGAAGGCTCTCGTATTTCCTGTAGGGCTACTGCGCTGACACAACTTTTTTTTTTTTTTTTTTTTTTTTTTTTCCTTCCAGTGTGGTGCACTTGTAGCACAGAGGGAAGGAAAAGGGAGGTGCGCAGGTGTGACATCACGAGGAGGAAACGCAGGTGATCAGGGACGGTATAAGTAGAGGGCGAATGGAATGCATGGGCCTCATCCAGGGAAGGACGGGCTCGGCGCTCACAAGTCAGCCGGCATGTTGCGACACCTCAGGGGCGTGTGCCTCCTGGTCCTCTGGCTGGCTGTCGGGGGCAGGACGCTCCAGATCACCGCGCAGCGGGAGGGATGCCAGACGCCGGAGTCCGCCGGCAAACCCCCGTGCCCGGCGATGAGGAAGTGGATGAGTCTGGTGAGGAACGTGGATCAGGGCATTGTGAGTATTTCCGCTCCGGCTGGGGCTGAAACACGACTGGCTCCACTGCAGCTCACAGCTGAAACCGATCTGCACTTCCACGGGAAAGGGATTTTGGTGTGGCAGTTTATGATTTTGCTTAACTCTGATAAACAATTACAATGATTGCGGCAGAGCTGCGGGCTCGTAGTAGGACAGAAGAACCTTGGTCTTTAAGAGCATAAAGGAATCACTGAGTGTTGTGGTGTCTTAATCGTGTTGTTAGGCAACTGCAGCACATCCTTAAAACCACAACATGATTGTTCGTTGCCGGCTTGTTCGCGGTGCAAACTTTTTATTTACTGTTTTTAGAAGACGTCTGACAATGAAACCATTCTTGAGGGGCCGCAGGTCTTGGGCAAAATCAAAGTAAGTCCTGCATCTCCATTTTACTCGCTGAGCTGTGGCACTCGGGTGAAAGGGCAGGGCAGGGGGTCAGGCTCAGACCTGGTCTCCCCAGATCACTGGTTCAGCTGAAAGCCCGTCTGTGTAAAAGTGGGTCAGCAGCAGCGTTGACTTGCACACTGCATAGTGCAGAGTGCACTGCTCAGCATGCTCTTCAGAGGACTGTAAATAAAGCCAGGGTAAAGGTTGCTGCTCGAGTGCCGTCAGCCAATCATGTCATCAATAGGGCCTCACGTGGTTACCAGACCCCACAGGAGCAATGCAGGAACTTCGCTGATATTGTGAACATAGCAGCGACTACTCAGTCTAGGAAGAATTCAGTGACACACAATTGAACATGCAATATATGTGCTATATAACATTTATAATGTTGTCATACATCATACGCATGGTAAGTTTAATGCTATCTACATAAACGAGTATGACGTCTTTCAAAGCCGTCACAGGCCTTCTTCGAGTTAACAATGGATTGGGCGCCTCTGACTCCCGAGTGACCCCATTTCCTTCCTGCCAAAGGGGACGCCAGAGTACGGCTGCATCCTGAAAGAAATATTTGAGTTCTGCGCTAAAGTCTGGCGGTGGGACAGAGGAAAGGAGGAAACTACACCGACCTGAGCCACTTACTCGGGCGTCTAAAGAGGTGCCTGCTCAAGGTGAGGACCCCGAGGGGGGGTGGCTGTCATGGCTACTGCTGCGCGCTCGTCACTCTCACTGCTCTGACTGTTTAATGAAGAATATCAATTGCATCTCTGTGGGCAAAAGTAGCCAAGCAATTATGCAGGGTTAAAGTCCAATGCAATGAAACATTGGTACTGTACATGAGATGAAAGACGACTTGGGAATATAAAGATAAAGCAGATTAAAGCAATCAGGCGAAAAATCATAACAGTCATAATAATTTATGCCTACTTAGTATAAGCAGGTTTAATACTTTCATTAAGTACGTTTCATTAAGGTGATTTTATGTGCACAGGACATGAAGTACTTCCTGATATCAAATAAAAATGAAACAATGATGAAAAAATACATTCATGGTCAATATTTCTCTTTCACAAGGTTCACTGTCCTGGGTTGTGCAAAAAAATCAACAGACAAGCGAAGAAGCAAACTGTGGAGGTAAATGAAACCAAAAACGCATCAGTCGTAGCTTCAGTCATTGTGGCTCTGCCTCAGATTCATGTTACGCTGCAACATGCTTCACGGGATCCTACTGCTCTCATGCACTTTTCCCAGCTGGTTAAGTAACGGAAAACGTATCACATTCTGCAGTAAGGAATGCCTGAGCTGTATGGTTAAAACACTTAGGAGAACCACAGAACCCTCAAGACTGCCACAGTGCCTGTGAATCAGTTTGCTCTTAACTAGGGTTTCTTGGAATGTTTTTTTCAGAATTCTAGATCAGTGTTCTAGAACTCCATTGCTCACAATTACCAGCAGTGATTTCATTTAAGAACATTCTAGTCACAACTGTGTGATCCTGAAGGGTTAACAGCCAGGGAACTTCTCTTACAGGTGGACAATGTGAGCGACCTCAGCCCCAGACAACTGGCCATGTTTCAGATTCGAAAGCTTCAGGGAGCGAAGAGACGAGTAAGTCCCGTACACAGCCAGGCCTGCGCGCTGCTTGCGTCTGAGCTGCGCTCTCTCTCCGACTGGTCCGAAATCGCTTCCTCCTCATTCATAAACAAAAAAAAAAAAAAAAAAGAAAAGCGGGAATACTGGAAGTGACACAGACCCACTGCCAGCACTTGATATCGCGATTCCGCGCTGTTGCCGCTGGTTACAACCAGTCTTGTCAAGCCCTTCTTAACTGCCGGGTCCGTCCGCGTTACGGGCGGGAAGCGACATGATTGGCTCAGGGTCGTGCGGGTCCCTGGCGAGCACCTGCTGCTTTCGGAGAGGCGCTGAGCGGCGCGCAGTCTTCCAGCTCTCACCCTGTCTCTCCCTCTCCTCTCGCACCAGCTGGCTAAGGACGTGGGGACTCTGGAGAAGGCCATCGTGGAGCTCAAAGGCCTCCAGTTCTATGACAGCAACACGGAGGTGACAGTGGGCACGTGCCCCACGAAGGCATCGTAAGGGAACACGTTACTCTGCTCGGGTCAGCAAACGCTTAAATCTTTTTCTATTTAAAAAAAAAAAAAAAAGCTTAAAAGAGAAAAATGTTAACCTCGTCAAACATGCTACAGTACTCTCAAGATGCAAATTGCCGAAACCAGTGAAAAATAAAAAATCATAGTTTCAGTTCTGGGTCAAAGTTTTCATTTCATGACATGATGAAGGTCGCATATTTGTAATTACAATTATTGTTGCCATTTATCTATTATGAAACATTCTATGGTATATGCTAAGTTTGTACTATTTTTACATTGAAAAATATTTATGTGTAATGAACAATCTTTGCCAGACACAAAGTTCCAATGGTCACTTGTGAATTTTTTATTTCATGGTATTTTGTTAAATTTTTTTAAATAATAATGTCATTTTATACAGTATTTCATATTTGTGTTTTGATATCTCTGAGTTTTCCATAAATTCTAACTGTGGTGAATGTATTTCTCGGACTCATACATGTAATGATGGCTCATCGGTTTGCCTTCTGAATGTAAGAAATTCCTCTTAAACTTCAACTGATATTTATCGTATGCTGTTGTACTATAGAGTCAATAAGATTTTATTGAAGGACAGAGGTAATGTACTTTCAGTGAAAGACAGAATATCTGCGGGCAGAAATGATTATATGCTAATAAGAATTTTCTACATCACTGAAAAAATATTTTTCCACAAGATACTGAATGTATATTAATGAGCACAATGTCTGTATTACTGTGTGATGAACTCAGGACTGTCTTTGTCAGCTTTACATGAAGAAATAAAGCTTGCCTTTGTATTTATTTTCTGAGCTTTTACCTACTTACTGTACTTTACTTCGGTTCAAATATAACAGTGTGGCACTCCGCCAGGCTAACAACAAGCCTGTCGCTGTGGGAACAAAACACCTATTAATCTCCCGGCAGCATGACAATCTTCCAACGGGTTCCATAAAGTTGACAGATGCTAATAACACCATTGAGATAGCAGGAGAGTAAAACGTGCAGCCGACAGTACACCCTCGCACCCCCAGCCATTCCGGTCAGTGTGACTGTGTTGTTGGCCTGTATTTCTATTGACCCAGCACTATACAGTCTCTCAGATTCCTCCCAGTTGTAATGGCTGCTCGTTGCGTCCAATCAGGATCCAGTAACAAGAACAAGGCCTGCACATGAACAAAGACTTCCGCACAAACCTGGAAGACCTGGAACTGCACAATTTTGAACCTAGCACAGCTTCAGTTCACCCACCATTTTACACAGCAGCTTTTTTCAGTTGCTCAGTTCAATATGAGAGAGTGGGTGGCACATTGCAACACATTGAAAATGTTGGCAAGCTGCTGCAAAATAAAAACAATTGTATCAAGCTTTGAACTGTTGTTCTTAGGTCTCCTGCAGTCCACCCAACAAGGATGATATTTGGTTTCGGAAACCAGTAATCGACGCCTGCATGGACTAAACCGCGCCTTAGCACAAACCAGAGAAAGCGATCGCATGGCAGGTGAACTGCACTGAACTGCACACACACGTGCCCGTTTCAACAATAACAAGCTGGAACAAAAGCTTGTTAACACACCACCTTATCACAGTCAGGGTGTCTGCTAACTGCATAAAATCAGATAATCAAATCACAGACTGTGACTCTACAACTGCGAGTTAGTTTCAGTGTTAGCCAATAGTTATATAGCGCCAATCCCTTATGTTGGCCCGGGTGGATCTTCAATCTCTATAAAAGCGCTCAGGCAGTTTAGCTTAACACTTTAAAGCACATCATAAACAACACTGTTCATGCCCAGTCTACCTCTGGCTTCTTCCTGGAAAGTGGTCAGATACCATTACACAACAGTGGTGAGTTGGCTGCACCCCAGAGTGGGAGTGGCCATCAGCAGAGCTTGGTAAATTCCCAGATCAGCTGTAAAGAGGGCGGCTGGCCCGACGCGTGTTTTTTTGGGGGAATTACCAGCAGCGGCGCGGCATTGTTCAGTGTTCATAATGCTTTAAGTGAAGCGCTATTGTCCCGACGCGCGATTTAATGCTGGCCCGCCCGGCCGAGCTCTCACGCAGGTTTACGGGAACCATCGGCCGAAATCAGACTTCATTCAATACTGTGCTCAAGACCTTGTCACGGACAATAAAGGAAAATTGAATTCAATGCTCGGGCAAAACCCAGTGAGCCTATATCGTTTCCTGGTGTCGGGTGTAGCACAAAAAATCCAAAGTGGTTAGCGGGATGTATTTTAACGGTCCGGTCTGCTTAGGCTCACGCAAGGCAATGCAGCCTCACACAGGGTTTCCTTTGCCGTTCAAAGATGAATACCTGTGTACGAAACACAGGCGACAATAATGGCAAACTGAAATTTTCACGGTCGTCATTTGTTCGGTGACACAACGCAGAGTATCGATGAAGTCTGTGATGGAAACGGTCTGCCAGACCGCTCTTCTGAGCGGAGCCGGATCTGTTCGGGGTTCAAACGGATCGCTCCCGGGTGCGATTCAGAGTGGGACGGCACTTTGTCTGACCCAGTGCAGAGGTCACGGGTCACCAGGGCGACGCAGGAGGCCCGGCAGCAGCGGTCCCGGCGGGGCGAGCTGAAGTCCCCCAGGGTCCGTTTTCGGCTCCTGGCGATACTGCTGTGGAAGGGTGCAGAGGTCAGCTGCTTTCTCAGATCAGGCGACAAGGCGGAATAATGTAACATAAGCGCTCACTTACCCCAGTCAGGCAAGCAACCGCAGCCAACTACACAGAGAAGCCGGGCTAAAAATACCTTTTAAAAAAAAAAACCCAGATAACAATTGAAACTCCCCATTACATAACTTTGTTAGCACCTTTTCATACATGAGTACATGCAGTGAAAAAAACAAGCTCTGTTTATGTTTAGATATGCACGCACGTGTTGTATGTATGTATGCATACTTTTTATACGCAGTTCCCTGTATTTCAGGTGACCATAACATTTGGGACAAATGGTTTCACGGGTGTTTCTGATAAGCAGGTGTGTTCAGTTACTAAAAAAATACCCTTAAACAAAAGCCTAAATTTAACCGCATGTGAAGTGCTTGATTACAAATCTAAAGTTGTGGAAAACAGAGCCAAATCAAGAAAAAAATGTCTTTGTCCCAAACAATGCGTGATATTTTTACACTCATTTGTAATGTGGGCAGAGGTTCACACAGCTCACTGTAATGCACGCTGCTTGGTTCAGGATACCTCTGTTACTAAGAATTGTAGACAGCAGAAAAAACATTCTGTACTGAGTACCTTGCTCGTGTGGTATGTGGGTTACCATGGCAAGACTGCACTGCACCAGTTCACCTAAGACACACAACACCAGCTTGGATTTCAGCCAATCAGAGGACTGCGCGACAGCTGTTGCGCGGCCGTGTGCCCGCTGGACATCACACCCCGCGCCCAAACCAGCGCGCCAGGCAAACAGCGAGTCCGAATTCCCAAACGCAACTGGGTGCTTGCAAGGGGTCTCTGGAACGGCCTCACAGAGAAGTGCAGTGTGTCAACAGTAAATGTGCTTTGCGCCTCCACTCTGAAATTGCCAATGCTGCCGATCGTGAATGATAAGGCCACAGAGCTTTGGCTAACTTCACCTGTGCCAACGTCCCGGCCGTCAGAGGTCAGAATGCAGAAGTCCTGCCGTGCGTTTCTTCCACCCGTGAACTCAGCCCAGCTGATTTCACTAATAAGTTCTACCTCCGGACAGAAGAATAGTGTCAATTAGCACATCCAGATGACTGGAAAAAAAAAAAAAACACACACTGGGGAGGAGTTGTATTTTCTGAACCTGGATTTTCCACCTCTGCTGGGTAATCGCACAGTGGAGACGTTAAATACCTGTCTTCACTCTCCGCCTGCGTCCAGGAAGAGTGAAGATGGAGCCGGGTCTCTGATTGGCTGGCTTGTGCTCGCACCCTGGGGCAGTACGCGCGGGACGCGCGCCTCTCCCCTCAGACACACAGGCGGTGGTCTGGCCGAGGCTGTTGGGTTTCCTTGCATAGCGCGCTGCTCAGAAAGCCCCTCCCCCCCCCCGTCACTTCGAGTAAACGTTCACCGCGGGTTTCCACAAGCAGAGCCTGCGCACCGCCGCTGCCGCGCCACACCGCAGCCTGCGACACGGGGGGGTGGGGGTGAGCGGCAGAGAGCGGCGGCTCTGTGGCATTCCAACAAACCCCGCCGGACAGGAAACTCCGCGGCGGGGCGGGGCGTGTCGGCGAGCTCTCGGGGGCGGGGCGGAGCGGGAGGAGAGCCGCCGCTAACGGGAGCCGCGGCGTCGGGCCGGCGGGGCGGGGCCTCACTGCGCAGCGCACACGCTCCCTTCAGCTGGCGCTCTAATGAACACGCTGTGTGTGCAGCAAGCACGTCTCCGTCTGGGCCGCGCTTCCCCAAAAACCCGTTCTGCTGTCCGGTTTGGGCTTGCGCAGACAGCCTTAAGCGCTGCCTCCCCCGGGCTCCAGCGCACGCAGGAACACTCAACCACTGCTTTCAGCCTGCTCTCCTTACCTTGCGCAATTAACAAGAAAACTATTCATCTCCACAATAATAAGGGAACTACTTTATTACTGCCATTACTTTTCATTCCATCACTATCTTGAGTGGCATTTTTTTCTATATGCAGATTATTTAAACTCTCTCCATTCGGGAAGTACTGATGATGTGTGTAATTTGTGAAGATTTAAAAGCTCATGAAACAGCACAGAATTGAATATATGTTGCACTCAAAACTGGTGCGGGTATTGGATAGCTAAGTTGTTAAAATGAATAGGGGGTATGATTTGGAAATATAGTAGATATGTAGGACTGAGCAATCATGTGGATTTGTATGTTTTGATGTAAGTCTAGTAATGTTTGGTTTGTATGGATGTTTTGTATTTATGTTAGGATGTTTTGTGTGTGATAAATGTATAAGATGTCATGTTGTGTGTTTATAACGAAACAAAAAAAAACTAGTGCAGTGTACGTACGCGATGGCAAAGAATAATGAACTGGCAAGCAAGCCCAAGCCTTCTCTTAAGCCTACTCTTTATTCCCGCATAAACGGGAAACGATCATTTAAATCTTTTCATTTGAAATAAAAACTGTCGATGCTCCGCTCTCAGAATCGGCGCTGCTGTGCGTGTCGGGCAGGTGAGAGACAGCAAGTGAAAATGAAAGGATCTGGGCTGCCGTTCTGTCGGCCCCGGACCACACCACAGAACGGCGACTCGGGATACGGCGGGCCCCGACGTTCCCACAGACGAAGATGGTGAGAAAGATACTTCTGCAATACCTCCACCTACAGCTACCTTTTTACTGTAAGTGCGCGATGGATAGACCACAAACCAGCCCGGTGTGTCAAACTCCAGGCTATGCCTGAGCGCTAGAACCCTGGCCTGCACTCTTCAGCTCATGGGGAGTTTAGCCGCACACTGAATGCTGTTCTAGCGGTCGTCCCCTAAGCTCGCACGTTGGGGGTTTTGCACTTTGCTTTCAAACCCCTCTTCATCGTCACGGACACGGTGTCGGTCCAGCCCTTGTACCTGTCGGGCGTTGGGATCACGAGACACGCACGCTCAGGCAGTGCTGTGGCCTATGGAACAGCCCACACAGACACGCATCAGCCTGCCCAGTTCTCCCATCGCCAGCACGCTAAATATAGACAAGGTAAAAGGGAAACTTTGATGCTGGTCTTCCTGCTGGCTCCCCAGGCTAGAGCTGATTATAGCTAGCCTCATTTGTGCCGGTGAGTCAAATCTCTCTCTCATTAACTTTCCATTAAGATGGAGAGAAACAAGGTGCCTTTTTTTTTGTTTAGTCACACTTTTAACTGACAAAAAGCCCACCCAAAATTCTCTCCAAAATTAGACAGAGGGACACGCCTCAGCACAATTATTAAACACCGTGTCACAATGTGAAAACGTCGCACAATGGGAAGAAGTGTTTCATATAAAGAAAGGAGCAGAGAGAGAGTGACTGTGACTGAAACGTAGGAGACACGCAGTTTGGAAAGAGTGTGACCTGCTGTGTGGGCAGATGCGATCCTGCTGATTGTGTGTTTCGACTAAACCCAAAACACCACAACTGCCACGGGTTTAAAATGAGTTCTTTGACCTTTGTCTTCCAACGCTGAGAGGTTCACATGGGCCTTTCTGAAGCCAATTCTTCAACAACCGACACCGTGCGGTCACTTAATCAGCTCCGCCAATCATTCAGTTTCCACACGGGCATCCAGTCTAACCCCAAAATGGCTTCTTTGGGTACATGGGCTCCCCATGGCCTAAGGCCAAGACGTAGTGCTGGACTACAACAGAAACCTACACGCACCGGTGCTTCACAAATGGGACACTCCTGGTTTGGAGACTTCAACACTGCACTGACATGATATCAAGTTCACACAGATCAAGCAGAGTGCCACTCCCTCTAAAGACACTCCATGTCAATAAAGACTCTTATCTGAAGACCATCTTAGGGCATAAAGCCTTATGTGTTAGTGGATGTTTCCACACTCTTCAACACAATTCACTGTAAAAGCCAAGCATGTGCGGACACTTTTCCCTTTTACAAAGCTCTGGAGTTAGAATAACATTACGGAGATCAGCGTCGTCTGCCAAAATGAGACGCCTTCACTAAGTAAACTTTACCTGCTTGCATATTTGCAAACAAAATAATAGAGCGGTCATGCCATGAATTCTTCTGGAGATTTTCCCTGCATTTTCCAGAACAACTATGAAATTATGTATTTTTTTAAGAGTATAAAAGATTGTTCATCTGTGAATAGCCTTGACTACATACGCACCACACAGGGCAGATTGTGCGTGTGTTTGGCAGAGGCACTCTCCTCCCCACCCCCTCATCTAAAAAGGGGAGAAGAGACACGAAGGAACATCTCCGCCAACTTCCTCTGGCCCCGACGTGTCATTTCCTGTGCAGCGTCTGCAGCTGCAACACAGCAAACATTGTGCGAAACTTGGTGTGCATACGTGGGTGTATTGTAAATTGTGAGTTTTCTGTGAGCTGCACACTAACACAGGCAAAATATATAACAAAATGTATAAAAATATATGATATATATATATATATTAATATAATATATATAATATAAATAATAATATCAAAATAAATAATGAATAAAGATGGTGAAAATTTATTTTGTTTGAGTGCATTTTCAGTTGTATATAAGAAACTTCAATATACCCCAAGCTATTTGAGCACAAAAATGGTAATTCAATAAAATACTTAGGGTATTATTTTAATTCAATTTACATCAAAAAATATTAAATTTAAGAACAATTGAGTTAATCAGGATCAAAATATCTGCTAAACATTCTTTGGTTCTTGGCTGTTTAACCTGAAGCTGCACCCCTACAGGGCAATAGATCAGAATCACTGACTTTACATTTTTTCTGTTGCTCTGGTAAATTAAAAAAAAAACAACCGTAGTGAAAACGTTTCTCTGAGAAATGCTGACGGTTCAGGTGAATCACTGTGGGGAGCCCAAACCACACTCTATGAGTAAACTCACACACACACACACACACACACACACACCAGTGCCCAGTCCTATTTCTGTAAATTCCCAACAGAAAAAAAAACCAGCTGTCACTGCTATTTTTTTGAAAAAGAAAAGCATTGCACTTGTATGCATTATCACACATATCCCTTCCAAACGAGGCTTGGGCATTCGTGGCCTTTGGCTTCTCTATGATGCAGCCTCTCGATGCCCTTCTACGCTGGGCAGCCTCACGGTGGGTCACAGCTCAGCCACAGCGCCTTTCCTTCAGACAAAACGGTTCAATGTGAGAGAGAAAGGGGAGAGAGCCCAAGACATCGCTCGCTGCTGTGATACAAAAATAACAAGAAGAAAAGATACCTGGCACGTGACTTCACCTCCTCCGTGCCCTATTGGCTCTCGTCATTTCCGGTATTAACCCTTGATTAAAAAAGGAACCATTCATTTATTTTGCCGTGATAGTACTACAGGCCAACTATAGCTGGAATCCATTTTAAATTCAAACAGTTTAAAAAAAAAAAAAAAAATCTGTCAATTCTTCACAAGTTTTCACAAGTTTTCACAAGTCAATCAAGTGTTTCACGGTAGACACATCAGAGACAAGGAGTTCACAAGGAAGGAAGGGAGGAAGAGCAGAAATGGCCGCATACGACACACTGATTTGCACAGATGATAGAGAACAAGTTCTCACACACGTGGCTATAACTGATTTTGAAACCGCAAAGATGATAACAAGTCACCAAGAGCATAAATGCTGAAGTAAGTGCACTTTAACAAACACGAGCCAAGTGTTTATCACCTCTGTCATTATGACTGATTTATTCATTCAGGAGCAGTATATTTTAAAGGAAGGCAGTATTGTGCTGTGGGCGCTTGCTTAATGGTCTCGTGATATTAAAAACATTTTTTTTAATTTTTGGATGAAATCTTCACTTAAGAATGTAAATCATCCCTTAGTACAGGAGTCTAGTTCATTGGCCACTGTTGGGTTTTCTTCTGGCTTTAAGTGGCTTTTACTGGGGCTTTAAGCTGCTGGCCATGTTGCGCTGTACTTAGGCCTAGTCAGTGGTTCAGCAGCCTCGATGCCGTCAGATTAACTCTGCATATGTGTCTGAAACGAAAGTCTCCAAGGAAACAGCTCATCTCCGCTCCATCCAGTCCTGTTAAAGTCAGAGCAAACACCACCCGCTCAGGGGTTGTGTAACTCAGAGCTGGGGGAGGTGGGGGGGGGGGGTATTTTGATTAACAAGACTTACAGTCAACTGTCAGGTCAACCACAAGCAGAACAGAGATGAAGAGATTATAGCTGACTAAAAGTCAAACTGCGGGTATTTCCAATTACCATATAAAGGACATTACCGCACTGACCCCAAGGGTCGGACTGTAAAGCAAGCAAACGTCAAAGCTGCCCTGCAGCGACACACGCGCCTCGTGAAGGCCCTGATTGGTCGAGAGTCCTGATTCTCTCCCGCTCCGTTTTCGCTTTGATAGAGAAAATCCCGCTCTTGCGTGTGAGCTGGTCCAAATTCAACCCACGCATGGAGCAGAAAGCCAACTGTCCAAAAGCACCTGTCCAAAGACTGTCCAAAAGCACCTGTCCAAAGACTGTCCAAAAGTACCTGTCCAAAGACTGTCCAAAAGCACCTGTCCAAAGACTGTCCAAAAGTACCTGTCCAAAGACTGTCCAAAAGTACCTGTCCAAAGACTGTCCAAAAGTACCTGCCTGCAGAAGGCCTTTTTTGGACCACTTTATAGCATTATTTGAAGTGCTGGTGGTCCACCACTCTGCACAATATAACCAAGCAAACTCATGTGTAATTTTAGAATGACAATAGGTCATTCGTATATCATCACACAGAGATAATCCATGTGCATTAATTAATTCAAACTTTGTTTAACCAGGACTGTATAAGATGGGCTGTGGGTCTAATGAATGTAAAACATGTATAGAGCATACTGGAATATGAAAAATATTACTTGCAGCAATTAACAGTCAATGATATCATTATATTTTCCCCTTCACGGTAAAATGAACACAGGTACAAGCATTTTAGTTGTAGGCCGCAAAGGTGACATCGCTAGGACCAAGTCGACACGCTGAGTAAAAACTTGACACATTCTCAGAAAAACGGTATGAAACAGTGCCTACAAAAGTACAAACACGGGTCACTGGGGTGGCACCCTCTAGGTACATAAAATTGTGCCCCTAGTCAGCAATACATTATTCATTTGTACCTCTTTTGCTGGTAAAATGTACTTATTAGTGTACTTTCAGGGTACATTTGGAAAAGTTGTTCCCTAAAGAACAAAACATACCCCCCACTTTACCTTTATTCTCAGAGTGTACGCTATAACTTATAACTGTTATGAGACTACACCGCCACCCTGAGGACACTTTACATGGCCACTATGTGGGAAAACAGAATTTTCTGCTGGGGCTAAGCCATATCCCCGCTGCCTGGCCAAGACTGCCCTCTAGTGTTAATACAGCTGCTGTACAGAACAAACTGCAGAGTAACCCGGTGCTGAGCTGCACAGGTCTGCATTTATAAAAACATTTCTGCTTGATTTGTTGAGTTAATTTATCCCCACCTGCAAAGCCATGGCATAGACAAGGGGCTAAACTAAAGCAAAATATCCTACCTCTGCCAAATAATTATTACATTGTATTACATTTATTTACCAGATACTCATTACATTACAGGCATTTAGCAGACGCTCTTATCCAGAGCGACTTACACAACTTTTACATGGCATTTTTACATTGTATCCATTTATACAGCTGGATATATACTGAAGCAATTGCGGTTAAGTACCTTGCTCAAGGGTACAACGGCAGTGTCCTTACCCGGGAATTGAACCTGTGACCTTTCGGTTACAAGCCCAGTTCCTTACCCACTGTGCTACACTCCGTACTCTTATCCAAAGCGACTTAGAATGCCAGATTATCAGAAGTGCACTCACCTGATTAAGACAAAAAATAGACCAGGCAAACCAGTGACTAAAGACTCACTATCACTAAAGGACTAGTGCAAGTTAACTATGCTAAGCACCAGCCATAGCACAAATTCTTTAGACCCCAGTAAAATCCCTGTAGATTAAGCAAGTAAGAAACCTCATTCACTAAATATTTTCCACCACTATTTATTTATTTATTTTTTTGCAACGTATTTCCCTGAAAAAATCTTCAGGAATCGACAGGCGGGTCTTCGAATTTTACTACCATCTAAAAGGTTTAGCCACCATCTGGGACAGTCGCCCCAAGGCTTCCGGAAGCCTCTATGCGTGGCCCCATTGTGAGAGAATTAATATGAGCCTTTCTCACAAGTCTGTTAAAAAGTCCATAAGTTCTGAACTTTAAGAAATGTCTCCAGAGGGACTGCTGCCTATGAGCAACAGAGACATGAATCTCTGCAAACTCTTTCAGGTCAAATTCTTCTGTTTCCAGGTCTTTTCTTCAACAATTGCCACAAAAAAAAAAAAACTGATTTCAAGGCAATCAATGTAGTTTTGTACATTCAAAATTATCATCAGAGCCTGAAATATCAGAGTCTGTTTTTCCCAAATTAGCCAGCAGATAGCAGCACTTGCTCTACGCTGGGTGATGCTATTTTCTTAAGCTGTACCGTCGTTCACACAGAATACAATACACTCATAATAATACAATACAAAATGTTCCTACATTCTCTACTGCACACATCTATACACAAAAAAAAACATTCCCACAAATTAGAACTGAAAAAGATTACTGCTAATGGCATAATTAAAACTAACTACAACTAACTACAGCCAAGTTTTTAATTACACACCAATCACTTGCCAACAGCAGCTGGTGAAAAAAATATTATCTCAATGCAACCCAACTGCATAAAGATGAAAAATGTGAAAATATGATGAATACTTCACCACCATCACCAAGTTTCCACACAGCATCACCACGCAAACCCAGCCCTCACACAAAGGTTGGGTACAAGTGTTTGTCATTCTGCTTACCTGTACTTGAGCTGCCCAAATAGCCCAGAAAAATTAAGGGAAAAAAAAAAAAAAAAAAAAAATAGAAACAAATAAAAGGTAACAGGTAATATTACAACCAGCTACAAACCAACAAAAAAGAAAAAACTAGAGAACTACTCTATGTAAAACACGCACACACAGGTTCAGGCACACACACACACACACACACACAACACACACACAAACACATACAGCACGCACGCACACACAGATCAAGACCATCATTAACACAGACAGACACTTACTGTATTAGCACACACGTACGCAAACATGTATACGCATACTATACACGGTGATGAATACAGTGCTGCAGAAACAAACTGCACACACAGACACACTCACACACACACACACACACGCGCACACACACACGCGCACACACACACGCACACACACCTAGCGCACATACGCATAATTCATACACTGGTTTGCATTAAATGATGGAGGCCTAAGAAGTTCAGTACCATTCTTACCTGACCTCACACTAGCCTGTTTACTTCCCTTTGCGGTCCCCTCGGCGCTGTTTGCTACCTGCACTTACAGTAATGAAGCCTCGCTGACTCACCGCCCGCTCCCGCATTCACCATCACGCTGCAGAAGCAGGGTGCGAGAAAAACAAGGGCAGCGGCCTGCAGCACGTCGCTCAGCCCTCTCCCACACAGCGACTGCGCCTCACAGAGAACATCGCCCCAAACAGCGACTGCGCCTCACAGAGAACATCGCCCCAAACAGCCACTGCGCCTCACAGAGAACATCGCCCCAAACAGCGACTGCACCTCACAGAGAACATCGCCCAAACAGCGACTGCGCCTCACAGAGAACATCGCCCCAAACAGCGACTGCGCCTCACAGAGAACATCGCCCCAAACAGCCACTGCGCCTCACAGAGAACATCGCCCCAAACAGCGACTGCGCCTCACAGAGAACAGCGCCCCAAACAGCGACTGCGCCTCACAGAGAACATCGCCCCAAACAGCGACTGCGCCTCACAGAGAACAGCGCCCCAAACAGCGACTGCGCCTCACAGAGAACATCGCCCCAAACAGCGACTGCGCCTCACAGAGAACATCGCCCCAAACAGCGACTGCGCCTCACAGAGAACATCGCCCCAAACAGCGACTGCGCCTCACAGAGAACATCGCCCCAAACAGCGACTGCGCCTCACAGAGAACATCGCCCCAAACAGCGACTGCGCCTCACAGAGAACATCGCCCCAAACAGCGACTGCGCCTCACAGAGAACATCGCCCCAAACAGCGACTGCGCCTCACAGAGAACATCGCCCCAAACAGCGACTGCGCCTCACAGAGAACATCGCCCCAAACAGCGACTGCGCCTCACAGAGAACATCGCCCCAAACAGCGACTGCGCCTCACAGAGAACATCGCCCCAAACAGCCACTGCGCCTCACAGAGAACATCGCCCCAAACAGCGACTGCGCCTCACAGAGAACATCGCCCCAAACAGCGACTGCGCCTCACAGAGAAATCGCCCCAACGCGACTGCCCAGAACATCGCCCCAAACAGCGACTGCGCCTCACAGAGAACATCGCCCCAAACAGCGACTGCGCCTCACAGAGAACATCGCCCCAAACAGCGACTGCGCCTCACAGAGAACATCGCCCCAAACAGCGACTGCGCCTCACAGAGAACATCGCCCCAAACAGCGACTGCGCCTCACAGAGAACATCGCCCCAAACAGCGACTGCGCCTCACAGAGAACATCGCCCCAAAAACATCGCCACTGGGCGACCCCAGAAATCTAGTGCTAAAAAAAAATCTATTATTCCTCGTTTTAATTGCCATAAACTCAAAAGCCGCGTCTTGTTTCCCCAAATTAATACAACACATTCAATTCTCCATGGTAACAGTGAGGTCACGTTTGAATGCGTTGTTTTTGCATTGTTTATTTTTTCACATTTCACTGTGGGTTCTTACTCAGGCCAAAAGGGGGAAAGTGAAAACATCTGTGAAGTTCGTTTTAGGCGGGTGAGACGCAGGAAGTGGTGCTTTCACAGCACGGTAAGCCCCTCCCCTCAGGACGCGGGCCCTGGGACAGAATCCTCCTCCGTCCATCGGAGGGACCGTGAGAGAGAGAGAGAGAGAGAGAGAGAGAGAGAGAGAGAGCGAGAGCGAGAGCGAGAGAGAGAGAGAGAGAGAGAGAGAGAGAGAGAGAGAGAGAGAGCAGCGCGTCTCCTCTGAAGCGCCCCCTGTCCTCAGGTCCCGTGAATGCGGGTTTTCTCCACCACCAGCTTCAAACACGGCACCGGAGTGACTGCAAGCATCAAATTACCCAGAGTTCCCAGGTGGAAGAAGGTGAAAAGGAATGGGAGGAATGTGGTAATGACAGGCCCCACCTGGCTGATGGCACCCAGTGCCGCTATCAGCGTAGCAGCGCAGACCGCAGAGCCTTGATGTGCAGTGAGTGAGCACAACAGTGCGCGGCTCTCTGAAGCGCTGCAGTGAGTCACGCGCAGACGGCCCCAGACTTGCGCGCCCAGGAGGACTCACTTCCCTGTCACGGCGAACGCGGCCGAGCCAGAATCTGCACCCCTCCCCCTCCCCCTCGCCCCCTCCTTCCCCGTCTCAACAATGGCTAAACTGAAGCTTTGATGGCCGCCGCCGACGAGGCGGCTGAGCTGCGCCTCTCCCGCTGTCGAGCTGTCAGGGGTGACGGCTTTAGGCTCTGTGATCATCGCCATGGCAACCCTTCACCACCGCAGACGGATGCACAGGCAACAGAAAACAGACAGCACAATGAGAAGCAGAAAGACAAAAAGTCAAATAATGACTGCGGACATGAACGCCTATGGGAAACCGAAGCCATGTTTACACAAACACAGTGCGTCACCAGCAGGTTTAAGCTGAACTTATCAAAGGGGGTTTGGTGGCGGAAGCTTCCTGGTTGGCTCCAGAGCGGGCCTCAGCAGCACGGCTGCAGTTCCGCTTCCTCCTCACTCAAATCCGCACACGCCGCAAGGTGCTGTTAGCGACCTTTGACCCCTCAGCTCAGCCTAGTAACAAGGCCAGAGGCATGTCAATAAATGGCCTAGTAGGAGACAGTTAGCTCAGTTAACTCCTGACGCCACTCGCTAAGTCTCATTCCACTGTGAAAATGGCTTTGGCTCCCAGTCCTGGTGTGGTCACTGCTCCAGCCTACGGAAGTGAAGCCTGCACTGTTGACACTGCTTCGCCTGCGCGCTAGCGCTAGCTAGCAGTCCGCCTCGAGCCTCTCTCACTGTGGACCGCTCAGGCAGCAGCCGCCTGCTGACGCCGCGCTGTTCGCGAAAAAAAAACCGCTCGGCCCCGTTTTTTCCGCTCGCTGCCGTTCGTCCAGCTCGGCGGCGCGGCTCCCAGAATGCCGAGCAGGAGGAGGGGGGCCCCTCACGCGCAGGCTGACTGAGCTGCCCTGGTGGGACTGGAGGGGGGTCTCTGGTGCTAGACAGGAATGCCCCGCTGATGGGCTCGTTTAGACAGGGCTTCAGCACCGATGGCTCACCGGGTGTCAGCAACACGGACATGGGAGCTTTCAGGAGCGCGTGAGCTCCTGTGTGCGCGGTGAACACAAACTGCATCCACGCACGCAGTATAAGCCGCAGTATAACCCTCTAAGGTGTGAGATCACAAATATGTGATTAGAATGTTCCTAACTGAACGTTCTAATGCTGACGTCACAATCGCTACTGTTAACTGAAAGCAGCAGAGTTCTAGAACACTGACTTAATATGTTCCAAAAAACCTGCTCTTCAAAGGGTTAAATGCATATGCCCTCCCCTAGACCTGCGTGCTCATGCTTGTGTGTGCACACGCGCGCCTGTTCTCCACACGGGCCGTCATGTCTGAGCAGAGACGCGACGGAGGGGCTGCCTGGACAGCGGCGTCTATAACCAGCGCTGAGCTAATCGCCCCCTTGGCTCCAATTAGCAGGGCAGACTCCAGACCTTCTCCTGCACCCCGCGCCGTTAAGGCAATGCGCTTGTTAGAGGCTGCAGGTTCAAATCCCTGCTCTGCTACCCTTGGGCAAGGCACTTAAACCCAGATTTATTTAGTGAAGCTAACGACCCAGCTGTATAAATGGATAGCACATACAAATGTAAACAGTGTAGGGTCGCTGTGCATGAACTGTATCTGTTTAGCATAAAACATAATGCAATCCCGTGGGTCACCTTGTTCAGGCCTGCTTTGAAAAGCCTTAGCCAGCGGTGGGATGTAGAATAACTGCTTACTCACAAGTCAGTCATTGAGCGTGCTTTTGAATGTGAAAAAATGCCCAAACACAAGTAAATTTATGGATCTTTCTGTGCGTCGACAGCTTTGAAATCAGACCAGCAGTGCGATGCATTATTTACATATTCGGTATGAGCCTTTTCAAAGTACAGCTTTTTTTTTAATTGCTCAAAATTGTTGTGCACAAATGCAGCATCATCTTTACGCCACTCATGAAACCAGAGCGAGCCAGATTAGGCCAGGCCCTGTGTTAGACCCAGCCCAGGGGAAATACAGGCCCCTTGCTGTGGCCTGCGTTGCTAGTATTTGTAGGTCAATCCGTCACAATCCTGCCCTTTCCACACATCACAGTATATCCATATATTAATAATTCAAGGCTGCCCCGTATACATTTAAGCAATACAGTATTAAATTGCACCAGCTTCGTGTTGTCATTCTATTGATAGCTGACACAATCCTGAGGGAAGTTGTTCCTTTTGATATTGACAACTGGATTAGGACTTGGCTCAAAGACACAGCCTGAGCTGCTCACAAATTGTCTACAAGGATGTCGGATATCGAATGGCTTGCACTGTGCTGTGCATGACATTATATAAATACACACATCCATCAACCCCTGCACTGCAAAAAAAAATAAAAAAATGAAAATTACACCACACAGTTGAGCAGGATCAACTTGTCTGTGTGCGTGTGTAGACACAAATATATATATACACAAACACATTCTGCATCATATCATATTTTCCGTTCAGGTTTCAAAAACACAGGAACAAGCCATAGTATAAAATGTCAAGCTCTTTTACACCATGCCACTTTGAAGACCCTTTATTTGAACATCATTGTCAATTTGTTACGCTGAAATAAAAGATAAAAATAACCAAAAATAAAAGTAAAGAGCAAAAGGATATAAAAATACAGACACACACACACACACACACGCACATGTACACACACACACGCATGCACAAACAAACACACACACACACACACACACACATACCTGTACACACACTCACACAGGCCCACAAGCACGCATGCGCACACACACATACCTGTACACACACACACACAGGCCCACAAGCATGCACGCGCACGCGCACGCGCACACGCACACACACACACACACACACACACACAGGCCCACAAGCACGCACGCGCACGCGCATGTGCACACACACACACACACACACACAGGCCCACAAGCACGTACATGCACAGACACACACACACGCACAGACACACACACACGCACACACACATGTACACACACACACACCCTCTGTATTGCAATCTCTGTGTGCTGCAATGCTAGCTCTATTCTGGGAGAGATCAAACACTACACACGCGTTCTTCACGGGCTGCTCTGCGTCTGACAGCGAGAACATTCATCACCTTTCACACGCACAGAGAGAGCGGCGCTGCTCACGGCTTTCAGCGGTGGAAACTGCGACTCGTTTCCACGCGACGCTCGCACTCTCACACCAGAGAAAAGCGGTTCGGTAACGCACAGCCATGCATGCTACCTGCGGTCTCATATCCTCTGTGTTTGAACAGACGCGGTCCATAAGGTTCACATCTGTGTGGCTCTACTGCGCGAACACAATATGCAGCTATAATGGCAGACACGTTCACAGTTGATTTTGATAATGAAATTCCCTGTCGAGCCCACTCTCCTCATTAACACCATTTGGAAACAGCCGTAGCAGGCTTTTGTACGGCAATGCTGCAGCTACATTCTCTGGCCTCGCTGTTCAGCCTTCATCTGGAGTTGCGGGATTGGAGGGAAGTTGCCACACCCTCTCATGCTCATTGGCTAACAGAGGAGAAGATGTTGGAGAACACGGCAGCCACATGTTGACATAACGCATCTGGGAATGACGCAGGGCTTGGAGAGCTCCATGGGGCCCCAGAGGCCGAGGGCCGGGCCACTTTTTTTTTTTTCAGTCTTCCCTCAGTTCATTTGTTCTTGTTTCCGTCCCCTAGGGGGCTGGGTTGGGTTGGGGTGGGGTTTGGGTTTGGGGGAATGTTGAGAGGGCTGTTCTTATTGGAAATCAATAAAAAATAATTTGATGAAAGCTGATTCGTTCTGGTTTAGCCTCAGAACTGAAACTGACGGCAAGCCTAAACCCGCGACGGCCTGCTATTCTCCTTCAGCTAAAGAACTAAAATGCAAGGCTTCCAAATAAAATTACTGCACGTTTTTATATAATAATAATTTATAAACACAATTCTACAATGTGTGCACACAGCACTGAAATAGCACATTCGTTTTGAACAGGGAACGGCTTTCTGTGGACAGAGCACAAAACGGCCCCTTCAATGGCAGGACTTCAAAAGGCGCTCGTTTTCCTCCGTGCGATGGCGAGGCCCCAGGCCACCCAACCGCCCAGTCCTGCATTTCAAAGAGCTGGACGTTCGGCCGCGCGGTCGCTTAGCAACACTAAACACAGAGCTACGTGTGAAAGGACGTCCCGGCACGCTCTCCAGTGCCCTCGGCCCGGCAAAGCGCGACTCGCTCACAAGCGCCCCCTCCCTTCAGATGCAGGGACAGCTCATCCGTCCAGGTCACTAAAGAGGTCTGCTTTTGCTTCCTGCTTTTTGCCAGGCCTACACAGACCAGCACAGACACTGCTGTGCCAGAAAGAAAAAGCTTAACGGTGATCATTTGGGCCATCCGTCTTATTCTAGCCCTAACAGCTCCCTACCCCAGTTATGAGTGACTTAATGGCATCATTTTAAACCCGCTGGCAGGAGAGGATCGGGGCCGATGGGCCTTACAGGACACTCCATCTACCTCTTCTCCGGCTGCGCGCGACTCAGAAGAGGCTCCCCCGTCCTCCTGCGTCACGGCACATATTGTTCCGCCTCTGTTTCCCCGGCTGATTCAGACGGAGCGCTCCGCGTCCTCAGAGTTATTCCGGGCTCTCTGTAAATCCCCATTGTGTTTCTCGCTCCGAAATAATCCCCTAAAAATAACCCAGTCCTTCTGGAGGAACCGTGGTCCCCCGGGGTAACCATGGAAACAGAGGGGGCCCAGGCGCAGGTTAGGAGGTCAGGGAGGCGTGGGGATGCTATCCGTGTACATTCATAAACGCCCCGCGCTGTACAGGATGCTGAAAGCACGCGGAAACAGAGCCTGCAGCTACCACAAACGCACGCATGTGCAACACATGCAGCCAAGATTCCTCTGCACACAGCTACAGCGGAGACGCATCAGGCTCTGGGTTATGGGCCCCAGCACGCTTCCACTGCGCCACTCTCCTATTGTGTACGTATGTGAGTCCACACATGCACACATGCACACAGCCCCCTCCGCTCCCCGTACACAGTGAGTCTTATTCCCCACTGAGGGCTCGTCTCCAGTGAGGCTCCGCTGGGTTTGACTGAGGACACAAGCACACTGCCACGGGGTAGGGACTCCCAACACACAGGCGAACCCTCCCACCGCATCGTCCCAGCCCAGCCCCTTCCCGGCAGAGCTAAGCCCCTCTAATCCCACAGACTCCACCTGTTTGACATTATGTATTTCACAGCATTATAAACAGACCGCCGGTGGTCTTTCAGAGTTTTATGCCCAGTTTAGGCTTCAGGCCTCGGCCTGTCAAAGCTCCGCTGAGACCTCAGCTCCTATTGGCCGGCTCACCACCGCCTCCTGGCTGTCAATCAAACGCCGAGTCCCGTCCCTTTTCAAACACAACCGCAAGTGTTCCTGCTGAAAATGGCTTCGGAAAGTTGCTTTCACGCTAAAACACACCCCACGCCGGAAAGGAGACAGTTGGCCTCATGCGCTCTGCGTTTTTTTATTTTCAAAAGGCGTGCATTTTTCATCTCGCCGGCTGAAAAAGAGCAGCCACGCGGGTTAGAGAGAGAGAGAGAGAGAGATGCCAACAGGACAGCAGTGTTCATTTCAAGCCCCTTTAAAGTGCTCAAGCCTGCGAGGATTCTTCTTCCCTTCTGAGGAAGAGGAGCACGTGCTGGCCTCCAGAGCGTGGGCCGTACACGTGCCGCGGACCCCAGAGGCGGATCAATCATCCGCTCGGGCGTCGGTCTCTGACATTTACCCAGAATGCCTCTGCCGTGTAGTTTGCGTGTCCACACGGAGCCTGCCATTTGACTGATGGGGAAACTGAACCCTGAGGCTCCGCCCACCGTGACACCCCGGGGCACTGAAAAAGCCAAACGGCTCACTGGGCCTGACCCGCACGTGGAACGCATTTCTCAGGAGGAAGCAGAAACAACCCGTCCTCCCAGCATGCACTGCTCCATATTCAGAGGCCCCCAGGAGCCTCAGAAGCATGCATTCAAAAATGCATGCTTTCTTTAAATGTACTTTTTGCTTCTATTTTTCTTTTGAGTTTGAGTTGGTGAGTTTTTTTTAATTCTGAAAATGTGTCCAGCAACCAGAAGGCATCGCTGATAATGTAGCTAACATTCCACGAGCAGAGAAAAGCCATTTGCACATGAGTCCGCCTGCTATCATTCCTGGTTTTGAGCAAGGCACTTTTAAAAGGTAATACACTTTTTAATACCGCTGAAAAGAAAGGCTCATTTCACGTGTGCACCAAAACAAATGAAACAAGAAAACAAAGAAAGAAAAGGAGAGGAAAACCCCATGGCCAGGCGCGGTGGCGTGCTCTCTGCCTGAGCGAGTGTTTTCTGAAGGTAAGGGTCACGGCAGTCCTGTGTCGCTCAGCACACTGGAGCGGTGGAACACTGTCGTAGGTGTGCGGAATGAGGCTGCTCAGAAATAGCCCTGCTTTGAGAGGCGCTAATTGAGTGGGGCGACCCCCCCCCTCAAATCCACACATGCCCCCCCCACCCCCCCCAACTGCAGGGTCCAGTGGCAAGGCTGCCCCCCCCCCCCAAGCCCAGGCTGATCTCCTCTAATGCCGCCCAGCGCTCGTCTGGACCAGGCACATTTCTGGGGTCTCATTCCACGGGTCTGCTCATGCATAAATCACAGAAAGCTTTTTTTGGGTCGTCCGGGTGAAACCAAGGGTCCCCGGTTCCCCTGTCTAACCCCAGAGTGGTACAATGTGCAGCCTATATGCACTATGGCAGCTTATACTGAATGTACTGAAACATTACGGGTCTGGCTAAAATGATTATTATTATTATGACTATTTTTTTCTTACTGTTAATATGAATTGTTCTCGGATTATTATTTATTGGTTTTTAGCCACTACACTCAGTGGCCCTTATCCCCTCTCTTGACAATTTCAGAGAAAAAAAGATCATTTATAAGTATTTATTGCATGAATAAACAAAATAATTAAATCTCTAAATTACCAACACACAAAAACAATTCACACGTTTTTACAATCAGTTTTGCAGTCTCTCCAATTTGTTAGAATAAATAATATTCTGACTTGAATGTGAGAATGATGAAATTGAATTAACAGTGATAAGAAAGGTTAACCCTTTAAGGGCGAGATCGCAAATATATGATTCAACTGTTCTTAACTGAACATTCTAAGGAACATTAGAATGTCCCAATTCAGTTAAGAACATTTGAACTCTTAACTGAACATTCTAATGCTGATGTAACAATCACTACTGGCATTGAAAGCAATGGTGTTCTGGAACACAGACTTAGAATTTTGGGGAAAAAAAAGAAAAAACTACTCTTCAAAGGGTTAAACAAACTAGAGGGACAGTAATTGCTGCACAGACGCAGATTAACAGCCTTAATTCTACGGGGAACATCAGTCACTTCCTCTCAAGATGTGGGCCTGCGTTCATGAAGCTCCTCAGCAGGAGAGCTGATCTGGGATCATTTTGGAAGAGGTCAGGGTACCGACAGTGGCCAGCTGATCCCGGGCAAGAGGAGAAGAAGGGGAAAGGGAGCACTGTTTAGTCTGTCTCTCCCGTTAGCGGTCCGTGCGCCGCTAACAGGCCTTCCCTCGCAGTTGGAGGCCATGCGCTCCGCTGCAAGGTCAGAGCAAGGTCACAGCTTAAGCAGAGCTAAGAAGGCCTCGCTGAGAGAGGAGAGAGCACCGTCAGAGGAGCGATGATGTAACTCAGGTAAGATGCTGACATCACTGCTCCCTGAGCTGTCGATAATGCGATAAATGAATTATTTAGCCGGGAAGAACTTTTAAAAATCTTTTTTTAATGTGCTTTGCGACTGAGCAGACCGCAATAAAACTGATCTCATGCAAACTTGAGCTGTATTTCTGCTCCCAAATATAAAGCGCACACTCATGTTTTAAGAAAGCTTAACTGCACCTGCAGGCTGATCACGGACAGGGAGGGAGGGGGGCAGCACGCGGGTAAGGGCATCTTCGTACGGCACGGAGTCCGGCCCCTTTTTTTACTGTGCAGTCACAACCGAGACAAAGCTGCACCCTTCACACGCTGCATTTTCCCGCCGCGTACCAGAGTCGCTCACCGTGACCGGCACGGTGAGCGAGAGCGGCACGCACTGAAGGATGAGCAGCGCCGGGGACGGCATGAATCAACCGCCACCCGGACCGCTGGCCAGCACACGTATGACCGCTGCGGCCGCACACGCGTGTGCCTGCCCTCGCCCGCCCGCCCGCCCGCTCGCTCGGAACAATGCAGAGACGCGGCCTCTTCGTATCTGGCAGACTAAGAGGCATCCTGGCTATGCGTCCCAGCCCGGCTAAATATACCGAAGCTCGTGCTATCCTGGGAGGAAAGGATCTTTGCGGAGTAATCCCTGCATTGTAACCTAATGCCATGTCAAGGATTGACAGCAAAGGTCTTAGTGTGCAGAATCTGCAGAGTGAGGTCATTCCAGACATTGCCTCCCACGGCCTGATTGTCTGCTCATTTTATCACTGTTAACATAACCATTCACATCATTCGATAAATAAACAAATACTGTGGATACAATATTTACTATTGACACTGTGAGGGCATAAGTGTCTCATTTTCACCGCTCAGACATACTAAATTATCAGCGACCACATCTAAGAGGTTAATTAAAAAATTTCTGATTTCAAGAGCAGGAAATGATCGACTGCACAGAAAGTTCCGGTAGCATGAGCTAGGCCATCACCAACATCCATACTGCAGGTGAGGCAGCCTCGCGCCACCTTAACATTGCAATTAATCACACTCCTCTGACACAGACAGAGAGAAGCCCTACTTCTCTCTGAAACCACAACCAATCACACTGTAGGACCAAGTCATGTGATCCTCTCTTTTCTAATGGTACTTTGATTTTTAGAGTAAACTGAAACCTCCTCACTGGTTTTCTTCTCAGTGGTGCAAATGAATGAAATGAACCTGAAAGCTGACAAAAACTGAAACCTAGCTTTTGTTTTAAGCGCAAGGTGTGGATGACGTCTGACCACAAGGACGAAGGCGATTGGACCTTTTGCACATTTTTAGAACTTTTTTGTGAAATCTCCGCGCTTCTTTTCTCTCCCATTTTGGAACGCCCGTCACTGTGACATTTCCCCGCTGCACACGCACCAGCACGCGTGACTACTGCACCCGGAGCCAGCTGCCCGGGCTCATCGCTTAGCAACCCACCGGCCGAGCTGCAGACACTGCAGCAGACCACTACAGGTCACACACAGCTGGTGCAGGCCACAGTCGGTTGACTGATTGCACCCGGGGGTGGGGGGGAGGGTGGTTTGCTGTCGCAAATGGGCGGATGAGTGACGATATGGCCAATCACATACAGCACTAGGCCACCTCTGTTTTTATTTAAAAAATAATAATAATAAAATAAGACAGTGGGGCACAGTTTCCCATAAACCACTTTCTAAACTACGCCCATTAATTGCAGTGTACAAGCAAATAAACAGTACCACGGTTCCTAATAAATCACACAGCACCCGTCCTGGTTCTAAATAAAGCGTCTGGATGTGCAGCTGCACACAGAGAACAACGTCTTCTCCAGTCCTTCGTCTGACGGACACATTTGTATTTTTGCCCTTAAAGTCATTGCTGATAACACACACATCAGACCGGAGCATGAAATGTACTTTTTCTGCTAACAAAAAATCAACTAATATTGGAGTATAATTCCAGGGGACAATGGGCTGAATATTTTTTACTGTTAATGTATGTAACATGTATGAATAAATTACATGCATTTATCACCTTTTAAGAGTCCCTAAGTGCTTGTTAGAGGGGCCCCATCTCAATCATAAACTTGCCCTCTGGTAAAATGAAACATTTTCAAAGTCAAAAAAGTTCACGCCTGACTACGTCAGTGTTTGCATTTTTTAATCTTTTTTTATTGCAAAGTTAAAAATAAACCATCGCAACTATTCGCTCTTTTTCAAAACGTGACCCGCATACGGTGTCAACGTCCTTCGAGGGGTGACGTCACGGAAAAAGAAAAGGGAGAAGGAACTCGGTTAACGAGGGAAGGAGCAGCGGGGCCTCCATCGGCACGCTGAAGGCAGCGGAGGGAAAAGGCCCAAACGGGCGGCCATCTTCAGCGCGTGGTGCTCTCTGGAGCCGCCCAACCGGCGGGGCTATCTGAGCACCGGCGTTTTCCGGTAAAAACGGGCGAGGGTCAACGGGGAAAGCGTGGCTCGGCAGCCGCTTAGGCTAATCGCATTAGCCCCCGAGCCGCCATCGCCACCTCCCCTCCTGCAGTGACACAGCTGAAACCCCCACAAGCCTTTATTTCAGGCCTCCAAAGCCACCTGTGGCCATGTGGGAGGGGGGGGGCTTTGGGGGGGTGGGGGGGCTTGGATTAACCTCCTGAGGATCTAGCCTATCACAGTGGTGCCCGGTGTGGGTCGTGGAGGACGGCGGAGGAGTCTGCTGTGTTTCTCTTTTCATCTCTTTTTATTTTGTTCCGTTAGCATTACCATGATAGACACTGAAGGAGCCAGGTGGGGTGACTGTGCTGCGCTGAGTAAGAGCACAGAAGCCGCAGAGCTGGCGGCTTCTCTCCAGGGTCACGGCTGGCCTCACCTGCTCCGCCAGGTAAGAACACAGAACCAGTCTGTGCATGATACACGCAGGACGGCTGCTCGCTTTGCTTCATGTGTCTGCCACCTACACACGGCTGCAGCACTGGTCCCTGTACAAGGCGGCTTCCAGGGGAAACCACCACATCCCATAACGATCAATCATTTATGCCATGTGAATGATGACGATGCAGTGAATCACATCTCATAACACGAGATGAAACAAGATCATCACAGATGAAACAAGTTTAGACCCCCACCTTCTTAATATCGCCACTCTCCATCTAGATCTACTTACAATAGTAAACCCTGCCCAGTTTGTGACAGCACTGCCTCTCTGACGTTCGCAGAATTTGTCCACAGCTGTCTGTCTGTTATTAGCCCCAGCCTGCAGATACACTGTTACTCTGCCAGTGTCTGGAATGTCAGAGTTTGTGAGATTTTTTTCCTGCAATCTGGTGTGTTCTGATATCAATCTGGTCCGGCAGGTTCTAGTCACAGTTTAACTTTTAGTCACACTTCTCTCAAAGGTGGAGTTCGCAGGAATTACTACCTCCATCGGGAGCCCCTCCCACACAAAAATGTAGATTTGCCAGAGGTGTAAGTGACCACTGGTTTATCAGCAGAGCACCTTCCTGGAGTTTTGGGTGAACTTATCTCACATCAAAGTGCAAAAACAGATTTAAATACTGCATATAATCTACATATATGTATATATGCATGTACAGTACATACATATGCACATGTACAGGATTTCTGTATGTTGTACTGTACAGTACACACACGTACGTATACATATATGTGTAAGGAAAAAAAGAGTGCAACAGTGGAGACAGAAGAAATAAATTACAAACCAGCAGTCAAATTTCAGTCAATTATAGAGACCGGGCATTTATATTGTCCAAATAATTCGAAAACCGGACCATTCCGGTCCAAAAGTGGGCATCTGGCAACCCCAGACCTGATGCGCTGTGCGTTTGTCAGCGGGCGTGGGGGGGGGGGGGGGGGGGGGGGGGGGGGGGTCAGGGTGGGTGGGGGCGTGGGTGGCTTTTCAGGCAGAGCCCAGGAGTTGAGCAAAAGCCTTTCATCTGCCCGCCCCCCCTTCCCCCCTGTCCCCCAGCGCTCGGCGTTTCGGGGAACGCAAACCCCTGATTTGAGGCAGCTGCACTAATAGCCTGAGCCAGATTTATGGAGGCATGAAATTCTCCTTCCCAGCACTGCCAATGACCTAAATAGGGCGTCGCGCGGCGGGCCGGAACCCGAGGCCAGGCCTCCATGCTGCGTGCCGCGCACAAATACATCAGCGGGGTTCAGCTCCCCTATATAGATGGCAGCCCATCCCCGGGGCCTGCAGAACTACAGGCTATTTCCAAAGCTGTTAATTAACGCTGACACCTGGGCGCTCCTCCGCGTCCACCAGGCGATCGTGCTTGCAGATCCATCCCATCGCTACTATATCCTCAGACTAAACAAAGGTGTTGCCAGTGGCAACACTTTACATTTCCTTAGACTGCAATCACTTAGCAGACGCTCTTATTCACAGCCACTTACAAAAGTCAGTGTTTGCACTGAAGGCCCATGTTTAACCCGGAAGTGTTAAGTTAATCGAACAAAGCAGACCTTGTGAGATGAGACAAGGACGGCCCTGTCGACTGTAACCCCCCCCCCAGTGTAAATTACAGCCAATCATGCGCTAGTAGAGCATGCCAGGGGGGCGGGGCTTCAGTCAGAAACAGAGGAGCAGTCACACAGTCTCAGGGCAGCTCACTCACAGCTGATGACAGTTGGGCTCAGGTTTTAAGGCCCACGTCTGCTCCACACAGCTGAAACATGCCCCACCCCAGACAGCTGAACCCCACCCGGCCCGCACGTGCCCCTAGTCCCAGTCCCAGCCCCTGATCCTGCCCCTGCCCCACACAGCTGACCCCCTCCCTGCCCTCCCCCTCTGTTATTGTGTGGCCTGCTCTGCCTCGCTGTTTAACTCCATTATGGGAGAACAAGAGCGCCAGAGAGGCAGAAAAGGGGGCAGAAGCCCCTCGTGCTCCAGTTTCCAACAAAGAGGCGACGCACGCTCCACTGTGTGTGTGTGTGTGTGTGTGTGTGTGTGTGTGTGTGTGCGTGTGTATCTGTGTGTATGTGTGTCTGTCTGCAGGGGGGTGAAAGGTGAGGTTGCTGTGGTCTGTTGTTACACACGGGGGTGTGAATGCCTGTGGGTGCATAGCCCACACACCCTGTACTGTACCACTGCCCCCTACCACCCCCCCTCCTCCCCCACCCAAACTCTCTTTCATAGAAAGAGGCCATTTCACTTTGGGGGGGGGGGAGGCGAGACAGTCATAACCACATGTCCTTTTATTTTCAGATCCTGCATCTCCATAAAACCGCACGGCAGTTCAGCGCAGAGGTTACTCCGTACACCGCTTTGACAGCCAGAGAGGGCAAAGAACGCAACAGTGACAGGCCGGCATTCTCACAAGCCCTACGGGGGGGCTTCATGTTTCAGTCGCTTACCATTTCACTTGCCCAAAATTCACTAAAGGGAAAATCTAATTTACCAAAGGTTCACAGCACTAAGTCTCAGTACAAGATGAGTGCGTATAAAGTTGTGCCAATAAAGTTTTTTTTTTTTTTTAAACTGAAATTACATCTAGATAGATAGAGATGGAAGGGCCCATAAAACATGTTTTAGATTCATGTGACAGTCACAGACGGAGCTTGTGTATCAGAGAGGTGCTTCAGTCCATACTGCGTAAGCTCATGATCTGATCTGCAGAGGACCGGTGCCGGTCTCCTTTAGCTACAGTGCAACCTGCCTGTAACCACGCCAGACTGAATGACCCTGCTGTAGAGACGGAAACACTGCGGGACTGAATCATTCATATTCAAAGCCTGTTTGAATAGCCTCTGAGTAAATAATGAAGCACAGACCGTAAAAGAACGAACAATTCACAGAATGAAATATTCATAGAATGCGCTGCAGATTAATAGCACATAATTATTCTCCGTTTTCTTTTCAGCATAATGAATCGGCCGATAAGAAGCGTATCTGAGATCTGCTGCTTAATCACTGAACGACTCGCCGTGGGCAGCGGCAGCAGCAGCGGCGTTTAGCGCAAGTTGCCAAACACCAAGTTGCCAAAAAAACTTTCATTCTTAAAAACAATTCTTGGCAAAAATAAGATGAATTAGCATCCTGTTTCAGTCGAGCACGGCGCCGTGCACTAATAATATCCCGCTCGGAGTTATAAAATGATCCGTGGTGGATGCTGCTCTTACAACAGGCTGCACTGCGTTAGCACTCCTGGTTTGCTTACACAGGAGGATAAGGCATTATCTGTAGGCCCACTGGCTGAGGCTCAGCTAACCCTGCAACAGACGCGCTCGCCGGGGGCCACACAAATGCAGAAGAGAGCAGGCCTCGGCCTGCAGGGGACTGGCCACTAAAGGCATACAGGGGTAGTGCTGGGGCAGTGGGGGGGAGAGCGCGTGGGAGCCGTGCTGCACACACACTGGCCCGTCACACAGCCTCCCTTCTGTCTTCAGCGTCTGTGAACGCAGCCAAGCTTCCTACGTGAAACACGGGCGAAACGAGGGAAGTCCCATTTCCGCCACTGAGCCCCCATTCCCGGGAATTCTGCGGAGGGGGACCGTTTTTCCCGCAGTACCGTCAGAAGGAATGCGATGGCGGAATGAGGCCCGGTTGCCACGGCGGCGTTCCTTTGTCACGCAGTGACCCCACCCCCCGTACAGAGCCGTGTGTGCGGAACAGGTGGCGCGGGGTGCCTGTGCACCGCCTGTAGCACACACAGCTGAGCGAGGGGCCTGGGAGCGCATGTGACACGCGCGGGCAGCCAAAGCTCTCCGCGCTCACAGCCACGGTGTGATGTGTGTGTGTGTGTGTGTGTGTGTGTGTGTGCGCGCGTACATGTGTATGTATGTGTGTGTGTGTGTATGTGCGCGTACATGTGTACATAAGTGTGTGTGTGTATGTACCTGTGTGTCTGCGTGCGTATGTGTGTATATGTGTGTGTGTGTGTGTGTGTGTGTGTGCGTACATGTGTATATAAGTGTGTGTGTGTGTGTGTGTGTGCATGCGTGTAGGGAACTGTCGCCACCTCTCTCCCCTGACACCAGGCTGAAAGGCACGTAGGACACACACCAAGCAGGGCTGTGCACTTCACTTGGCCGGCGCGTCGCTGAGAGGCCGTACATCCAGCGGCCTCCACAATGCCACGCTGAGCGCCAAAGCACGTGCCAAGCCCGCAAACACAGCGCACTCCCGAGATCTTGAGTGTTCAAGCAACTTACCTCCCTGGACTCGTATGCACTCTGTCAGAGCTGAATCAACGCTTGACATTTTACTGCGTGTACCCAGTTTTCAGTACACAAGTAAACAGGACACAAGTGGGGGGGGGGCATCCTAACGCTGGCAAATGGATCACACAAACAGAGCATTAACTCGGGCCTGTGAAAAGCTCAGCTCGTACAAACAGCCTGCGATCCATGCCGGAGCTGCACGGCAGCTGATTAAAGCCTCGGCGCTAATCACCGAGAGACTGAGAGCGTCATCAGCGCGGGAGCAAGCGCTAACGGCGCTCCCCGCAACAGCACAGGCCAGAACAAGCGGTCGCTGAAGCAGGGACACAGTCACCACGCCGCAACAGCAAAAAAATTAAAAATAAAATAAATACAGTTAAAAATAAATCATTAACCCTTTTCAGTACACTAAGCCCTTGGGGTAAAGCTGGGACACTGCATTATGTGAAAGACGGACCGGGAATAATGGCGTCTGACGTCGATGCACATATAGTATGAGCTGCTAATAGCTGAGAGAGTGACGGAAAGAGTTTGCTGGCTGCTGAGAGGGGGTCCGGCACACGGGATGCGACACACACACGCCACTGCTCTTCAGCACAGCGTCCGTGTGGATCGGGCAGCTAAGGTCTCCGCTGGCGTATTTTCAAAAGCACTAATCAGCGTCGGCCATGGATGCTCTTACGCACGGGCCATTACTGAGAACGCACGTCACCTCACTTTAACCGACAGGACGCTTCGCACCAGTGTGAAGGTGACTGGTGCTTACGGCAGCTGAGCACGATGCAGTGGGGCGAGCCTCAATTCAACCTTCGTTTGGTTTTTCAACGTCAGCAGCAGCAGCAGCAACACAAACAGGACGACTTAAAATATAAAGCGTTGGCATCAATCCAAAAGCAGTGCAAAAAAACAGAGAGATTTTTCTAAAAGGTGACCGAGCTCAGTAGCAACGCTCAGCGGTACACCTTTTCCTTTAGCTGTTAGCGCAGTGAGGCTAACGTGTGCGCCGCCTGGTTCGAGGAGCAGGGGATCTGAGCGCGCTCAGTAGGTCGGGAGGTTCCCGTCCAATCTGCTGCCCCTCCATCAGACCCGGTGCTGCGCCTCCTCCCTTCCCATGAGCCTCTGAGCCGAAAATAGAGGCGTCTCCACTGGACTGAGTTAGCGCTTCCTCCGGTTCACACCGGCCCCCTAATCCCGGAGTCACGCTCTCCGAATATGGTGTGCGGGCGGCCCGGGTCGCTGAACGCTGGATTAATACGCCGAGTTAATTACGCTGCCAGTGCTCAGAGGAGTCACTGGAGTTAACCGCCACGCAGGTGAGCAGACCCAGCGAGGATCTGCCATTCCCAGCATCACTTCACCCTTCACCGCGTCAAATGCCGTTTAGCACCAGCTATCCCATAATCCACTTCAGTCTGCCATCAACGCCTACATTTCAACATCAAGACAGAGCACACACATCTCTGTTGATGTGATAAAATACTACGTTATTTTTTTTTTTTACATTTATCAAAACTTATATTTTGAATTAACTGTCACAAATACATTAAAAGTAGATGTTATTTTTTCATACAAAATGACCTCACATGTGCAAGCCACAGAGTGACATTTGGATATTGAGGCTTCAGAAATGAATCTATAATTTGTAAAAGGATCCTTGCTCATGCCCAGGCTCTGCAGATTTTAGCCTTTGGCACTATTGATTCACCTCGTTTCCATGTAAAGAGGACCGTTCTGCCCCTCCTTCACTCCATCTTCCTGCCTGTCATACAGTGGACACATCTGTGCATCTGCTGTCCTTCTCTGACCCGTTAAGACCACAAATATCTGATTAGAATGTTCTGAACTGCTATGTCCTAATTCCCAACAATCACTGCTGGTAATTAAAAGCAATGGAGTTCTAGAACACTGAATTAGAATTTTGAAAAAAACACTGCAAAAACCCTCCTCTTGAAAAGGATAATGCTGCAGGCGGGCTCATTTTCATTAAAGAATAGAACAGAGGGGAAAAAAAAAAAGCTCACGTTTCTTTGTCTGGGATTTGCCTGTCAGCCAGCGGGGGGAGGGGCTTATCTGGGTGACCTCTGTTAATAGGCTGTGCCGTTCTCTATTGGGCGAGGCTCGAGGGGCCTGTTCTGTATGTGTGCCAGCACCAAAGCGGGTCTGTAATCCTTTAATACCTCGCACCTGAACACGGCGTTTCTGAACACGCCGCTCCAGAACAGCCATTCTGAGGACGGCGGCGGGACAACGGGAACGCCGCACGACCTTGGCGGAGTACGCGCCGTGCGCTCCCAGGTCTGAGCTGGCTCTCCGGGGCCGGCCGTTCCAGGGGACCGCCCGGGTGCGGCGGGTTCGACAGGCGGATCGGCGGAGCGTGCAAACGGGCCGGTCACACGGGGACCACAGCACACCCCTGCAGACAGCTGGTGGGGGGGACTCTCTGCAGCACAATGGGCTGTCAGTACAGCTCACACCACTGCTCCCCAGCAGGTTCATCCAGCTCTCCAGCACCTCCTGACCTCCACTGGCCTGGCGCATAGAGTCACACACACACATTCTCTCTCACACACACACACACAGATACACACACACACTCTCTCTCTCTCTCTTTCTCTCACACACACACACACACACACTCCCTCTCTCTCTCTCACACACACACACACACACACTCCCTCTCTCTCTCTCACACACACACACACACACACACACACAGGTTCACAGTGGACACCCTCTCATTATCCTCAGCCCCACTGTAATTATCAGCGCTGCTCTGAAAGTGGCCTGCGCGCACGGCCTCAGGTTTGGCCGCCGTGCCCGTGGCAGCGAGAGGCTTTGGGAAAGGGGCCGTCCTGCAGCGGTATCCAGGGCCCGCGGCACGCCCAGCACTAAATCACCACCCGCACCGCTCCTCCTCCCGGGTCAGGGGTAGAATGTCAGGGCCCAGCCCGGGGCCGTCCCACCAAAACCGGCCGCCTAATTTATGTACGAGCGCGCGGGGGGTCGGGGGGTGGGGGTTCTGGTCAGGGGGTTCTAGCTCCGAAACGGCGCACGTGCGCGCTGAGCTGGTGCACGCTCTCAGAAGCCCTCCACGCCCCGCTTCTTAGAAAGCCGTCAGGTGTCCAAACAGGAGCGGGGGGGGGGGGGGCCTGGGACACGCCCACTTCTACGATGCCGCTCCTTCAGAGACGGGCACAGGCGTGGCGTACGATTGGTCGGGCTGCCACAAACGAAAAGGCCAGGAGTACTGACCGGCAGAGAGTGGAGATTTTTACGCATGCAAATCTAATGCAGCCAGACATTATCAGCAGGCTGAAGTCCAGTGGGCAGTTTTATTACGCTGTGTTCAGGAATGTGTGCAGAGCAGTTGCGGTTGAACGCGACGTGTTCCTGAAAGTACTTCTGCAGACAGAACTGCTGACCAGTGCAACACCTCCAGGGAAACAGAGGATTCAGCATCATCAAAGGATGCCCATGTTCCATTTTATCCTTTCATCTTTATGGAAAAAATGATGCGATTGGCAATGGAACACAAGCCCGTCCTTACCATGTTCACAGCCTATTGACTGAGCAAACCTCCAATCAGTCAGTCCTTGGTTTGCATAACGGCATTCACAAAACACCTCCACACAGCACTGCACAGTCAGCCTAATGAGCACACTGGCTTTCAGGCCACAGTTTAGAAGCAACACAGCTCACTTCAGGTACATTCATAAGGAGATGACTTTTCCATGTTAACTCAGGCATGGGGTTTCAATTTAACAGTCGCCTGGAGGGAGGAATGCATTTGAGGTTTCTGTAAAAGTTCACAGATGACATCATCTCTCATCATCGCCCCCCGCCCGCCCGGGGGGCTGGTTGAGTGGAGTATCCCGGTCTGTGCATTCCGCTCTGTTTACCTCTCTGGCACTGCCACTGCCACTGATGGATTGGGCTTTTAGCCTTTTGCTTCCCTGTCTCTTCCCCGCACACTCGTCCCTGCACGTCTAAAATATGAGGAGGGATACATTTCAGAAACCTCACCGCACACATCCACGCACGCACACACAGGCACGCACACAGACACATATACACAGACACACACACAAACACATACACACACAAACAGAGACACACACACAGACACACACAAACACAGACACGCAGAGACAAACAAACACATACACACACACACATACACAGACACACACGCACACACAGACACGCGCACAAACACATACACACACGCAGGCACACACACGCACACAAACACATACACACACAAACACAGACACACACAAACACAGAAACGCAGAGACAAACACAGACACACACAAACACATACACAGACACACGCACACACACGCAGGCACACACACGTACACACACGCATACACAGACACGCGCACAAACACATACACACACAAACACAAACACAGAAACGCAGAGACAAACACAGACACACACAAACACATACACAGACACACACACACAGACACGCGCACACACACATACACACACAAACACAGACACACACACACACACAGAAACAGACACACACAAACACAGACACGCACACACACACACACACGTTTCCTTTGTGTGATCAGTGGCTGCAGGTGCAGTGAATGAAAAGATGTGAGGAGGACAGAGTGCTAGAACAGAGCGTGGATCGCGCTGTCCCCCGCACCCATCTCAACAGGGCCTGCAAGCCGGCCACATCCTGACTGGATGTCACATCCCTGTAAGTTTGCATCAGGGTGTTTGTAACTGGTCAGGCTTTCGACAGCATGAGGTTACGAGCCCAACGTCAGGCTGGCACAGATGGAAAGCAAGGCCTGAACAATGTCGTGTGCAAGGCAGATTTTACACTAAACCACTCACTAACAAGGACAGACACATTCTCAATGGCCACACTGTAGCCCCCCGTACAAATTAGTCAACCTGCAACGGACCTCAGCCAATCAATAACCATCAGTAAAAAATTCAATATTTATCGATTGTGAGGTCAAAGTTCCCTGTTAAAAGGTTATGGTTCATCTTCAGTATATATCCATCATGCTGTGACATCATTAAAAACATTACAATGTATGTACAGAAGAGAGCAGAATTTGATTTCAGTTGAGGAAATCTTTTTTTTTGAAGATAATGTTCTTCAAAAATATTGTAGTCAGAACTTTTATCAGATAATGTATAAATCCTAATTTAGACCGCATGGCAGTACTCACTGTTTACACCAACAGCCGTGATGTGATCAGCATAATATGCGACTGGAAATGTTTTGCAAGAGCTCTCATTAATAATGCAGCAAGGCTTCATTAGAATAGAATAACTTTATTTTTCCCGGACTTAAGCACTTTCTCCGGGACAATGTGCTCCGTTGTCTTTGATGAGATTTTGAACAGTGCCCCTTACAAATTAAGAGAAACATCTCTGTTCACCAATATAAAGTGCTAAATACGATTCTATGGTTTTGGTTATTAATAGAGTGCATTTCCAAAGGGCTCTGCAGGCATTTTCCAAATTTTACCGAAAATTTAAATGCTATTTTTTAAAATACATTTTTTTACCCAGGTGTGGTGTGTGTGTGTGTGTGTGTGTGTGTTTGTGTGTGTGTGTGTGTGTGTAAAACTGGCATTTGTGAACACACACACACACACACACGTAGGCGGGACAGACAGCTCCTCCGGACCCACAGCGTTTTGTTGTTACCTCCCCATCACCCGGCGCCTTGGCAACGGTAACACAGCGAGCGCGTGGCTCGCGCCCCATCGCCGTGGTGAAAACGCCTCGGCGTCCCCGCGCTGTGACATCAGCAGCTGTGTTTGTTTACTGGGGGGGGGGACGACGGGCGCTCTTCTCGCCGGTCCGGGGAGGAAACAAGCTCCCAGCGAGCGCTCGCCTCCCCCCATGAATTACTGGATTGATTGGAGGCGAGCGCTTGCCAGCATGAAGGAGCAACACTCCAAACCACTAGGACTCCATTGAGAGGGAGCCTCGGACCCGTCGAGCCAAGAGCTGGCCAAGAGTCCCTCTCACTAAAGCCAAGCCGTTCAGCTGGCCCCGAACGGCCAAAGCTCATGCTTCACGGGATTTTATTAAGACACAAAAGCAATCCTGCACATAAACGAAGGGCGTGCTGTACACCGATGGGAACTTGTAGACTTTTTAAATGAAGAATGAGTATTTACCAGGTTTTTACGTGCACAATCGAACTGATCAAATTTAGCTAATTTCATTTGAAGAAATGTATTGTATGTGCAAGATACATTCTGCCTCAAGTAGATGAGCCGGCTAAAAAGTTGGGCAAACAGGCTCACTTACTAATAACACTTTCAAAATTATCGAAGTATAGAACAACACACATTCAATGCACAAGTATCATATCACTGCTCAAAGTCTTGAGCATTTCAATAAACATTCCCATTAAAATCTATACCCCATCACATTCGGATAGTAACCCAATACGTAAGAATAATAGAAGTGAATGCGTTACCACATATTAGCAGGACTTACTGTAACACACACACACACACACACTCACACACGTACGTGCACACCGGCATTCATGAACACACAACACACACACGTACAGATGTACACACGCACGCGCACGCGCGCACACACACACACACCCGCACGCATGCACACAAACACACTTCTCACAGACCTGTCTAGCTGAAATGTGGGTGCAGGTGATGTGACTCGGGGGGAATGCAGGACCCCCGTGTGAGCCGGCTGGCTGCTGTGTGCTGCACTGTTCCTCCGGCTGGCTCTCCTGGGACAGCGCTGGAGATTTGGGTTACACGCAGCACCCCTGTGCATTCCAGCTGTATCCTATATCTGGATGGGTTTCAGCTTTTTCCACATAATGGATGGCTTTGGGTTTTAGGGTTAAGGACAGCTGATCTTGGATCCATAAAGAGAAGGGGGGGGGGGCACAGACCTTTGAGGACATTCCCCCACCCAGGAACACACCAAATAATGCCAAATCCACCCCTGTCATTCTAAAGCACTTAGAAATCTGAGATTCAGTAAAGCGTGTGACATAATGCACAGGTCCCCTAAGGCCTGTAGTTCTGGTGCCATCTCGATCAGACTTGGCTAGCAGGTAAAATGATATTCCTCAGGCTTTACAACCGCAGACAAGGACAGAACTGTTGTCTTTGTGTGGCAAAGCCTGGCGGCTGACTTCAGTAGAGCCAGAGCCTCTTTGGGTGTGTAAGTACAGCTTTAACACAGAGCAACTCAACACAGTGAACGCAGTTTAGAAAAGAGGTGTCACAGACAGGTGTGGCAGACAGATACCCTTTACTAAAGCCTGTACATTACGTCCCTTTACCACAGGTTTCCACATAAAGCCCCAAGATGGGGGGCATAACTGGGCCAGCGTGACAACAAGTGAAATTAACAAATTGCATTCCACAGACAGTTTCTCTAATTGACTACTACTGTAGTGATTAAAGAGATGCATTTCAAATTCAAAATGCTGACTGTATCATACAAAGTGGCTTTAACACCCATCACAAAATATTTGCACACTGACCTCTGAGACAAAAATCTTTCACTTCATTGTGGGTTTTAAACATGATTTTAGACATGCTCATATGAAGGGAGCATTTCATACGGGAGGCTGAACAGAAGACAGCGCCTGCCCCTGTTTCCAAACTCAGAGGCCTTTCACAAAAGGCCTCAGGCCAGGAGAAATTACAGGTGTTCAGCTGACTGCACAACTCCCTCGAGTCCAGAGGCTTCCAGTCTCCTATTTGGATTTTACTCGGTCTCTCATAGGGCTCTGTTACATCACAATGTGGGAGACTGAACAAGGGAAGCCAAGTCCCCCAGCAGTTTGTCAGGAGAAATTAGCATTTCAGTATAATGGGGGGTGGACATATTACATCTTCCTGAAGAATGCCAATGCCCCCCCTCCTGCTCCAGAGGAGGAGGCTTGGTATTAACAATTAGCTCATGGCTTCTTTTTTATTTCTGAATAGCAGACACAGACAATTATATAACAGCGTCAAATTCCAAGAGGGCCTTCAATTCAGCCAAGCACTCAACTTTTGTTTGTCTTTTTTAATTTGTTTTTGCAGTTGTGTTGATGTATGACACTGTATTAGTACAGGAGGAACTAGGACAGGGGTCCTCTCTCTTATCCAGAAAGGGTCGGTGTGGGTGCAGGCCTTTTTTCAAACAAGCACTTACACACCTGATTCTGCTAATCAAGGTGCTTAGCAACGGCTCTAGCGGTTGATCGGTAGAATCAGGTGTGCGCACCCACACTGGCCCTATCTGGATAAGATTAAGGACCCCTGGTCTAGGGTCTCCCTTATCATCCCTCAAATTGAATTTCTTCAAAATAATCAAACTGAGGACTTGGTGGGGCAAAGCTGTTGCAATGTGGTGTGTTCAGCTCCATTCAGATGCTACCTAGCTGGGATACAGGGACAGAACACCCCCCCCCCCCCCCCCCCCCCCCCCACCCCCACCCCCCCTCTTACATCACTTATATAGTGATGTCATTTTCTCATAAATCATGGATTATGTAATAAACTGGCACAAGTGATATCATTGATGCGTTCCCATACTGTGAGTATGCATAGCGGTACTGAGTACCGTTCGTGTAACGCTAGCATTTCAAGGAAAAGGCCAGTGATGGAGGCACGTGGACCTAAATATGACACCCAGCTGGGACTGCGTTCTCCGCTTTCACACCTCTGTCCCAAAAGTGTTACTGTACAACCCACAGCGCAAGGCGGAACCGAACACTCCTTCGAGGGAAATCAGTGCCAGAAGTAGTTGACCATTAACTTGTGAATTTTTATTTCTGAATAAAATAGTGTTTCAACTTGTAACTTTAATCTGTATTTTAGCATTTGAATTTGTATCAAACGACTTTTACATTTAATATATCATCTAGAATTCACATAACCCTGGTATATTTCCCAAGTGCAATTCAGGGCTTGTAAAGCTTGTAGAGTAAAAATATTACCTGTCAACTGGTCGGTTCGTAGCTGGTACGAACTTTACCTCTTAATGTGTTGGAAGATGATACGGATCTTGCATCCCTTGTATCAAACGCTGTCCATCTCACCTAAAACTACCTGCTGCCAATGTAAATAAACAGGGAAACAATTAAATGTTAAATGGAAAAAACACCTTGTGCGTTTGCAAACCATTTTCTCAGACACAAGTTTCAACTGACTTGAGCGAATCTTGCTTCCCAGCATACAGCCCACTGCCTTCAAAAATGTCACTTAAGACTAGAAAGAACGCAAAAAAGCTAACAGATTTTCAGGTGGTGGAGCTTCAGTTTCTTACAGGCTAATCAACCATGACACTTCGAACGACTGGCTAACAATTTCAAATGTTTTCCGGTTAATTTACCTGCCACAAATTACGTCCAAAAACAATATATATTTATATTTACCGCTTCTGTGCGATACAACAAACAAAATAAGAAACTGGGTGCCGTTAAATGTTTGGTTTTTATAGCAGAAACAGGAAACGGATCAAATCGCTTTACGCTGACAAACAAGCAGTGATATTTATCAACTGTCATTCTAAACTAACAAGCTTCTAGTCCATATCACGCTGTACCTGACATAGCTTAACAAATACGAATTAAGGAAACTGATACATATGTTAAATAAAACTAATGTCCAAAGTTTCCACTGTTGTTTAACAGAAATAACGAAGAATTTAATTTAAATTACCAGCCATTGGACGACACCACGACGATATAAATTGATGCGCGAGATGATGTGGTGTTTGCTTGATGTGTGCACGTGTGAGTTTTTGCAACTGATCTCATGACGTCAGATAAAAATATGTATAGCCTAGTGTACGTTTGTGTATGTATTCCATTTTATTTTAATGCACTCTGTGTAAAGAATCGTTGTCAAAAAAGTGCATTTTTGAAATACCACAGCATTGCATGTGTTTTTCTTAACCACTGAGCTGTGATGCTTTTCTCAGTTGAGTGTTTTCTCAGCAGAGATGTAGCATCACATGCTTAACGCCACTCTCATGCTTAGCTGCGGCACTGCATTTATTATCAGCCAGGCATTTCCTCGGACAACAGCAGTTGCTGTTCTGCTCTAAACCCTCAGTAGATCGCAAAGCAGTTTCTCTCCACCCCTTCCATTTGGCGGCGTTTAAGCGTAATGCATCATTATGTAATCTGAGGGGAAATTAACTAACTACCCGCAGAAGGTTTTGGGAGCGCATTTCCTTTCCTCAGCCAATGAGATGATGGGAGGAATTAAATTGTCTCAGTCTCAGCCTAATGTATGACAGGACAGAGTCTGGTCACACGGGCCGTATACAGTTATCAGAAATCAGTTTTATTTTCTCATTTGTAGGCGGTGGGCTGTGACTGACTAGCAAGGTGGGGCCCAGTCTGCGTCTTGCTTCATGACATAGCCTGCCTCTGCGACCACAAACGGATGGGTTGGCAGCCCACCATGCTAAACGTACGTAAGCTCTTTAAGCATCCTACATATTCAACTGAAGGTCTTCTGTCTCGCAAGGAGGAAACCCAACCGCGCGCAGCAACGTTTCTGCCTCCCTGCACACTGCCAGTTGTCACGTTTCCTAAATATCGTCAGTCACCTTCACCGCCGACCAGCGAAAATCACAGATGACGGGGCCCAAAAAATACAACTGTCAGTTTGGAGGCAGAGATGTCGCTGCAAGACGTGTGCTGGCGTGATCTCTGGGGACACGGACACATGGACTCTGCCAGAGGGCTGCTTAGACTGCAGTCTACAGTGAGGCCCTCCTGGCCGCCCCTCCACCTCCCACCCCCCCACAGTCACATTCACTAACATACCCAGCCAATGGGATCTGACAGGCAAGCTTGGCATGATAACTGTCATTCACCTGACCTGATTCGGCATGGCACGAGAGTGCCCAGCATCCACAAAGCACACCCCAGCCCATGTCCACGCACACTGGCGACTAATTTGCCTTTGAAAATACACCTTTGGGGTGTATTTCACAAAGCAGGATTGCTGGGTCGGCTTAGAACAGCTTTCTTTATGTCAGTCCAAGCTCCACATTTGGGAGGGTTGCAGGTTTTACTCAGTGCAGTTATCCAGCTAACTCGGTAATCCCCTGGTGTCTGTTGGAGAGGTTCAGAGGATATCCTCAAGCTCACAGGCATGAGCCACAAGCATTTTTGGGGCAAAAAAACCGACGGCATTGTGAATAATGAAAACGTTTTTATATTTGTTTAAGGTAAACTCAGATTTAACTGATTTGGACTTCATGGTTAGTGCTTGTTGTTAAGCATTTTGCAATGTTGTGTGCTGCACTATAGATTGGACAAAGAGGAATTTTCAAGGGAGCGATTCCAGCTGACATAGGCCTGTAGCTATTCATACACACAGAGATGACCCTTGGCTTTTTGCACACTAGTCTGCTTGTTGTGCCGGATCGCCTGTATCACTTATGTTGCGCAGGGGCTACCAAGTCTGGCTTTGAAGGTCAAGTGTATACCGATGCCATTTTCAGTCTCAATTGGATGTGCCACTTGGACTTCCAGTTCTGTACATGCAACTGCTGGTATGGATGAGCTCACTCAGGCTGGGTTTATCTTTCGTTCTGCTCATTTTTAATTGCTGAGATTTGGGTTACAGTTGGGTTTGCTTGTCCGGCTCACAACCTTACGGTAATATGAGCCGAACCAGTTTGACTCACTGGCGTGAGATAATCCACCACATTCCAGAGGCGTGCTTTGCTAAAATCCACTGATCAGGTTACTACTTCCAACAAATTACGATCTTGTGTAAGTGGGGTTCCAGTTGGTGGTGGTGATTCAAGACAACTCAGCAAGAGACTTATAATACTGGCTAAAAAAAAAGGTAAAACCAAGAACATTTGAATAACGAATGTAAATCTTTGTACTTTTCTTCTACATTTTAGGTATTTAGCAGATGCTTTTATTTAGAGCGAGTCTTGAGTTGGCTCTAATGTTGCTTAATGAACTAACACGGGAAGACTTTATAAGACTAGCTATAACCCTGAGATTTGAGGAGCTGCCCAAATGCACTCTAAGTCAGCAGGAGTGACATGTCAAATCAGCAGCAGGGGTTGAAGGGCACATATTCCTGGTCCAGGGCCATTGGTGCTCCCCCCCCCCCCCCCCCCCCCCCCATGTTACTGAGCAACCAATTTGATTCCCAGCTGCCTGAATGGGCAAAATCAGGCAGAACGCAAGAGTTCAAATGAACTGCCTTGATGCACTCATCCAGCTCCTGCTAATGAAGCTGTCACAGGCGTGACGGATGGGCCTCTGGTCAGGCTACAGAATCTGATTGCTTCAGAGGAACAGAAAGCTCTGAGGACCTCCCGAGTAGTGGTTCAGGTAGAGTGGAACCGCCGAGGTCTTAAAAGGACAGGCAGTTCCTGATTCCACACGCCCCGTGCGCCAGGCCCGGGAACACACCACAGCACTCTGCAGCTGAACCGCGAGCTACAGCTTCACCGAAGGTCCCGGGTCGTAAGAACTATACCGCCAGCCGACAGGCCGGTATGGCGCCTCTGGAAAAATCTCCGCTAAATTGTATATAACAGTGAACAGACAATAATTCTCCAGGCCCTTATGTCCCTTGACCGAGCCAAAATAAACTGTCGACGCTGTATCGTCTTGCTGAAAAGAAACCACATCAAGCACCGTATTCTGTAAAGAGATGGGACATTAAAACTTTTTTTTTTATTATTAATATTTTCTGGCCACAACAATAAATTTACAAATGATCACTAGAAAAAGTTTATACTTCCATCAGCTGTACAATACATACAGTATCAGTAAAACCGGACGCTGAATTTAAAACCCGCTACAACGACTGTGTAGTGTCTTCAGCAGCATTTGCACCCATTTCACCCAGGAAATAAACATTACATACATATGTACACATCCACATTAAATCCATAGCAAATTCCACGTATGTACAGTACACTTCATTGTGGCAGAATACAAGCATCTTAGTTTAACTCGGTAAAATTGTTTCTTTAAAAAAAAAAAAAAAAGGCCTCAGGCCTCTCAACTGTGAAGATGGCAGAGAACAGCTGAGCTCAGGATTCAGGTCTAACGTTCTGACAAAAATAAAGGTAGCAAAAAGGTACAAGCTTTCAAAATGGTAAAATGTTTACCAGATGCTCGCTTCTACCGAAACTTTGCTAGCGTGTTTTTGTACGTTGGGCTAAACCTGGACTCCCTGTGGATTGGTGGCTGACAGAACACACTGCTCTGCAGGCACGTCCAACAGTGCCGTGCTACATTGTTCACAAACTCTTCCAGGTAGTGTCAGAAATAGGCTGTACGGCCCGACTGCAAAATGGCCTCAATGCCCTTCTTATCGTTTTTGATTGAAGACTAGCATTCACCAAAAATGGCCCTGGGAGGCTTTGGGTGCGCCTCTCAAGCTCAAAAGTTAAAATTCACTGGCTACTTTTCCTCATCACCAAAAACATAGAAAGGAATGCACTTTGGTACTTACCAAATGCCCTGGGTTTTTTTCTTTAAAAATCACAATAAGAATATCAGAACAGTCTGAGGTAAAATCTTAAAAAGTTTTTTTTTTTTCTTGATCTAGTCATAAAACGAAGGAAAAGTTACCTCTTTGATCGTTTGATGTTAAGACGATAGATATTGCAGTGACAAAGTCACTTTACACCCTGTGAAACAAGTCATTGCGGCTAACTTTGTTTTGTTTATTCACTGTTACCCAGGTGGCTGCAGTACTCCCCTCAACACCGCTTACCCAGCCTGTGGTCTTTTCCATCACAGAAACATCCCAGCTGCCCCCTAATCGCCACTTTATGGGTAATCTGCAGGTTTTCCTCAAAAGCGTACGTGAGATACGCCACATCCATATGCCAAATGCGTCATTCTCCAAGGAAACGAGGGGCAGTACTGTGAAGTAAGAAAAGAATGGCATTGATAACCGAAGGCACATTGTTTTAAACCTAAGGGCACAATTCCTCCTTACTACTACAGCTAATTAATAACAGCAACAGTAAAAGCTGACACAAAAAGCCTGTTGTACTTCAGTATGTGTGCGTCTGCAACTGGTTTTTTTTTTTTTTTTTTTTGGTGGTGGGGGTGGGGGGTGGGGGGTGGAGGGGGGGGTGTTTAGCAGGGCGGTGCCAGTAAGTAGCATGTGCAACACTGGGCCAACAGGCAGAAAGAGGGTGGGGTCCACAGCCCTGTCTTTCCCCACAGATGGTTGAGCCCCGCCCATGCTCACAGGTGTCTCCCCGACAAATGGGGAGTGTGACTTAACAGATTCCTTTCCTTGTGAATAATAGAGGAGCCTATAGCTTCAGATAATGCTCTCCTGAATTAGCTTCTCACATACCACGCTCCCCATGGTTACTAACACAAAACACTCAGGTGTCTTCTTGACTCTTTCCAGTGGTGTAAGTCCTTATATATTATCTCTTCTTTGAGAATCATTCGTAGGAAATAAATTAATACATTTTCTACAAAGCTTTAAAAACAATTCAGATTATAATTTTTTTCTAAAAAGGTGTCAAAATGCTACAAAAAACTCCAGTGGGTGCCTTAGAGGAAAAGCAGAGGTGCTCCTCTATTTGTTTCTTCATTGAACTATTGTACAGGATACAATGCACTGACCAAGTCATTCTTTTATACAGGTTCTGGGTTTTAAAAAAAAAGATGTGTAAAAGAATTTTGGGGTGTCAAAGTAGCATTTTCATTTACAATACCTGAAACAATCTTTTGGCCTTCCAAGGGAACATGCTCTTAAGGGTCTTAACTTGCCAAAATGCTTACAAGCCCACTTGTATATTGCTATATATACAACGTTAAATGCAAGATATCCGACTTATGCTACAGTCAACTGGTGAAATAATTTAGCAGTGTTACATTCAGAATCAAGGGGACAGAGAAATCGGGCCGTGTTTCCACTTATTACTTCCACCCATTCCATCCATTTCTGGGATGCGAACATGGCGAAAACAAATTCAAATTCAAGTTTTATGCAGTTGTATGCAGTCTCCAGCTGTATTGTCCATCACACCACAGCATAACATTTACTTCAACCATCTCAAAGCAAAATATCCTTACATCACAGGATCCAACTCCAGGATGCTTGAAATATATGTAGATATGTTGCATTTGCTTGTAAGCCACTAAAAAAAAACAGGAGCAGTATTCAAAACTATTCTGTTCCATACTTCTAAAAGAGAATATAAATACCTTTATAAAAAAGGTAAAAAGCACCAAAGTATTTATTTTCCTTCTGACAGAGCAGATTTGTGTCTAAAACAGCCCTGCAAATAAACGGCAATCAGGAAAAGGTCACTACAAAATTGTATGTATAAATACTATATATAAATATCTGCTCTGTTCCTCTACTCAATAACACCACGATTCCATCCTTAATGTCACAGACAGTGACCCGTAGAGATAGGGTAAGCTTGTCCTCTCCCTTTCCCTTTCTTTCTATAAGGAATGTGAAGAGAATTTTAGGCACATACCTTGTCTGTTATGTAAACATACTTTTTTTTTTTGCATGTTTCTCTTTTTCCTTCTATTGATAACTTCTGATGCCAGCCCAGCCTTTTTCTTTCTTTTTTTGTCTTTTCCCTCCCCCGTTTCTTTCCCCCGAATTGTCAAGATTCTCTTCCACGCACTAAACGACGCCGTCTTGCAACTGATGTCAACGAGGCACTAGAATCTTCCACAACAGGCAGCTATGAATATGCAACGGTTTGCACCAAGCCCTAAAATAAACGGTGTTTAAAATCCATTTTCAACCTCATTGACATGATATCATTCACAGGATATGCAAAGATAAAAACCCCTCAATTCCATTAAGCAGTGGACACCAAGCTCATTCCATTGTGGCCAGCCACTCCATTTTATGCTTTTCACCGACGTGACGGTCTTACTTCTGCACGGGCTTCATAATGCGTTACGCCAAACTGCATGAATGTTGGTGACCCGCAAGATTGCATACAGCTGGAAAACCTAAAAGCATAGTTCCCTTATTCTGCCATTTCTAAAAAAAATTTGTTTTTAAATATTGTCAAAGGTGCTACAAAGCCAAAAATTATGTAGTGATTATGTATTACAGAAAAAAAAACAAAATCCTTCACACTTGTAACTTCAGCAATGTTCAGGTATGGGGGGGGGGGGGGGGGGGGGGGGTCAATGAACCTATTATTTCATTCAGCCTTCTAAAAACAATAAATTACGGGACAGAACACACATCCGGGTTCAGCTGACTAATTTTGGCAACACTGTCCTCTGTTGGATATTCCCATTGGCGTCCGTCATCTGCGCCAAGTTAGTCCTCAGCTTGGCGGCCGAGCCCGTCGGAGGTAATTTGGAAATGGAGGTTATAGCACCAGAGCCCTCCGTGAGGCGCTTCACGGAGGTCTTGTCCCCGGCCGGGGGCTTGGGCAGCCGCCTCCGGAGCCAGGGGTGGCGGAGGGCCTGGCTGGGGGTCATGCGCAGCGCCGGGTCCCACTCCAGACACTGCTTGAGGAAGTCCAGGAAGAGGGGGTCGTCGCAGCCCTTGAGGGCCGTCACCCACTCCTTGCTCCCCGGCGGGCCCCGGAGCTTGCCCCGGCGCGAGCGGCCCCCCGTGAGCGCCGTGGACCCGTCCGGCAGGGTGGTGACGGTGCAGTACCGGGGGTAGCCCTTGGAGCTGACAAAGTTTTTGGCTCTCTTGGACGCGTCCAGCAGCTTCTGGGACGGCATGCCCAGCAGCTCGATGACGCACGCCAGCTGGTCCCCCTCGTCCTCGCCCGGGAGGAGCGGGTACCCGGTCAGCAGCTCCGCCAGGATGCACCCCAGGCTCCACATGTCGATGGGCATGCCGTAGCGGGCGCCCAGGATGACCTCGGGCGCCCGGTAGAAGCGGGACTGGATGTAGGTGTAGACGCGCTGGTGCTCGTAGCAGCTGGAGCCGAAGTCGATGACCTTGATGCCGCTGCGGCCCTGCTGCTTGAGCAGGATGTTCTCAGGCTTGAGGTCGCAGTGGATGATGCGGCTCTTGTGCAGCGACTCCAGGCACTGCAGGATGGAGTGGGCGAACTTGCGCACCAGCGGCAGGCTGAAGCCCTGGAACTTGTTCTTCTTGATGAGCTCGTAGAGGTTCATGCTGAGCAGCTCGAAGGTCATGCAGATGTGGTTGCGGAATGTGAAGTTCTCCAGCATGTGGATGACGTTCATGGCGGCGTCCTTGTCCTGCTTGCGCAGGTGCTCCAGGATGCGGATCTCCTCCGCCGCCTGCCGGTGGAACCGCTTCTCGTTGCGCACCATCTTGAGCGCCACGTGCTGGTGCGTCTTGTGGTCGTAGGCCTTCACCACCTGGCCGAAGCTGCCCTTGCCGATGACCTTGAGCACCTCGTAGCGGTAGGCGATGTGGTCGTGGGGCACGTGGATGTAGGAGCCCTGGTCGTCGTCGTAGCCGCCGTTGTTGGAGCCGCCCAGCACGCCGGGCCGCTTCTTGGCGTTGGGGCCCGCGAAGTAGATCTCCGAGTAGTTGAAGATCTCGTGGTGCTCGAACGCCGTCAGCTTGGCCATGTACTGCTTCATGGCCTGCTCGGGCGTCATGGGGAAGGGGCGGGGCTTGCCGTCGGAGGACTTGAGCGAGGCGGAGCTTCCCTGCCGGCAGTGCCCGCTCTCCGGCGGCCTCTCGGGCAGCGGGATGCCCGTGCGGCCCACCGGCGTCAGGCCGTTGGGCTGAGTGGTCAGCACTGTCCGTTTGTTGCTGTTCTCCTCAAAGAGCTGCTGAACGTGGATCTGCGGGTGGCTCCCAGTGTGCAGGTGCTCGTTCATTGTGTGCTTATTGCCTCCGGCCTTGAGAGAGAGAGAGAGAGAGGTAGAGAGAGAGAGAGAGAGAGAGAGAGAGAGAGAGAGAGAGAGAGAGAGAGAGAGAGAGAGAGAGAGAGGAGAGAAACTGCTGTTAGAACAGCCTTTCCAAAGATCTGTGGCAAAAAAACGCAGACTGGGCACATGGCAAGCAATACTACCAAGCTTTAATAAAAATTCATTCAGACTTGCAACACTCCACCGGGTGGTGCGACATTTCTAAGGCCTGTCATTCTGAACCGCAGACAAAAACTTAATTGTCAGAGCCGGCTGCTGGCAAAAACAGTCCATGCTGACTGCAAAAAAAAAAAAAAAAAAAAAAGTCTGTCTTAAGTGTTTTAGTCTTATTATGAGACTTCAAATCTTAGTTCTTTTCTCTCAAACAGAAAACATTAGCTCGTTTTAAGTTATTTTTTGCTTGACAAGTGAAATTGTCCTGACCCCTTTGACAAATCCTGAAATGAGTCAAACACGCACGCTATTGGTAAGCTTTTTGCCTTATTTAGCCAAAAACTATTCGAAATAAGACTTGAAGTTTAAATATAAAACTAAAGCGCTTGTTCGGATCGACTTTTTTCAGTGTACAACCATCCCTGGGCCACAGAACTCAAGTTATTTTTTCCGAGACGTTTTAATTGTACAGTAAGGTTATTTATGTTTCTGCAGCGATTGGAAAAGAACAGTGCACCCCCAGCTTTAGCACACTGCTGGTGCACTTCGGTTCTATATGTGCATCTGTGCTCTGCATTTGCCGTATGTTAGTTCTAAAAGTGACCCTGGCATCCATGGCATGCGTTTCCCAAGAGCCCGATTCAACTCCGCGTTATGCAACGTACGCTGAGAGTTTTATGGTAACGGTTTGGAAAAGGTCTGCCTTTTCTGCTTGAAACTAGTGCCAGTGCAAGCTGTGGAAGTTGCAGACTAGGTTTTTTAGTGTTTACAGAACGCGAAACTTGCATTTCCTGCTTTCCCGAACGTCCTATTTCCTGTCCGAAGCTCGGGTTTCCCTGATGGCGGTGATTGCCTCCGCATCTTGTTTTCACTGAAACATCCTGTTGCTTCAGCTGGTGGCACAACCCTTTCCTCATTCTAATCACCGTACTCGAAAACGAGGGGGTCTGAAACCCCTGGCAGCCTGCTGCAGCGGGCCCTGCAGACACCGCTGTCACGCTACTGCTCCATTCTTCTCGTTGGCACGCTCGTTCGAGGCGCTTCGTACATCACGTCTATTTTGAACCTTCGGCGGGGCCGACGTCCAGCCGGTACGTTAGCGTTAGCGCCTGAAGCGGAGCGCTGGCGGACGCAGGCGCCGTACGGCATGTTTTGCGGTTAAGTGCGGGCAGGCCCCAGCTCCCGCTGCTCAGAGCCAGTCTGCTCAGCTGACCGGAAGGGAACGGGCACGTAATGGCTCCCTCTCTGTTGAGGCTTTCGGGGCCGGTTTCACAGAAGGCCTCAGTTCCATTCTGTCCTAGTCATAAATGCAGTGACCGCCCCCCACCCCCCCCCGCAGCACACCCTCCCCAATACAGTGTGCCCGCTACCACTCCTATTTAAGCAGCAAGGTCATAAACCACCCAGCCACACAATGCGAAGCATGTCACCCTGTGCAGGTTTCCACACTCCCTGACAGCGGAGAGGGGAGGGGCTGCTCAGAGACGCATCCGACGCACCCAGCAAACAATGGCCGGATCGTCCGCTACCGCCGCAGCCCGTGCGCGACTTATTTTTTGGATTCCAATCGAAAGCGAAGCGCTTGCACGCCTGAGGATGTACAGCAGCGAGCCAAAATGGAGGACGCGCACCGGAACGCGCGCCAGAGGAACAACAAACACGCGCTTCCTGCCGTTGTGAGGAAACGCGTGCCCTGGCCTTTGAGGGGCCTGCCTGAGCGCTGGGCGCAAATCAGGCTGGAATGAAAAGGCCGCTTTGGTCCCGACTCCACCAATCAAACGTGACTAAGGTTCGAGTCTGAGGAAAGGGGGTCTGTGGCAAACAGCCGGAGTGGACCAGAGCTGAACAAAGACTCCGGCCTGCTCTCTGGGGACTGTTGGGGGGGGCGGGGGGGGGTGGACTATCATTTTAAAACACCTTGCGCTGCTTCGTCCCGTGGCCGGCGGGGTGCAGCGTGCGCGGGCGAACGCCTCCGAGTCTCTCTCTCGCAACCAGCCCCGGTTTCGCTTCTCCTCAGACGGCTTCCTTAGCCGCCGCCGCCGCCGCACGCCCAAGGCTAGCGCCATTCAAGGTAACGTTCCGATAAACCAGGAGAGGTTAACCGAGGACAGCGGATCCAGGACTGCAGACGAACAGACTAGCACAAGGAAACGGTGGCAAGGCGCAGGGCAGAGTGTAATATTTTCCGTGTAACCACCCCCCCCGCCCCCCCCCAAACCGGTCCCCATGGCAACAAACGGACACCACGGCCGTCTGGAACGGACCCCAGAACGACCGAAAGGGGCAACGAGACGAGGCCACCTCTCGTACACCTTGACGGTCTCTCTCTCTCTCTCTCTCTCTCTCTCTCTCTCTCTCTCTCTCTCTCTCTCTCTCTCTCTCTCTCTCTCTCTCTCTCTCTCTCTCTCTCTCTCTCTCTCTCTCTCTCTCTCCTCTCTCTCTATCTCTCTCTCTCTCTCTCTCTTCTCTCTCTCTCTCTCTCTCTCTCTCTCTCTCTCTCTCTCTCTATCTCTCTCTCTCTCTCTCTCTCTCTATCTCTCTCTCTCTCTCTCTCTCTCTCTCTCTCTCTCCTCTCTCTCTCTCTCTCTCTCTCTCTCTCTCTCTCTCTCTCTCCAGCTGCGACACCTGAGCTGACAGCTGTGCTCGGAGGCCGAATTAGCCCCCGGTTTTTTCCACCAGGCCTGACCTTGCCACCAACATATGCTCCGGTCAGGAGTTCGCTGCTTTTGTTGGGGACTGAAGGGCACTGGGAAACCTAAATTTAAAACACTTTAATGGCTGGAATTTTCCCCTGCGCTTGTCATTATGGGGCAAAGCATTCAGCGAAAGCGTTCGGACCGTTATTTGCTTTCAAATCATTCCAGACAGAGATTATTAAAGCAGGAAAAAAAAGCCAAATACTGGCCATTTGATATCCTTTTGTTCCTGCACTTCTGATTACATGGCGTTAAAATTGTACGATTAGGACCAATTCAGGGTGATTGGGAAAAAGCACACCTGACATACTTAACTGCACTTATGATTCACATTGATTGGGCTAAGCAATATTTTTCAAATGCCAACGACTCTTTAATTAATATGCAAACACAGTGAAAGCTGAGACCATCATACCACTGCAACGTCACATTAAACTCGATTTGTTGCACGTTTGAACTCTTGACTGTGTAAAAACACAATATCTACTTCGCACAGTTTCCTTCCGTTTCATTCGGAGGGACCTCACTTCCTCCGAAAAGCTCTCAGCTTCCGACAAAGACTGAAAAATCAATAGGATGCGATGCTGAGAGATTAAATTTGGCCAGGAGAAATGGCATGCAATACAAATTAACTTGCAGAAAAATGTACTGCGAAGCCCTGGAGACTCCTGCTTATACTCGTTATTTGTGCTCTGCATTTTCGGTAATCAATTTCATTGGCAGAAAAACACCTGACGCCTAATCAGCTTAGCTGTATATATAATGTACAGTAGAGAGGAGTGGTGGTGGGTGATGTGATGTCATACTTTAAGCTGGTCCATTTAATGTTCCCTGGCACCGACAACTCATTCTAACACCCTACACGAGTATTACCGAATGAATGCTTCACTCAAGCATGGGCCTGTGATTGATTTTCAATTTTGAGAAATCAACGGCAGGAAATTAATTAAATTGAATTAATTGGTATTTTAAGTCTGAATTATTTAAAAACTTGATGGTGTATGTACAGTGAACAAGCATCCTTTTCATTTGAATGGCGACATTCGGGTGTGTAAACAGCACTCCCCTTTCCACAAACTACACTGATTTTATCGACTTCAAGAGAGGTGCCAGTTAATGTTCAAACACACCGAACAAACTGATAAATTTAAACACGCCGTGCATAAATGTTGACGCGTCTGCGATAGGTAAGCTTCACGTGTACTTACTAAGAACAGAGAGTGAGATTGCATGGGTGAGTAAACAGCTAAACCTATCTATTTGGTGGAAGCTTCATTGGTGCTATCATCGTGTTTAATATAACACCAACATAATATTTAGTACAACACCAGAACAAATACAAAATATTTAGAACGGCAAAGGAAGTCGATAAAGGTATAGTAAAAAAACAATTAGCACTTACATTTCCGCTCATTTAAACTGTATACAGGAGCACTAGTACTTACGGCAATACACCAAAGATACATTACATCTAGTTTACGATTGCATGCACGCCATTTACTACTCTCTAATTTTACCATAAATAAGCCATTCTTAACGGAAATGACAGCAGGACTGCGTGCGCATTAGATTGCTCATTGCTCGGTGGGCTCAGTTCACCCATCCCCCATTCATGTCAGCCTACCAACACAATACATTAACGTGGGCCTGCTGCCTTTCCTTCGTCGATCACCTCGCAGATAATCCAAATCCTGACTTTCTTTATATATGTCGAATTCATTACACAGCGAAATTGAAAGAACAGAAAGCTCCACGGTATTTTCGGTAGTCAATGGCAAGTAGATTACTGCACATTTAGCCTAACTAGTCTTACCAGTGCAATGACAGATTATGTTTAGCAGACGTTACATAGCCTGGATTGCAAATAGACGCTGTTTAGCCTACGTTATGAAGCGAAAAACCTAGTGATATAGATTAATGCATGTTGCTTTGGAAACAATGGAATGCTGTCATATTCATAATGCGTGTAACTGGTTGACAAGCCTCTCTACAGCAGTACAGCATTTCTGGCTAATCTATAGGCCTCACGTGACAATAGCGGTGACAATTTGTCTCCAAGCACATTATTAGCTAGGACAGCTAGGTAACAACAACGACAACGACAACGAAACAAAGAGGTCGCTTGGTGCACGTACACTCGTTTAATTATGAGGCGATAAAGTAACGTTTACACTTAGCCTCTGTAAACTGAATCCAAAATGCACATGCACCCCCCTTTCAAGTCTGGTGTTACTTTAAAATGAAAACGACATTTAATATGCTTTTATGTGATGGCCCAAAAGATGCAGCATTCCCTAAAAGGATGAAATGTTTAACTCCAGTGGAATAAATCGTAATTCTCCCAAATATATGTAACATTCACTTGTAATGTTACAGGCTTTTAATGTACTTCATACCGTTAGTGAGTTGGTGTTCCTGAGGGGTGGTAATGTGACGGGTGATGTCGGGTCGGTCCCTGCTCCGGCCCGTAGACCCCCAGTTCCGATTCCGGGGGAAGACTGTACCTGGCAAACCACTTCACCCCCCTTGCCTATGAAAAGATCAAGAAATTCAGTTATACTGTTGACATGCTAACGCAGCTATATGATATTTACTATTCTCTATGGTTATAGATAAGCTTGCAACATACATCTGGCATTAGCATCACATATTATCTTATTCTTAGAAAGGCACCGGGTCGTTTTAGGTGTAAATCCAAGTAAATTAGTAACAGCAATATTATCTCCAATCCTCATGTTGCCATTAATTTGGACGAGATGACTGACTAATCCAGCCAAAAATGGAACCGATAAAACGGTTCCATGCACCGATAAAACGGGTTCCATGCCCAGTTAAGCCATTTTAACATTGTAGCCTGCTAAATCGAAATCAGAAATAACAAGATTGCCACTCATGTAAACTCATTTTAGTTTACCAGGGACATAACCAGTAGGCTATACTGAAACGTCTTTAAATTCCATCGATCTTGCAAAACAGAACTGTCTGGTTTGCAAAAGCGCTTAATGGGAACATTTCAGGTCACTGCACCTACATTTCCAAGAAATACTTTTGCGCATAAAGGGAAATTATAAACCACCCCATACAAGAATGTATGTTGCAAGCTAGGATACCATACCAAAATCCCAGTTTGCAACAGTATATAGTTAGCACACACTAGAAGGAAAAATACTGGATTAACCAACGCTGCATGCACGATATACAGTAAAGCCGAGATAAGTAGCTCGTGTAGCTAGCTAGCACCTCCCAGTATACCCTAGAATCGAGATATAGAACAGCTTAGAAAAATGCACCCGAAAGGATTTACGTTGCCCCTGTCTCTCAGTTTCTTACCAGTTGGGTAAACAGCAGCGCAGGGTTTCTTGGTTAACATGGCCGCTGGAGAGTCACACATAGAAAACCCACTTCAGAATCTCCCCTCCTCCCTCTCCACACTCTGATCACCAACTCTGTTACTCCAATCAGCTACATCCAGACTTGCATTCTCAACCTGTGCCGTAAACGCGGGGACAGCTTCCACCAACACCACCCCGACAGTCTACTACCATCGCTTGGAAACGCATGAAACAAACGAAGTGCCTTTGTGGTCAAAAATCCGTAGGCCTACTAAAATCGTTAATGCAACTCCACACCTTCAGCAGTCGCAACGTTCGAGCATTTAACGTCGTTTTGTCTCGCGCACACTCAACATGCATGGTCAAGCATTCCCAGTCGGTCGTGTAGGGCTCCTTATCTTTCTTTAGCTCTCGTCTACCTCTCTCCCTCCGTTAATAATGGTCGTAGAACGTGGTGGGGTCTGTTGCCAAGCCAGACTAAACTCGCGACGCACAGCGCGGCTGCGGGAGGGATTTATCGCAGAGGTATCATTTGTCCCGTGCAGAGGAACAGCCCACCCATTATTTCTCTGAACATGAAGTACTGTGTTCCGCGTTCGCAATCCATGGTGTACACACAGTGCCCAATGGACGTTTGGTTTTAGCAAAACGGGGGCGTTCGTGTTCTCACAGTGTAAAATGCCAAACAGACGTGGAAAAACCTAGAAACACTCTAAATAAGCCCATAAAGTGTGACTGTAAATGATATAATGATGTAATCCAGACACACAGAAAGATAAGAGATAATCAAATCACAGTATGTGCACCTACTATGGCCTGTTACAAATGTTATGCGTTCTTCTTCACACTCAGTAAAGAATCCACCAGTTTCTCTCATTCTTCCTGTTTGACCTCCATTGGAATGGTGGCCCTTTCCCCCTCCCCGTCCTTTTAGGAAACTATTATTTATTATTATTATTATTATTATTATTATTATTATATATTATAATGTTGTTAATAATAATATTTATTATATAATAATAATAATAATATTATTATTATTATTATTATTATTAATAACCGAATTTAACAGTTTATACATTACAGTCTTCAAACAATAACCAAATTGCGAAATTGCGTAGGTACAGTTTACCCCGGGGCAATAATAGAACACTTTATGGGTCCTTGATGCAAATGAGTTCTTTGTGAGGAAGGTGAATAGCGATGCTGGTTGCATGGCATTTGAAGAGTTCAGTTGATTGGTTATAGCAACAAATCGACACAAAATGTTAGCTATCAGCTCATGTGAACTTCTAGTTGACTTTAATGAACCTATTTTGATTCTAGGCGAGGACTCTTACCAACTATGGTTTTGCTCTGTGTGGTTTTATTCTCGCCACTAATCGCATGTGTGTCTTTTGTCACCATCGTGTGGCCATTTTGTATAACTGCACTGTTAATTGAACTAATTTGCCTAACAAACCATTCTCTATGTTAGTCTCCATTTACACCAGGGAAAGCGATGTTGTCAGGAACCCGTCAAAAAAAAAAAAAAAAAAAAACCCTCCTTTAGCACAGTACATAGAATTTTCTTTTGGAACTGTCAGGGGTGATATTACCATTTCCCACAGTCCCAGACCTCACCCTCCTCACTAGTTTGTAACAGAGGGTAATGTTAAAAGCAAAGCCGCAAGGAGTAACCAAACATGTCGGTGCATGACAGCCGGAGGTCCTGTGTGTAGTGGACCTACTTTCCGTGGGAAGCATCAGCAGGCACTATGTGAAGGACCGAACTACCGATATAGTCGGTGGCTCACTGGTGATTAGGAGGCTGTGATAACAGAAACAGGCTCACTGGGAGGCGCCAGTGATGTCAGCGTGTGTTTCAAGCCTGTCAGAGCGCCGGTAGGTGTGAAACTGAGACGCGCAGCCCGTCATGCGTCGAGTGCGATGGAGGACCGTGCTTTCTTTGCTGTTCGAATATGCAAGGGTCTCTGTGGCTCTCTGTGGCTCTCGGTGGCTCTCGGTGGCTCTCTGTGGCTCTCGGTGGCTCTCTGTGACTCTCTGCGGCTCTCGGTGGCTCTCGGTGACTCTCTGTGACTCTCTATGGCTCTCGGTGGCTCTCTGTGATTCTCTGTGGCTCTCTGCGGCTCTCTGTGACTCTCTGTGGCTCTCTGTGACTCTCTGCGGCTCTCGGTGGCTCTCGGTGACTCTCTGTGACTCTCTACGGCTCTCGGTGGCTCTCTGTGACTCTCTGTGACTCTCTGCAGCTCTCTGTGACTCTCTGTGGCTCTCGGTGGCTCTCTGCGGCTCTCTGTGACTCTCTGTGGCTCTCGGTGGCTCTCGGTGGCTCTCGGTGGCTCTCTGTGACTCTCGGTGGCTCTCGGTGGCTCTCGGTGGCTCTCCCGCCATTTCAGGGCCTCCCGGCGCGGTGCCCTGCCTGCGGCGCTCTGCGTACACCCCTGGAGCTGCGCGGCACCCGCCGATCTGTGGGTGAAATCTCTTCCCGCCCGAGGCTCTCTGGAGAACGTCTGATCTTCGAGCGATGACTCAGAGACCATCTGAGCCGCCGTGTAAAAAAAAAAACCAACGCAGACTTCTGTTCTTCCCCCCGTCGCCTTCTGCTCGCGTTTCCGCCGGATTCTTACGGATTTAGACGACCTGATGACCTGGGGAAATATGGCCGCTTTGGCCGCATGCTCATGCAGTTTAGCGTAGCAGGGACACGTGCAGGTGCTCGCTGGACCACAAGGCGAGGAAAATGACCGAATAAGTGAAAGAGTGTGTTTTCTTTTTCTGTTGTGGAAGACCATGGGGGGGGGGGGGGGGGGAGTCCCCCCCCAAGGTGCTCTAGAGACAGAGAGAGATTAAGGCAGGTCTTTGTTAGCATTTAGCATTAGCATTTTATCGCAGTGGCCTTCAAGGGAAGCGAGCCGTGCCGGAGTGCGATCGCTGGCTCTGGTTGCGGCCTTCCCCTGTGGCTCTCCAGGGAACGCTCACGCTCACTGAGGCGCCCTGATCCCTGCGTACACAAAGACAGGGAGAGAAACCGGCTCCGACAGTCACTCAAAGAGCTGACTCGCTTAGCACAGTCTTTCACCCAGTGTAACCTTCCCTTTGACGGAAGAAGAGCCTGCAGATTTCTGCGCCCTGATGGAACACAATCCCGTCTGTCTTTCATGCGAAACTGCGGCTGTTCTCTGATAAAGAGGAAAAGAAGTCAGGACGGTCGTAACAGTTGCCTGAAGCAGCCTGCTTAGAGCTGCCTCCTCAGTGCAAACTGGTTTGGCCAAGCAAAGCACTTCACTTTGCATTTGCACACAGGTTCATAAATAAAGCAGGCGATCCCAAGACCTCGTCTGTACTCAGAGCAAAGTGTGTGTCAGAAAATGCCTCTAATGTCAAAAAAATAGAAACGAAAAAAGAGCATTTTACACCGTGCAGCGATCCCCGCTGCTCTGCACTGAGCCCACAGCCCCAGATGGCTAATTAGACCGCATGTAACTGTACCTGTGCCTCTACAATAACAACCCGGCAGAAGGGAAATCACCTCGTTACAAACTTCCACCCTGTGCTCGTCGTGCAGGAGCGTATGCACCTGAGGCTGTTCAGGGAGCGCTCGCGCTCAACCAGTACTAATGATGATGATTCCAGTGAGCCCCGAAGGCTCATAAAGACCGAGGCTCGAAGCCTGCAGCCTGCTTCATGGGCCCAGTGCATACAGTCTGCTGTCAGACGACATCCACCGAGCGTGATTAAAACTACAAGTGCAACAAAGCGGGCAATGAGTTTAGATATCTAATGTTTAAACTTGAATGAACCGATGCAATTAGCTCCACGTATGCGCTTTTTTTGCACTGCAGAGGGCAATTTTGTACCCACTGGGATGACACATCCGGGCGCTGCTTCCATTGGCACCGCCATGAGCTAATGGTGTCTTGGGCAAAGCGAGGAACTGTGTTCTGCAGAGACGCCTGTCAAATAAATAAAAGAACCAGCATGAAAGATAAATGAAACTCATTGCGTCCAAACGACGATTCAAAAATTGCAATTAAAGACACAAGTTGCTTCGTCTGCGCTATTCGCTGAGGTTTTAGGTGCGAGATTAAAAAAAACCGGAAGCCTTCTGTTTCAGTTTCCTCCCTCAGCAGCTGTTGTGAGGTTTTTTCTCTCCCCCCTCGCAGCAGAGCTATCATGCTCTGATGGTAAAACACGCTTCCAGACATCGGGGGGGGGGGGGGGGATGTAGCCTGTGGAGAGTGAACTGGAGATCAGCGGAGTGTCTGCTGTTCCTCAGGCTGGCGTGGAGCGCAGTTTAAAGGTGGAGCTCAAAGGGGACGGGCTGCTGCGTGGGTATTTCTGTCACGTTAACACAACGGATCTGGCGACTAGCCGAGGGTGGAGGTGGGTTTCGTACGGGTTGCCGTGGCAAGCGGGACGGGTAGCGCTCGATGTCGATCGAAGCTGAAACGCCATCTCGCAGAAAGGTGTGACAGGTCTATATATATATATATATATAAAAAAATCTGGTGACACTGTACAAGTTTTTAATGGCTGACACTCTTCCTGGTTGGAGCTAAACCAGCTGTAAATCAGCTGTGTGCTTTGGCTCCCCAGAGCCATGCAATCTGCTGACAGCCCACAGGAGATAGGAACCGGCTGCTTGGCATCATTAATTGGATTGGTGCACGCTGCAAAAACAGGTGCATACAGGTATAGACTCAGAGGTAGAGATAGAGACAGAATCTTACTACGCAAGTGCTAATACGTGAATAAATAACTTATGACAAGATGGAGGAAAAAATATCAATCTGGCAAGACAAACGCGTGCCCAGTACAGTGGCGAGGGGAAAGGGTTCGCCTGTAATGGATCTGCAACTGGAAGCTGAGGACATCAGAACTGTGAGCACTTAAGGTGGCGCTGGTTTGAACATGAGGGCAAATTATTCTGAGGAGGTAACACACTCCCCCACTTAATGGGTGGCGGGAGGAGGGGGAGGAGACTGAGAGATCTCCTTCAAGCGCTGCTGATTCATGTGTTGTAAGTGCCTCATTAGATGCTTGACTCTTACAGTGAAGCTCTGACTTGTATTCCTGACCCCCCCCCCCCCCCATTGACACTGCCCACCAGCTATGGGTGAAACTGACGCTCTTCTGCGGGGCGGAGTGGAGGCCTTTGACACATCACACTGAAAGCCAGCTTCAGAGCCCATCACGGGTCACTCCAAATCTCCATGACCCCCTCCCCCCCGCACAACCCTCCCTGTCCAAGCAAATGACTGCTGGCAATCCCACAATGCATTTCAGGGGGCCTGGAGGAGCAGCCTCATCCTTATCTGTGTCTCATCTCTCAGTGGTGAATGTTGCCATGGAGATTAAAAAGCTCACAGTGCAAGTCCCCCCCGCCAAACACACACACACACACACACACACACACACGTGTTCCCGGGGTCTGCTGTCCCCTCCAGGAGCAGCCTGCAGAAATGAGGCTCATTAGTTTGCGTGACACTTCCAGCGAGGCCAGAAGTCACGGCGGGAGCTTGGCGGAAAAAGTGATCTCGACGCGACGGATCCTACGGTTTCTCTGCGCCTCGGAGTGTGCCAAACGGGCAGAGGGCCGCACCCCGCCCCCGTGCCAACGCAACCTAAATCTCTGCGGCGGCGTTGGGACTCTGTGGATGCCTCCGTCATTGCTCTGTCCCGTGTCGCTGATCCAAACGCCAAACGTGTACACCTACGCTCGCTCGCTCACGTGTTTTTGGGACTTAAAGGTTTCCTCAAGAAACAATTTTCAGAAGGGCAAAAAAGTTTTACCTTTCCGGGGTGGAGTTGCTTTGCTTCGCCCAGAACGTCGGTACTCTTGGAGTGACGTTCGGTTCGGTCCGGTCCGGTCCGTTCCGTTCAGTTCCGTTCCGATCCGTTCCGATCCGTTCTGTTCCAGAGTCGCGCTGCAGCCGCAGTGCACTGATGAGCGCTGGCTTTCTGAGGCCCGCTGCTGCAAGGCTGGATGATTAGGAGCCAAAGCAACAGCAGCGTAATTCATTCCATCGGTGAATTTGATCATCAGATGCTGCTAATTACTGCTGGAGAGGTCTGATGGAACATTTCAGTGCAGTAAATCTGGGCCCTGACTAATTGCACTGAATTTCAAGTGGTTCATTTAATACCCAGCTCATATTTAGCATATTGTCCTTTCCTCTGCGGCTCCAAGCTCCTTGTTCTATATAACGGACCATAAAACAAAACAAAACTGAAGAAATGATCTTTGACACTGGCACACACGCGACTATTGTTATTAAAATAAATAAATAAATCACACGGCCTTCAGGAAATGTCCGCTCACTCTGATCCAGACTATAAACAGAGCGTTAACGGTGAAGAGGTGGATTGGGACGCGTTCCAGCTCAGCTTTGCCGTGGAGACACCTGGGCCTGTCCGTCCTGTGTGTGAGCGCAGAGCAGGTGAGAGTCAGGGCTGAGCGGCTGTGGTCAGAATTAATGGGATTTATTTACACAAGCGGCACAGGTGGAGGCTCCCCCTGCTGGACGCTACGCAGCAGCGCGTCGTACCCACCGGCCAGCTGGGCCTCGCCGCACGGTCTGGCCCCGCGCGACAGCGTTTCCTTATTCGTGCACGCTCATTGTCACACATGTAACGTTAACGACAGGGGGCGGGGAGGGTGTGGAAATAAACCAATCAAAAAGCTGTGCTGGCTGTGCTGACTTTGGGCCAGATTCAGCCCGGATCCGGTCCGGGGTCGCTCGCTGTCCGGGCTGTGGCCATTGCTCCGGGTTTTATAACGGCCGTGTTTGTCTGCTCCCCAGGCAGCGCGCCTCAGTTGTGACGGACGGAGTCGTCTGACGGCGGTGTCGCCGGTCGCTGGCTTCGGCTTTGGCTAACATGCGGGTCGGGGGGCGGCAGCGCCGCACGGCGGGAGGTCAGAGGTCGTAGGTCGGAGGTGGGAGCCGTGACTGGCCAGCGATTGGCCCGGCCGGGACGTCCACTCCCCTGCATGGGCAGCATTCCTCCTGTCCCCGGAGCCTTGCTCCAGTTCGCTCTGCTAATGCCGGCCTCCTTATTCCGAGAAGCCCTCTTCCCAAAACTCCCCACAGGGAGGTGACTGTGTGTGCTGGGGGGGGGGGTGGCTGTACTGATAGTCCGGTTTAAAAAAGAAGACTATTTTTCACCTGCCCTTTTTGCTGACTAGCCGCCCCCCGCTCTCCGCCCGTCTATTATGAGGTTCAAGGAGCGGCCAGCGGGCCAACTTAACCTTTTCAAACAAATCATTTTATTTTTGGCAGACGTTCCGCTGCGCGGCTAGTCAGACCGATAAACCGGCCCAGCTGTCCCCCGTCCTGCTCTTTCAGTCTGGCTGTGTCACTTTCTTTAGGCAGGATTATCTTACCTCTGTGCGGGATGCTCTTTCCCCGTCGCACAAAGAGCCTATTCCAGTTTACCTTTGTGCAAGTGAAGCAATGTGGGATGGTTGTGAGGCATACTGAAATACTTTTTTTTTTATTAAAAAAAAAAAAAAAAAAAAAAAAAAAAGCTCTTTCAAGCTAAGTATAATTCTTGACTGTTAATTGCTATTGCAAATGTGCTATTTTGAGAATGTAGCACACCTACAGCCACCCTGACCACATAAGCAGAATGAGACCCAACTGAAATACGGTCGTGTGCAGCAGGGTTGCCATGGTGAATGGCGGGTTTCGCGCGGTCTCTTTAGGCCTGCCTGTCCCCTTCCGCGACCCCGGCGGAAGCCGTTCCGTGTCAGCCCCAATCAGCCCGCAGCGCACCTGTCCCTCTCTGCAGGTGACTACAATCACATCTACTGGGCCACAATCACATCTGTGTAAGCTGTGAAAGTGACTGAGATGAGCTCCTCACACAGAAGCCCGTCCCGGCTGAAACACAGAGTGAGTGTAACTGATGCCTTTAAAAGTGCTTCTGGGGCGTCAAGAAGCAGCAAGGGCCTCGCGCATCACCATCAGTCTGAGGTAGAGATGGATTTTGTCGGTTTGTTATGAATGGACGTCATGTAAAAGCCGGCGTCTTTTCGAGGTCTGCTGCCGCCATTTTATATTTATTTATCATCGGCGAAGGCCTCGCAAAAAAAGTGGCGGTGATGAAATCCGGACGTTCGGATTTCCGCCCCGCTGCGGTCCAAAGCGTGCGCGGGACTCGCGGCTCGCGGTTCCCGTTCTCAGACGGCTCTTCTGCTTCCTGGCCGCCGCCCCGCGTCCGCTTCCTGCGCGGCCTCCCTTCATCGCCCCTCCGGCGCGTTCTCCAGCTGACTGTTACGCAGATGGAACGCCTCCAGCGGATCGAGAATCGCGTTCCGAAGCGTTTTGGGTTTCGCGCCCCGCTGGAATAAGACCTGAAGGGTGACTGCTGAGATTTTTTAAGAATCTGCGCTCGGAATAAATAGCCCTGTCACGCACTGGAGGGCCCTGCGAGGGCAGCACGGGGAACTTACCCATTTAGGAACAAGCCTTAGGCATCTGCTGACCAGCCGGCTTCAGCGTTTCAATGGCCGCTGGATCACAAGGGGGAGGAACAGCTGGGGAGGTCCATAAACAGGCCGCTGGGACTCGGGCCCAAACGAACTCGGTGACACGGGGCCCGCCCCGGCCCAGTTCCTGGAGGTCTACCATCCCGCAGGGTTTCAATTTCAGCCCTAATCTGGCACACCTGACTCTGCTAATTAGCGGCTCAACGAGGCCTCTGGCTGTTTAACGAGGAGCGCTTTGTCAGGCTCGGATTCGAACGGGGACGGGCAGCCCTGCTCCGACACTTCAGACCAAAGTGAAGTGAGCACTTGTCCTTTTTTTTTCCTGAAGTACACCTGCCCGAGAATAGGCTGTTCTGATCTCAGACAAAGGACCTGCAGCAGTAATGGCATCGGTAATGGTAGCTCTGTCCTCTCCTCCAAAACACAAAGTGCTGCGCCGTGTGACCGTAAGGACTTTTTTTTTTTTTTACGGGAAAAGGCATGGGCTCCGTACAAGCAATAACATGACGACAGGAGCCTTATACTCAGCGGGGAAATATTTCTGCGGGAGGCGTCCTGTTGATTATCAAGGGAAAGTTATATTTAGTGTCATTTTTCACCACAGCTCTCCTAAGCCCTGTGTCTTCATGCCCCTTTCCAGTCGTGCTGTAGAACAGATAAACCCTGAAAGCGTCTCTTCACACTGCTGGTGGGTCTAGGGGTGCCCTGCTGCAGAAAAGGGGTGCAGCCCGCAGCGTGTGCCCCCGGCTCGGGGTCAGCGGGGGACGCTTTTAGCCCTGGAGAGAGTCGGGGGGGTTGGCACGGCCCCCCCTGGCCCGGGTCCACGTGGCATCGGAGCCATTTTCCACAGCCCGGCCGCGAAATCCCCCCGCCAGCAGGCCCCCAAACGGGCATGACCCGAGATGCCATCTTCGCCCACCGTCCAAATGAAAATGCCACCATCCACCCCCGTCTAGACCACGGATACTCAGATCTGGACCTCGAATCCGAATCTGTTTTTTTTTCCGGCCAGGTGATTAACTGAACAGTTAGTGCTCCTGATTGGCCAGACTACATTCACACCTGACTCCCAGGTAAAGGGAGGATGGAAAACCAGAAAATCAGTTCTTGGATCTTGAGTGTCACGGTCTTTACTGAGCAATCTCTCTCCAGATTGCACATTGGTGATGCTGCTCTAATGATGCTGCAACAGTAGTGGTCCTCAAACCGTGGGTAGGAACCCACCGGTAGGTTGTGTGAGGATTTGATACATGTGAAACTACTGTGCATATCATCCACTGTCTGTCATCCACTGTCCATATCATCCGCTGTCTGTCATCCACTGTCCATATCATCCGCTGTCTGTCATCCACTGTCCATATCATCCGCTGTCTGTATCATCAGCTGGAGCCAAACTGAGGTCCTCCTTGTTGGGGGCTGGGAGTCCAGCCTCAGCATGGATAAATAGGAGGTGTTGCTCCCGCAGGGAGTTCAGGGAGGAGGCGTCATGTGAACAGGTGGGCCGCAGGAGCGGGTCGGAGGTGCGTGCGCGCGGGGCGGGGCAGGGGCAGGGGCGAGCGAAAGCGAGAAGGCGGGTAAATAAAGAATGAACAGAACCGGCGCTGAAAGCCTAGCCGGGAGGCCCCGCTGGGGCCCAGGCGTGCCCAGAGAGACGGAGGTGATGAAACCCGAGCAGGCCGGGCCGGGACACCTCAGCACCCCGGCCCGGGGGCGGTCCGAAATAGCGCAGCGCGGAGTTTCCGGACAGGGGCGACGCGTCACGGGTGAAGGGGAAAGGGGGGGGAGGGGCAGTGTGGTAAAACAGCAGGGCTGGGCCTCAGAATCCAATGGAGGTTAGGATGCTAGAAACAAACAGAGAAGCAAATGAATAAAGTAAATGAAGACTGAATGAATCATGAAAGGTTCAGAATTGTAGGCTTGTGCACATAAATGTAAGACATTAAAGAAAATTCACACCGTATAGCTTCCATATATCCTTATTTCACCAGGAAGTGCATTGCTTTATGTCATATTACTCCTAGCTTTTGAACAATAATTCTCTGGGCTTTTTTTCAGTTTTGGCACATCAGCAAGCGATAAGACTGTCTCTAATTAAACTCGATAATGATCAATAATATAATGGTGCCATTCACAATGTAAGCAATGCAAAAACAACCACTAAAGCAAGAAACCCAGTGAGAAAATAATGGAAAAGGACGCACACTGGCAAATACGCACAGATCATATTGGGCCCGTTGGTGGCCGTTTGGCTGAAATGGGTGATAAATGGTTTTCCATCCTCTTGCTGGCACTCAAGGTATGTCAGGAATAGAAGGGCAGTGACACAAGGCAGATGCACACCCATTAATCTGTAACCGCAGAATGGAAATGCACATGCTCTTCCCCAACTTCGAGTGATCGTTCGTTAGGCTGAGGGTTCCCCCTTGTGGACGTTCAGTACACCAAACGCACAGCAAACGAGTGTCTAAAGGAGGAAATTGAGTTCATCGTTTTTTCGTTTCCACAGTCAAGCGAAGCGCAGTTTTTAAATGATATTCGACTAAATTTAGGACTGCAATGTCACCGCATGTTAACATACTAAGCAGAAGTTGATTCTTTGGATATTCTCAGAGGATGTTATGCCTGAGATTGCCTAAACACAAGCATGTTAAGCAATCATGTTAATCTTTTAATCTATTATAGATTAATCTTCTGCACTAATTATTCAAACCTCACACACCATGCTGATCTCTCTGCTCTAATCTGTGACCTCAGGGCGACTGGCCTATCCCGTTCCTGTGTCTCCATGCCTGTCCGCAAGTGCCCCACTAGGGATTTTGGGCCCCATGAAAAGATCTCACATTGGGCCCCACCACATCAGGTCGCCCCATCCCTGTGCCATTACATCACAAATTTTTGAGGATCCCTGTCAGTCAGGGCCATTGGAATCATCATAATCACCATGTGTGACTGATGTGGCTTTTATACATTTAAAACATCTTTTGTTGAAATACACAGCACGCAGGATATTATACATTACGATAAATAGCATGCAACCCTGGAATTGTCCTTCTTTCACAATGAGGCCATTTTCATGCAGTTCCAAACCATTCCACTTGGGATTGCACTAAGCACATCTTTGGTCCTTGATACTCATTACAAGTACAGTAGTTGGTCTGTATAAGGTTATTGCAAGTTAGTATATTAATACATTGACCTGAAAATATAAATAGAAGGTACAAAAATAGTGGGCAGCCTGTTATTTGGACATATACTGTATAATTATAATTTCTAATAACATCATAAACTCAAGTTCATGAACTCAGAGCAGCATTTGAATGGCAGTTACCGTTATTGTCTATAGACTCAGACGTGTAACGACTGAAGTGGAATGAGCCTATTAAAGCAAAATTAGGCATTGAGCTGATATACAGCAAACAGGGACGGCAGACATTTCATACACGTTGCTCGCCAAAAGCACAGATAACAGCAACAATCTTTTTGGAGGACAGGGTCATTTCTGTGGAATGTCGGTGGAAGGACTGCAGTTGTAAGCTATGAATGGAAGCTATTCATTTAAACAAGCCATCAATCTCTAGGATAGGTAGGACTGCTGCTGTCTAAATTATGTTTTTCATAGTCTCCTGTCATTCATTTCCCCCGATGGCAGTGCTCTGTTCTGTCGTTTGCAAGAAGGATAGAATCAAATGCATTGTGGGAGATTTCATTTTCAAGAAACTGAGTTTGGGAAAAGTTAGAGAAAAAAGTCTTTTCAGTCATTTTTGCTGGCATATTTCCTAAATCTATGAAACCATACCACTGTACTGGAAAAGAATTAAAAACATACTGCAAATGTAATACATAAACTTATCTTTTGTGACAGACTCAGCAATGGAAAGAAAATAATTTTGACTTGTACCATGAAAGAAACTCCGGCAGACTGTCGGCTGTTTCCCCAGGGGTTCCCTGCAGACAGGTGAATCTCACTTTGCGTGCAGCGCGTTTGACCAGTTTTCATTTGGCAGAACGTTCACGTTCTTCATTTGCCTGAACCGCCCCGTGTGGGTGCTGGAGCCAGGGTCACCCCTCCGCCTCCTCTTCCTGTGTAATACCGCACTGGCTCCTAAACTGAGTGTGATAGGTCCCAGACTCCTTGGCAGTGTGTGAGAGGTATCACCTGTTGTATTTTCACAAGGTGAGCTGCCAGCTGAAGGATTGGCCACTCCCTCTCACAACCTCCTTCGTCTCTGATTTATTTGGCTTGTTCCTATTTCTCTGCTCACTTGCTTTTCCTCTTTTTTTTATCTTCATGCTCTTTCTCCTCGTCCCCTCCTCTCTCTCTCCCTCTCTCTCTCTCTCTCTCTCTGGCTGATACGATAAGCGGTCGAACCCTCTGCCAAGCAGAAGAGAGGCCCCCCCGAGGACACACATGCCTGTTGCAATGTGCAATGGAATGCATGGCTTCAAGATTCTTTTGATTCACAATGGAATGATGTGATGGATGGATGTACCAACCTCACTGAACCAGAAAACTGAAGAAAGAGAAGAACTGTTCTAACTACCTTTTAGGTGGCCTGAAATAAACAAACAACAACAAAACATTACATTATATATATATCATTTTTAAAATTGATTATACATTTTTTGTATGCTTAATTGTCCTTAAAAAACAACTTTTGGATGGTTATCAGACAAAACGACTCTTTCTTCCATTTTTGTGAGCTCACCAGTCACACCAGTTCAGCTGGAGGAAACCTGGGCTATGTCTGAATCAGCACACTTGCCTACTGTTGAGTATGCAAGTCGTATGCCACTTGTATACTCAGTAGAAGGCAAGTGCGCTGCTTTGGGCCGTGCTCTGGAGTGGAGTGGAGTGGGGTAAATGGCACTCTGAGCCCGGGTCAGGCTGCTTAATGAAGGAGGAGCTACACTCTGGAGCCCGAATGGCTCAGTGAGTTCAGTCCTGTGTGACAGTTCACACCTGCCCCCTACTGGCCATCCCTGGAATAAAAACAAAACAGATGCTTACTTTCACATTAATATTTAACACTCATATCTCACTGGAACGTAACAAGTAAATAAGCCTCAGATAAGGACTGCTTGTTCTAACAGAGCTGATTTATAAATTCCTATCCGACAAAACACAGGCTTTCCCCCGGCATATTTGCTCAGAGCAGGGACAGAGCACTTTTCCTGCGTATGGACATGTACATAGAGTGATTATTTATTCAGCCATTTTTAATTACAATTTACTGGATTGTTCAGCCAAAGGAAACTGGGATGGTATTGCAAAGTCTGGAAGATTGACTCTGAACTGTGGCACAGCAAGAAAAGTAAATATGTAAAGAGCAATATAATAGGCTGACCAGATGGTCTCTTCATCCAGGACATTTCCTCTTTTAGATCGTTCCATAGACTGCATATAAACTAATAGCCCAGTATTATGTTCATGATGCCCACCTGCTTCTGTCCTCTTTTTAAAAGCCAATACTGTATATGGTCACCCTACAATATAAAAATAACAACGGCAAGGTGGCAAAAATGGCACGCATGTCCACGCATAACCGGATCCATTCTACTGGAGGATTAGCGGGGAGAAATCTTGATGTATTTGCTAAAGTTTAAAACACATGTTGAGCGTGACCAGGAAACCCGCTATCATGTGGAAAATGGCTGTGAAAGGACAGCTGGTTCCTACATTGCAGTACAGTGATGCAAGCTCTTTTTACCCTCCGAGTTCCGGTGTTGATTGTTGCCCTGGTAACATGAGGGCCTGCTACTGGGCGCTCCTCGCAGCTTCCGTTTCCTGTCATTGTTGAACAGAGAGTAGCCTGCCCCCCCCCCCCCCCCCCTCTCAAAAACAGATCCCTTCTCCATCTTCATTTTTAAACGTATTTTAACCTATATTTTATATTATTATTATTAGCTCTGAGGACTGTGGATTGTAGCCAGTTTAGCCCACTCTCTTAAACCTTGATGGAAACACAGAACACAATAGAGTATTCTGGTAGCAAAATGGCACCCAACACTTTTACCAGACCCCTGGGGGATGGGCTTCCCGTTAAGGAACTGTTGTAATGTGGGGATGGATGAGATTATGTGATTTCAGGAAAATAATGCAGCTTAAGGCAACTTCTCAAATCAGGTCTGCTGACTTGGAAGCCCAGTGATTTTAAAAGTAAAATGTCCACACACAGATCTGGCAGCATATTTTGTTCTTTAGCAGGTGTATGTTGTAACAAAGCTACCATTAAAACAGCTTAACATCCAATCAGTTGTGATTTTGAGGTGTGTTTACAGAGTCAGGGTTACCAAACCCTACGAACGCTGTCCTTTCACAATTTAAATAGGTCCCTTCAAGTTGCTCACTTGCTTAACGTGGGGATGACTTTTGTCACGGTTTCCCTTCTGTCTGACAGAACAGTGTAATCCCCTCATTGGAAACGTTTGTAATCTGGTCACCAGAGAGATCAACTGCTTCCGTGCGCCAGCACAAGTGTCACAATCTTCAACGAAATAGCAACATGGCGCAGATGCCCAATTGACGAAAAAAATCCCTTTGGTTTAGTTCTGCTTCCTGACAAATTCTGCTTGGCAGGAATCTTTGCTCCTTTGTTTGGCCCCCAAGCTTCACTCTGCCAGTGATGTGTGAGTCAATACGTGGAGGACCTGCTGGGGTGGGGGCAGTTGCCGTGGGATACGGTGACAAGTTATCCCAATACAAGAGAAGGAACTTTTCTGCACCACCAAGGCTAATTTCACTGAAAACCGCTTTCCTCCGATTGTCCAAATGAGCCTTTGTACACACTCCCCCTTCCCTCGCACTCTCTCGCTCTCCCTCGCCCCTTAAAATGGCAAGGTAAGAATTGCTCCAGCTCCAGACAACAGTTTGGCAAAGCTGCTCAAAACAGAGCCAATGAATTTCCTGGGGAGGAATGCATAGTTGCCTTGTAAGGTAATGGTAGGGAGGACTGAGCCTGCCTTTTTTTGTCCTGTTTTTTTTTTTTTTTGGACTAGAAGTTCGTTCCAGGTCTCCAGTAGAACTGTGGAACCTGTCACTGATGCCTGATGAGGAGAACACTGCATCTGAACTGAAGGGAGGGAGATTGTAGCTGCTTTTCTCTCTGTCATGCACGCGCACACGAGAACACACGCAAACACACACACACACACGCGCACACGAGAACACACGCAAACACACACACACACACACGCGCGCATCGGGCACACGGGGCGAAAGGGGCACCCGAAGCCACCCCCCTCTGCACGTGCCCGCGGTCCCCTCTCACACTGTGACCTCCGTCCCAGACGGGCAGAGGCCCGGCGGTGCTCAGCCAATCCCAGGAGCCGTTCTGGCGCTCAGAACGCTCTTTTTCAATCGCCCTCCTGCGCGGCGCCCCGGCAACAAATCACCACGATCGTTCCAACTGCCGTTTTTCAACTGCCAGTCTGCAGGAGCGAGCCGGTCTGTCAGAACTGAGAACCCCCTCTTCTACAAGCCCCAGAAGAGACCGCACAGCTGGAAATGGCTACCGGAGCTTTCTGGACCACACAACGTATGCAAGAGGGGCTGTAGATAACAATCGGAGAAACCGGACAGTCGGGAAAATTCCTCAGAGCTGTGCTTTTCTTTAAAAAGGTGTTCCCTGGCCCTCCCAGTTTTGGGTGGGAGGGAGGGAGCGACTGGCCCCCCTGGTCCAGGAATGTGACCTGTGCTCTGACAGCGCCGGTCCGGGGTGTGTGCATTCCCCCGGCCTGAATCAGAGCCGCTGCCTGCTGGACCCGGGCCAAACAGAGGCCCAGTCCCACAGACAGGGGCGTGGGTACGCCCAAAAAGAGACCCGCGCCCGGACCACATGCAATACGGTGCATGCAGCACGTATTACAATATCTTTCACAGCTTAAAAGAAATACATTTCAACACCGGAAAATCTGTAATTATTTTTGTGTTCGCCCACACATTGTACAACATAAGTGTTGCCGTATCTCTTCTGAAATTGATAATGTGTTTTATTTCACAGTGCGTTGTGGTGCGCTGCGTTTCAGAAGGGAGGGAGCAGTTTGGTCCCTGCTTTGTGTTCTTTGGACAGAGCAGAAGAACAGCTGCCCAAACAAGCTCAAGGGCCATTCACACAGATAAGAGGCAAACAAGCACCTGCTGTTTAAATCCAGACGATGTCGTAGTAATAATCCTCGCCCTGCAGGGTCCTTCTGTCAGTCCGCTGGGTTTTTGCGAGTGAAAAATAGTTTGGCTAAAATGCAAAGCTGTGAATTTCCTTCCCCGCAGAACTGCATTGTTCCAAAAAACCTGCGGTGGACTGTACACTTGTGGTTTTGAATTATGAGACACCGGTTCTGTTCTGTTCAAATGTTCAACCGAACAAACCTTGACTTGATGATGGGGTGTGGTGACGGTTGTGGGGCGGGCGGGGGAGGAATATTTCCATCCTTTGTCAGTAGTAAATTTGAGCTTCTTGAAACTGTAAACCGAGGAGTACTGATGGGAATCAAGGGTCACATTTTTTAACTGGTCAGCCTGCAGTCTTTGGGAGTGTACTGTCAAGTGAGTGAGTGAGTGAGTGAGTGAGCATGTGTATCTGTGTGTGTGTCTGTCTGTGTGTATGTGTCCACAAACATGCCCTGCACAGTCCTCCCGGACACACCCAGTGCAAGCACGCTGATGCTAGCGCTAACGCTAACCTTTCCACTGTGTTCCGGGTGAGGCCAGCATGCTTGTGCTCAGCTGGAGGGTTGGGGTTTGGGCTGGGCTGTGGTTGGGGGTCACCAGGGCGGAGGGGGGCTGAGCTATACCCCTCCCCTGCCGCAGGGCGGGGTGGACGGACTCTTGCTGAGGATTATCCCTCGCCTCATTCCTTAACCCTACACTCATTCTCTCCCACTCATCCTTGTCTAATGTGGGGCTACTGTGTAGAACACTGTTACTGAACACAATTATTTAGTCAGGTTTCCCTTTTTGTCTAACAAAAACATATATACATACATACATACATACCTACATACATACAACATACTGTTTTCAGGAAATGCATTAGGATGATGTTCCACAAATCTAGAAGACCCTGATGGTCCAACTGGGCAGGAATACCTCGTCTAGGATCCCGGTCCACGTCCTGTTGCCACGACATGAAGCTCAACCGCATTTTATGAGCATTTCAGACGTTCCTACGATGCACCAGTCCACCGTGTGCTCGTTCTGCTGTGGACATCCGGACCGCACATGGGAAGAGTGAACGCTTGGAGGAAGCCCTGGGAATATTGCCTGCGTTTCACTTTGATCTTTGATGGGTTCCTTCTCGGAAAATGAATGAATTATACCCGAGATGGATCTGGATATGAGACTCACCCCCTTTCATAGGAGGGGTTGGGCGGGAGGAAAGATATACAGAAAAAGAGCCAGGTATTATTGAATACATATTTTAAGCATGAGTCTACTCTAAACCACTGTGCCGCCATGATCCACAAAGCCTAGCCGCATTCACCCAATTACAGCTAAAAAAACCCCCAATAAAAACGGTTTCAAAAACCCTGTTGCCATGGGACCGACAAGCTTATTGTTCCCGTAACCTTTTATGAGGTGTTTCCAGCTGCATGATGGGTAAAGTGTCTGACAGTGGCAGATGTGCCTTGAACATCACCTTTTTTTAAGCAAAAGGGGTGGTTTGAGAAATTTGAATGGGGGGGGGGGGGGTGAGGGGGGGGGGGGGGGGGTTGATATTTGCATTGCTCCTAGGCGAGGGCGGGCGTTACTGTGGAGACCTGAGACCTGAGGGCAGGGTGGCAGTGGTAGTTTTCGGGTAGGCCCGCAGCCTACCAAACAGACACTGATCATTCGGAGGCAGCTCTGCAATGGCGGGGCGAACAGAGCAGCCTTGCCTCCTCTCCAGCTGCGGCAGTTTGAGTTTGAAATGCAACCACAGGCGCAGCAGACAGCTCTTTGTCACGGGAGATTTACTGTGGTAATATAAAGGCTGTTCCTGCTTCAGACACGCTGGCATAAAAGGGATGCTTAATCACTCTCAGGCTAGCGTCCAATCGCTGCTAGCCTCCACCTGTCCTGGCACCGTCCCTGGAGAGCGTCCAACCACCTCCCTCGCTTTGGTCTACCAGGGTGAGGCCCCTCCCCCTTGTCTCCACTGCCTTTTTAAAAAAAAATTTAATTATTTTATGTTCCATCCCCCATTTTTCATTTTTATTCGGTGATCTGCAGTTTTGTAAATCACAGACTGGCACGTTGCACTCTCCTCCAGAACGCGCTGTGCCAGTCCCCAAAATGCTCTGCCCTCTGCTGGCTGAGCTCTGTACTGCAGGCGGACACCTTCCTGGACGCCTGTTGCAGGTCAACCGCAGGTGACCCTGACCCTGACCTCCCCAGCCGTGACCTCACACCTGTGCCTTCCTCACACGCACTCCTCCTCCTCCTCCTCCTCCTCCTCCTCCTCCTCCACCTCTCTGACTCTGTTGTCCTGCATCTGTTCTCCCACCACGCCCTCCGAATTCTTCTTCTTCTCCCCTGCCCCTGAATTTTTTTCTCCCCCTCACTTTTCACCCACCTCTTCAGAACCCTTGTTTCTTCAACGCAAGGTGAGTCCTGCCACCCAGAATCAATGGCCGGATGCTGTCAGGCGAAAGCAGTTCCGCGCGGAAGAACCCCGCCCTCCCTGGAGCACAGGGGTTTTGATACGCCGGGGCCCAAGAATGCGGGGATTTCCTCCGGCTGCCGAAAACACAATGCCCCCCCCGCGAGGCGAGATCACGCCGCTGAGAGAACGCGCCACTCCCGCCAAACCGCCATCGCTCCATTCTTCTCTCTCTCTCTTTTGGCTGGTTGGCCTTCAGCGAGCGGCGGAGGAAATCCCAGGATCGCCGACGCCCCCGCTCAGCGCCAGGGATGTCCTCTGCTCCGTTTACAACCCCCCCCCCCCCCCCCCCCCCAACATTCCCCCCTAGCCCCCCCCCCCCCCCAAGTCACTCTGCACCAAGACAAGCATCCGGTTTTTTTCCACAAAGAACGGAGGGTTTGGCGCGTGGGCTGAAGAGCTCCTGTTCCAGGCCAGATGTTTGTGAGGTTGTCGAATGTTCCGCATGCTGTTAACACGACTCTCTCTCTCTCTCTTTCTCTTTCTCTCCTCTCTCTCTCTCTCTCTCTCTCTCCCTCTCTCCTTCCCTCAGTCCCCCACACGCTCCTCTCAGAATGCCTCTTTAGCGCCTCTTACAACGCAGATTATTCTTTCAGTGAGAAAGTATTTTGATATTCATCAAAGTGCTTTGGCTATTTACTGACCCAGTTCTGTTGTCATCAGGAGGACCACACTGGCGAGGCAGCCAATGAGAATAAGGCTGAACAGGGCTCATCCTGTTCTAGTAACTGATTGGCCTGGTGCCATAGAACTCCAAGTTCCTAGTCACCTGAATATTTGAATCTCTTATCAATATTGGGTGGGTATTTGAGCTGTTAATATTGTAAGGGCCCTCTGTTGTAGCATGTTTACTCATTCTACCTGCCACTCGAGTAGCTGTCAGTGACTTGGGAATTTCCTACCTGTGATTGGCCGCCACACAGTCCATGGGCCTCTCTTCCAGACTATAATTGGCTGTGAATGAAGGGGGGGGGGCGGGCCCTCTGTCGAGACCACTGCGATGTGACGTGGCAGTCCTTGGGTCTGAGGGTGGCTGGTCTCCATGGCAACGATGCCTGTTTACACCGGGCTGTTTTCCCACGTGCGGGGGGGCAAACCAAGGTGTCTGGCGGAGGCTCGACACGCCCCCCCGCGCTTTTCTGCCCAATCAGTGGCTGCAGCAGCCCTGGTCACCCGCACCGTGGGCTCTATCCGCAACAGGAAGCATCACCGTCAGCCTCACACCTTACAGACAAGGGATAGAAAACACCGGAAAGTTCTGCTTGAAGTATGAGTTTGTTTGCCTTTTCTTTTTCCTCCACAGTGACATACTGTATAGTGAGTGACATACAGTGAGGATAGTGATAGTGTGGGAAAGCGCATCTGACACGCTTCAGTGTCATCAAAACCACGTCCCATTATCTCGTCTTTGTTTGGTTGATATGGTTTCTAATGCATCTCAAGAAACAAAAGGTAAACAATGAAATATCTATTCACTTACAGTAGCACACACACACACACACACACACACACACACACACAGTGTGTGTGTTGTGCCCATAAAACATGCACATATTCTGCATTAAGCTGTGTAACCAAAGAAAATAACAGGCATTGTGGTATTCATTCTGTGCTGCCATGGTAACACTGGCAGAGTTTTTTTGAAGACGGGGGTGGGTGGCAGTTTTAGGGAGGCAGTGTTTACGTCATCCCGGCCACCCCAAAACACACACACACACACACACACACACAGACACACACACACTGGAAAAGTCAAGTCAGGCTTAGAGTTTGCAGTCACCATGGAAACAGTTTGCCTGCATGGACTCATTACTGTACAACAGCCTGTTGAAATGATGAGGGGGAAGGGGGAAGGGGGAAGGGGGAAGGGGGGGGGGGGATGTCGAACCCAGCCAGGCGGTTTGTACTGCAGGCCTTAAAAGAAGCAGCCTCAGTGATGTGGATGTGACAGACAAGCTCATTTCACCTCCCTTAGTTAGCTTTGGGACCGTAGACATTAAGCCCCAAACACTCATTTCCCATTAGTGTGACATTTATCCTGTTTCATTTGCTATCTTTGAGAAGGTATGTACTGCTTTGAGTCCTGCCTCCATTTTAGTTTGCCTGAGCAGAATGAGTCCATTCACACGGTTTCAAAAATGAACACAAACCCACACGCTTTATGGATAATAAATTAGCTGGGAGCGTCTGTACGGAAGTCAGCGCTGAGCTCTCTTGCGGCAGGGAAACCTTTTTTTTTTTTTTCTCAAGGGGCGAAACTGACTCACTCATTCCTGCACGGGAAGAATGAAAGCGAATCACACTTTGCTCTTTTCTCTGTAGTGCGTCAGGAAAGGAAAGGGAGCTCGAGTGCTGTTGGCTTTGGCTCTCTGCGTGTTTAACTGCAGGACGCGGACGGCAGGGGTTTGCGTGGACGGCGGCTTGTGCGGGGGCAGCCACACGGAGCTCTGATAACGGGGATGTGTGGGTGTGTGTGTGTGTGTGTTGTGTGTGTGTGTGTGTGTGTGTATGTTGTGTGCATCTTGTGTGTGCGTGTGTGTGTGCATGTGTGTGAATGCATCTGTGTGTGTGTGTTTGTATGTGTGTGAATGTGTGTGTGTGTATGTTTGTGTGTGAATGCATCTGTGTGTGTGTGTGTTTGTATGTGTGTGAACGCGTCTGTGTGTGTGTGTTCCTATGTGTGTGTATGTGTGCATGAATGTGTGTGTGCATGTGTGTGTGTGTGCGTGCGTGCATGTTCGTGTGTGAATGTGTGCGTGTGTTTTATAGTATCCAGGCAGAGGCAGCCCGGAGTTTCCACACTCCCGCTTCAAGCAGCACTTTCCTGAACCGCAGCCAGGAAAAAGTGCTCTGGGCTTGGCAGCGAGGACTGTGGGAAGACTATGGCAAGAGTCGACTGGCCTGCAGTGCCTGGAGCTTTATATAGACACGCTCCCTCAAACACCTTCTTCTGTGTAAAGCTGCTGTCTTCCTAGTGTAAACTGGGGGAGAGAGAGAGACAGAGAGAAGGAGGGAGAGAGAGAGAGAGAGAGAGAGAGAGACAGAGAGAAGGAGAGAGAGACAGAAGGAGAGAAACAGAGAGAGAGTGAAAGAGGAGATAGAAGGAGAGAGTGAGAGAAGGAGAGATTAAGAGAGAGAGAGAGAGAGTGAGAGAAAGTGAGACTGGGAGAGGAGGAGAGGAGGAGAGAGAGAGCTATGCAGAAAGTGTCCGGGGTGGGGGTCTCATTATTAACGTGCATTTGGTCAGGTACAGCCCTCTCACAGATGGAGAAGCACTTAGCCCCCCCCCCCATTAAGGCTGGGTGATGGGGCTGTGATTACCTGCGTGGTTCTGTCGGTTGGTTGTGGGTCTCTCAGGGGTCGAGCCTGACGGACGGAGATAAGGCCGTCATTTCACACAACAAAAACAAAAGCCTTTCCGGGCCCTGCTTGATTGGCGGCCAAAGTCAATCCCCGTCTCACGTTTCTGGGTTTGACATGTTCCCCATCCCGTCTTCACATCCTCATGAGCCCCCTGAGCCCCCCCCCCGCCCCCCTTTTGTTCGCCCTGACCCCTTAACCTGACCTGCCCCACTGTCTTACGAGGACGCAACATCCTCAAATATTTCTAAAAATATTTAAACATGCCCAAATCATGAGCTGATGCAGGAGGCAGTTCCGGCACTGGAGTGTCCCTTAGCGTCTATGCAGCACAGGGGAAAACATTGTTCCAACGCAGCGCAGCCCAACCCTGGTCCTGGAGATCTACCGTCCACTCGGTTTCACTGCAAGCCAGCAAAGCTCACCTGAACCCACAGCTGCAGAGCTCGTCGAGCTGCTAATTAGTAGAGTCAGGCGTGCCAAATTAGGGTTGAAACGAAAAACCCTGCAGGACGGTTCACATTAACAGCAAAGACCAGATTCTGAAGGGGTTAAAAACAAAAGTGATGCGTCTGTTTTACCAGCTGAGAAGGGGATTACATATCTTGCATAAACATTTCACGGGTCATTTTGTGAAATGTGAATACATTTGAGAAACTTGTAAAAAAAAAAAAAATCCAGGAAAACAACGGTGGCATTTTGCAAACGGTGACCTGGAATGACATCCGGCAAATTCAACTTGGCGCTGAAATAAACAGCTTTCTTAGGCTTTGGGGAACAGGAAAAGTACCATAAAATAAATTCAAAGCAGCCCAGTAACTCAATGCCGAAGGCAAAAATTTTGTTTGTTTTTGCTTCTCCCGGTAAGCTGGTCCTTTCCCTGGTATTTAGACACACCGTTAGTGAAAGAAGACTGTTCTGTGGAATGCGGGAATTGTTGATTACTCACAGAGGAATACTCACCTGTAATTGGTTGACATGACAAACTGACAGCAGCCTTTAAAACTTTTTTTTTCTTTTTAAATCGGGAGCGTTGTGTTTTGAACTTAGGGTGTTGCCAGGGCAACTGTAACACATGGGTATGGGGTTTTATGATGCTGATCATATGAGCAAAGGCTGACAAAGAAACACTGTGTGTGTGTGTGTGTGTGTGTGTGTGGGGGGGGGGGCACAAAGAGTTTGGTTTAGGACAGGGGACTTTCCAGCCCTGCCCCCATTATGGATTCATCGAACTACTAAAATCTCCACTAATGTAACCACTGATTTACAGCTGGAAATCCAGGTACAGAGACTCCCTATCTCCCACTGAGCTATCTACCTGTTGAGGCACAGGGAGAAGTATATTTATGGTAGCTTCAAGCCATGAGAGTGGAGATCTTAGTAGAATGTAAAATGTCTGGTGTTAAATCAACTCTAACAGTGTTCATTCATCTCTTAACAGATAACATTTGGTCCGACTTGACTCGGGAATGTGGGACCAAAATGTTATCTGTTTAAAAGTTGAATTAACACTGTTAGAGTTGAATTGACACTGGACGTTTTACTGTGTAGGCCTTCTGTTATTGTCTCACCCACCTTTTCACCTCAGTGTTCCTGCCTTCCTGTAGCAGGTCGTGAGGCACTCACGCACCCTGACAGTGGCACTCATTCGGCTGCATCTCTGCCAGTCTCTAGCTCGAGTGTTATTTGCCTAACACGGGAAATGCGCTTTGGATAAAAGTCCCTCGGCTAAAAGTGCCTGCCAAACAGCCAAACCATAAAGTGTAAATCTCTTGCTTAATTTAGCACGCGCCAGCCTTCATACAAACTTAAACTTCGCTGAGCTTTCATGTTCTAGAGCAGTGCTCTCCATAGCAGCAAATCGCATCTCTGACCATGTTTTCAGACGGCCCTTTTTATTGGTGGAAAGTGATATGATGAGACGATCGCGTCACACGTCTTAGGTTGCGCGCCCCTTTCTGCCGAGGGACACGCCCCTTCTGGGGCCGGTTAACCAATCGGAGGCGCCCGGGGTCGTCACGCGGCGACGCGTTTTCGCGGTTTTTTTTTTGCGCGTCAGTGCCGCCATGAGTGGCATAAATACAGCCTCCTCCGTACTTTCCACACCTCTTCCTGAAATGGCCGGACCGAAACGGCCTCGCCCTTCAGAACCGGCTGACCTGTCCTCTCAGTCGGTTGTTGTGGGCCGATTAGGCTGAGCGCACCTCTGTACGCACTTATGCTGTGGCTTTACAGCGGCGCCTAATCCCCTTATTTGGGCGGATGGAGGCACAAAACATGTGCGTTTTGGTCGAGTTCCTTCTCACGCATCACAGTGGCATTCTGATGAGATGAATCACCCTTTTTTTTTTTTTTTTTTTTTTTTTTTTTTTAGTTAAACATGAAAGTTTGTTGCAACCAAGTGTGCAAGTTTGGCTTTAAGATGAGTTATAAATATCACATTCAGAAACTAGCCGAATCGACACTGCATACTTTCAACAGAGGCTGCACTTGTATACACGTTCAGTACAACACCAAGCAATAATCTCACGAGGCTTAAATGTGTGTGTATAATAGTTTTTTTTTAAAAATAAACATGGGAACGTACGGCCTGTATATTTTAACACAAAAAAAATGTGAAGGGCAGACATGATGATGAAGGAAGTAATGATCTGTGTTCTATGGAAATGTTCTGCGTCCCTCGGTGACTTCACTGCATTGTACTTTTTTTTTTAAGCAGGTGTAAATGTATTTCCAGCTGCTAGAGGAATGTGGCCTGCAGCGTGTGCATTCTTGTCTTCATCCTGCCTTTGTGGGTGAAGTTTCTCATTTGCTGACTGAGTCCCTGATATCTGTAGTCCCAACAGACTACAAGATCCAGAATAAAACTCCCAGCCCCTGGTGATCTTAAAAATACTTCCCTACCTCGCTACACAGACATGCGCCCAGGCACATACACACACACACAAACACATATACACACACCCGCATGCATGCACGCGGACACACACACCTGGAGGGAGACCTGAGCATTGCACAGGATGAGGGAGGAGGAGGGGGAGGCAGAGGAGGAAGAGGAGGAGGATGAGGAAGAGGGACTCGGTGCTTTAGGAAGCGAAGGCACAAAGCTACTGCTGAATCGGACTGCGTGTCAACCTTGAGACTCATGGTCTTTGTTTTAAATGAGATATTTGGAGCCAGTTAAAAAAAAAGAAGAAAAAAGTCCTGAAAAACATTGTGATGGTGGAGCTCTAAATGTAAAAAAAAAAAAAAACAGCGCAAATGACTTTAAATGTTTGCACTTGGCTGGGTTTACCTTCCTGAGAGCATACACTGGGAAGGTCTGGGTGCCCATTGCCAGGGAGTGGAAACAGGCATACTTTAGTGAAAGAACACAACTTATGGCACATGCAGGAGGCAGGCAAATGGGGGGGGGGGCGGGGGCGGGGGGGGGGGGGTTATTTCCAGGATCAGATTAGATGTTTGCCGAGCGGTGGCAGGAGAGGGAGTCCGCGGGACCCTAAAAATAACCGGGGGGAGCTACTTAATCAATCACGGGCCGGAGGGTGACAGAGCGGGGCAGTGTCTAGAGGGGCGGCCCAGAGCAGCTCGCCTCTCTCTCCCTGTCATTAGTTAAGCGAGAGGGGAGGCCGTGCGGGACGCTGATTAAGGCCAACGCGACTCTGCGCTGGGCTCAGAGAGGGAACCCCACACGGGGAACCCTGTGACTCACGCGGGAGCGGGGGGGGGGTTCGGGGGGGGGGGTCTGCGTCTCGACTCCTGCGAGTCCTGCTTCCAGCCGCGTTCTCTCCCAGAGAGAGAGAGAAGAGAAACGTGCAATTTTCCTAAATTGTAAACAGCTTTTCTTTTCCAATCCTTAACACAACCCAGGCAGAATTTGCCTAAGAGGTGTGGTCTTTCTTTTTTTAGGTGTCTCACTGATGTCTTCAGTGTGCACAGAGACTCTCTGTGGAACAGATAGAAGCCCCTCACAAAAATTGTTTCACTGTTGCCTAACCTTAAGAACAATATATCACAAGAACAAGCACAATATATCAATGGCAAAACTATTTTTAAGGTTGTTAAGATCGTGGTTATTTTAGTTTTCTATTCCTAAGGGTACGACTGACCAAAAAAAAAAAAAGTACAAAAAAGGAAACAAGAATTGGCTGCAGCAGCTTTTCTGCATCGTTCTATCTTTTTTTCATGGGGGTTCATGACTGATGCAGTAAAGCAGAAAAATGTGAGGGAGAGGACTGAAAATCTGTCAGAGAGGGAGTATTAAAAGTGATACTTCACATTCTTCTGTCAGACAAAACGATCGGAGCAAGGTCACCTTGATATAATATACAACGCCTTGAAAAGATGTAATGAAAATATCAGTTACATAAAACATGGCAAAGAAAACAGTGTTAATTGGAAAAACAGTTCCATTCACACAAGCATCCTGATTCTGATGGCCATTATGAGTAATAATAAACCCAAGTGTAAAGTTTCACAAGGCTGTTTCCATCCAAACGGGAATTCAGATGCGATGCAGTGGGATGTGGAGATACGCAGACACGTACTCGTACTGTAAACACGCAAACACACTGGAGCTCAGTCACGGCATCAGAATGCGAGGCATGAGCGTTTCCAGGGCAACGTTCGCTGCGAGCCATCGTTTTTCCCCGCGCTGCCCACATAAGGAAAAATCGGGGAATGCCGGGCCGGAGCGCTGGGAACGCCGCTGTCGTTGGCCTGGGGAACTGGGAGCGCTGCTGTCTTCGCTGCTGCGGATTCTCCCCGGCCTGCCTTCACATTCTCCCACCGCTGGGAAAACTATTGTTTTTTTTTTTTTCTTCCAGTTTGGTAAAGAGAGAAAGATGACAGAATCAGTAGTATAATAATGTAGTAATGTATGTAACACGTATGTGTGCGGGTGTGCACAAACACATGCACACATACAGAAATGTACCTGGCCCTACTGTGCACAAATACTCATGGAATCCAGGTATTTGATGTGTTCCGCCTCAAGCACACCTGATAGAACTAATCGATAAGCACAGAAGGGTTGTGGAGTGCATGGAATGTGTTTACAGGTTTGAGGAAGCAATTATACATTTTTTAAATTGCTGAAGTTTGTACTACTAAATCTCCGGATTTCGGTCAGAATGGAATGTGAGCATCCAAGTTTAGCGATTCCTGTGAACTGCGTGACTACCGTGATGTATTGTCAACCATTTTTGTTGTTTAAGACAAAATTGCGGAAATGAACTGATCGTGAGCATTTATGAATCATCGAGGAAGGCGGTAGGATGTTTAAATATGGAGAACACCTAGAGGTCAGCATTGCCTATCACCCGGCCCTTCTGTTCTTGAAAGCCAACATCGTGAACATAATCCATGATATTTTTTTCTGTTTAAGTGAGATTTCCTGTGGGTACCCTCAGCGAATCCTGAGGGGCTGGCAGTGAAAGAAGATGTGGGGAAGGCGGAGCTTGCTGTGGCTGCTGGCATGTAACTTGTGTTTGAGCATAGCCGAGAACTTTTTATCACCAAGGGAACATCGCCTAGCCACTCTGTCCTGCATCCTCTGCCATCGAGTATCTGAGGCCCCTCCCATTGGCCGGAACCCTGATACATTTTTTGAACAACCAATAAACACAAAGGCCATCTTCACATGCTCGCTGCACTTTGTGTCCACTGAACGTTAAATAAATAGATTTTTAGTCGCTGGCTCTGTACATGAATAGACATGCACCAGCAGGCTACATTTCATTGTGCATAAGTGTTGAATCAGAAAAGGCAGATCGCTCACTGTTTTTTGTTACTAGCACAAAGGAACAAGTACAAACAGATTTTAAAATGTTGACCCAGGACTGTTTTTCTTTGTTTTTGAAGATGAAAGTAAAGTAGGATGACATTCTTTCTGATTTATTCACTTTGCAAGCACACTTATCCCGAGTAAATTACACAGTGTACCCGACATGGGTGTTTACTGAACAGATATAGCTGAAGTACCAAACAGTATGTTAGACTATAGCAATGCCCCACCTTAGATTTGATTCAACAGATATAGAGGCGTCTCGCTTGTTGTTTCGAAAGAATTCAGCTATGCCTGTCCTAAAATACATTCTTTCTTATCTTACATATCGTATGCAGACATTTTTTCTCCTTAAAACTGTACATTTCCTGCTGCTGGTCAATGGCCAAACACAAAGCTCTCATTGATTTTTTTCTGATTATATTTCTAGCAGCCATTGATAGCAGACACAGAAGCTATCTACTCCCGTCTAAATATGGACACAGTATCTCCAGCTGACCACAAGGACGCTTGCTGTGTCACAGAGGAAAGCTGGTTAACCCTTTGAAGAGTAGGTTTCTTTTAGAAGTTTTTTTTTTTTTTTCCGAAATTCTACGTCAGTGTTCTAGAACTCCATTGCGTTCAGCTACCAGTAGGTGATTGTTACATCAGCATTAGAATGCTCAGTTCATAAACTCTAATAGCGTAATTGTTTAGACCTGTGCGCGCCAAATTTTCCGTTGCACACTAAGGAAGGCCACTCAGTGGCTGTATCAGTGCTCCACCGGGAGTGACCTCTGGACAGGGTTTTAGAGCGAAGATCCACCGAGCCTTGGCCAGTCAGGTTCTCCATAGTCTGAGATGTTTACCAGGTAAACATATGAAAGGTGTCTATAGTTCTCAGGTCACGGCACCCGGGGCTGCAAGGCGTGGCTCCCAGGTGTGCTTACCTGGGAATGGCGAGCTGAGGCCGATGTGTCCTACCTTGTGCCGTTTAGCGAGATGAAGGGATGAACCCTTCCAAGCAGGGTTCAGGCACCGTGCCCAGAACGCTGTTCTCTTTCCTCTCCTGCCAGGCAGACAGGAGACACCTTTTTTTTGTTTTCGCCCGCAAACGGAAAGGCCGTACCTGCGTCAATGACGACACCGGCTGAGAGCGCTGCTCGAGCTGCCTGTTCTGTCGCCCCTTGCTTGGGCTTGCTGTTGTTGACTGGTTGTTTTCTAAGGAGTGGCTCTTTCTTTCTAAGGGCTGCCACACACAGAATGTCTTCTCAGCGGGAGAACAAGTGCCCTTTTGTGGGTAAATATGGACTGACATTTTTTTTTTTTTCTATTGATGCATACATGATAAAGTTTTATTCATTGCAAGCTTTAAATCTTCCAAACAGTCTCATCCTCATCGTTAATATGGTTCTGCTGATCGGCCCTACAGCTTTGATCTTGTGAGTTCCAGGCTGGGCTCCCCAGATCAGGCCAATCGGGTTACGGTTGGCCAAGGTTTCTAGGGTTACCGCTGCATGATCCGCTGCAGGAGAACGTGCCGGAAGGCTGCAGGTGAGCAGGTGTCGTCAGCAGGGGATGCGTTTCTTAGAGCACCGCAGAACTCTGCAGCGAGCCACACAGTCACCAGAGCACGGCTGAGGAGCGATGTGCTCTTCACCTGGGTGGGTGGCTGGAGAATCGGTGACGTGAACAGCACAAATGGCACTTCTAACCTGGGTGGGGAAAAATTTTTTTTTTTTTTCTAATTAATTTAAAAAAAAATGTTGTCAGGTTTCACGTACCGCAATGCTAAAAGGCCAGACGGAAGAAGAAGCTGGAGCCCCAGCCGCCTGCCTTCTAAGCCAAAGGCCCTGCTTTGATTAGTCATTAGTGCCAGGGAGCCAGGCTAATGAGTCAACACTGGAACGTTTCTCGACCCCAGAGTGGTCAGTGAGTGGGAAACAGCAGCTTTGGCAGACAGGATGCACTAGAAGGCCTCCCTCCTCTCAGGAACCCCCCCCCCCCCCCCCCCTTGCTGTACAAACATCGCTCTGACGGGCAAACAGCAAAGAGTGGCTGTCTTTACCGCTAACACTGAACAGCTGAGATATGCCGCAAACATCAGTAGTTTCTACGGCACAAGAGGACACGCACATGTGCAATGCATAAGGGGCACAACTGAAGTCACAGTTTCACTAGACCTGTTAGAACTCAGCACTATAGTCTGTCATTTTTTTTTTTTGCAAGGGAAATGATGTTTTGATATTTTGCCAAAGCAATCTGGTCTTAAAGCTCTCTGTATTTTCACCAATAATTCCCCTTACTTTAAGTGGTACTTATCCTTTTAGCGTTCTGCCTCAATTGGGACTCTTAAAAATAGTACCTCTTGACCAACACAAGCATTTAAAACCACAGTATGTTTTTTAAAATTCTTGTTTCTTTTTTCTTCCGGTATTGCAGTTTTAGCTTCTTGGGCCAGTGCCCTCCTGTTCTCTCTCTCTCTCTCTCTCTCTCAGATGATTGACGGGTGTTTTTGTTCAGTCACGTTCCCCGAAGCCGCGCCTTCGTGTTTTGGGGCGAGCCAGGCGCACGCCACGTGCGTTCGGTCGCGTTCACAGAGATGAGGCTCGTCCACTTTCTCGCGGCGCCCGGCCCCATCCCTGGGGGGCGGGGGCGGGGCCGGGGGGAATGGGAGGGCCAAACCACCTGTGGGAATGGCGGGTCTTCCCGCGACACACCCTCACACTTCCCCACGCGGCGCCGCGTCCCGGGTACGTCTCCCGCCAGAGGCCCCCTGGCTCCGCCTCTCACGTCAGACGTCAGACGGGGGGCGGGCTTCCCCCAGACTCGCGGCTATGGAAACCAGCAGCGGGCATTCTCTCCTATGCCCTCAGGGCAACTCCACAGACCCCTGCCACACTCCCATGGCCAGTACAGTGCCAGTGTCAAGGGCGGTGTACATGCATGATTGCCTGATGGATATCACTACATTGTGACATCATCGTCTTTGATACTGAACTCTGTCGCCTGCACAATGTATAAACACACAAACAGAATGATAATACAACGCATTGCCAATGTGGAGTCATTCGCACGCTAGACGAGAACGTTCTGTAACGCCACGGCAACTGAGCCATCGACCAGGTCAAAGTTCATTTTTGGAGGTTGCACATGCTGTATTTGCCGTCCCCAAAACTTTCCAGAGAACACTGGAGTGATGGGCCAGATTCCAAATTTTTTGGGGGAGTATAGGCAGGAGTTTTGAGGGGAGAAACAAGGCAGTTTCGTCACAAAAACACTTCTCTGAGGGCGTATTTTGTAAGCGGTGGATGAGACATACTCTTAACAAAGCGGCCTTTATGTCGCCTGCTTTCCGTCGAGCGACCTTCCGCTTTCAAGTTCAAAATGGCACCTCGGCGAGTGGACTCTGGGCAAACATCGCGTTCGGGTGAAGAGCAGCATCCGTCAGGAGGAGGGCGACTGAGAGAGGCTGGGACAGCTCGCTCCGTCGGCCCACACAGCCGCACGGGTCTACTGGCTCCGAACGAAACGCTCTCCATGACTTTCTAATGCTTCGCAGTTTGTGAGCAGAGGACAAACCTGCACCGCCAGGCCACTGAAAGCGGTCTGAAAGTCCGCCACCACACAGCTAGGGGGTGTGAACACTCATTAATGCCTGGGGACGGATAAAAAGCTCCGCGGCGTTGACACATTCCTCAGCTACACGTCTTAATGGGACATTTTTTCCACTCTGGCCTGCGGTTCACGTACGTGTAGGTATGCCTCTTTTTAAAAAAAAATAAGTGCTGCGACAGAGGACCCAGAGGCTTCACTGCAGGTATTCAATCCCAGCACGGTGTCCTAGCTCTGGACCCTGGAGTAAGGGTTCTGTACCTGGAATGTTCCAGTAAAAACAAATCCCACGGTATTCACGGGAAGGTAGATTTTTTTAATCTTTTGTGGGTCTGATGATTGAATAATAACACAGCTGCATAGTTAGACCATCTGCTATGAACCAGTCATAATAATGTTTTTCAAGTTAATGTTTCATTGTTAGTCAGACACCCACAGGGAAGTTAAAGTACCTGACTCATCGTTATACATTTGAGGTAGGAAAATAACATCTATTGAGAAGGCGATTGCCCATCACCTGAAATGGTCATGCTGAATAGTCGGTGACTTTGGGATCTTGCCCCATAGACAGCTTGCTGCTGTGCTGTACACTGCCCAGTGTAGCCCTGAGTGTGAATTCCAAACAAAACTGGGATCTTCACTTTTGTAATGCCATCATTTTACCCAACAGTAAGCTAATCCATGACTAAACAGGCAGCTGTGCGTGTTTTTTACAGGAATGTTATGAAACTAGATGCTAGGAAGAGGCTGTGGAACAGAAGTACAGATGACTGTGATGACACAGCAGCCAAGCATCCCTTTTAGTGCCACAGAAAGAGCAAAAAACAAGACCTTGGCCATATGCTAAATTTCCCTTCTAGTGCTCCACATCCACATTTAGGCCATGGCCACATTTATACATGGGCACACACTGTGCCAAGCACACACAAATCTACACGCGTAGTCGTGTACACAATGTGCCAAGCACACACACGCAAGTGCACACACTGTGCCAAATGCGCACACACACACACACACACACACACACACACACACATGCACACACACACGCACACACTGTGCCAATGCACACACACACACACACACACACACACACATGCACACACTGTGCCACACACACATGCACACACTGTGCCAAATGCACACACACACACACACACACACACACACACACATGCACACACTGTGCCAAATGCACACACACACACACACACACACACACACATGGTGTTTGTGCCTGTTAGACTCCCTCAGCGTGTGATGTCAGAGGGCAGGGGACGGTGTGCTGAGTGGCACCTCCGTGTGTGTTGGTAGTTTGGTACGCCGGTGCTCCTGCGCTGGCAGTGTGGAGGCACGCCGGAGGGCCCGCCCTCGGCGCTACGCTGTAGCCTCTCTCACCACACGGCTCACCCCTGAGCCTTAGTGTGGCGGGAGGGCCTTTCCAGCGCGGCACAAAGCCACGCTCGATCCACACAGCTCGCTTTCCCATTCACAGACAGCAGCGCCAGGCAGACTGCAGCAAAGCGGAACGGCGGCCGGGGGGTCGCGGGTTTGAATCTCGCTCGTGACACAGCTACCGCACCCTCGAGCCCCAGTAGCTTCAGTTACCAAACGATCTGCGTGAAAGGTTCACATTTATGATTTAAATTGAAATCAGGTTTAGAGGTTCTCTCAGGAAAACAAGGGACAAAGTCCAAATGCTGCAAGGAACCCTTTTCACAACAGCTCCTCCCTGCTATAGATACTGTGGTCTGAAGAATGCATTTGCAGCTTTCTTTCATTATCTTTTATAGACTCTGTAATTAATGTATAATCTTTCAAGGCTACTGGCCTGTGTCTTGAAGACATGTATGACACCACCCATGCTGCACTGGTTTATTTGCAGACTCAATTCCAGTCACAAACTAAGAAAATTAAAAGGGTTCCCATTCCAAAATGGGAAAGTAGGAAGATTGACGACTGTTTTTTGCAGAGTTCTTTTGTACGGGTTTTGAAACGGTTTTGCTTGCTTTAATTATTACACCCAATAAACCCTTTGGTCTCATTCACAGAGGCCAGAGCTTTAAGGAATGCGGGACAAACTGAAACATTTCATGGCTTTAGTAGATTTAATTATTTCAGGGCACCCATTTTCCGTGCGAACTACCCACTGTTAAGCATAAACAGTTTCCATGCGTAATTTCGTTTTAAATAAATTTTAAATCAAAGTTAAGTTCATACATTTACATTGCAATGCATAAATTATGAGGACTGTCACCAAAGACGTGACTACAGAAGCAATGCTGTGTCAACGCCATGGTGCGCTGCTTTGCGAACGGGGGCGTGAGTCTTTTCTTGGTGCGTTTTACCGTCCAGTGCGCGCGCTCAGCGCACGCCACACTGAAGCGACTGCGAGCTGAAAATGGGATTCGAAAATGAGAAATCCGAGACGAGCATTATTTTGGACGAAGACGAGTTCAATAGATCTGTTGAACCTATTCTAAACAAGAAAGATAAAGTATTTACGGAGACGCCAGATAGAGACCCACAAGATACAAATGGAAACTTAAAGGTAAATGGCGACTGGGAAGACTTTAGCAGTGCTAAACCAAATAAAACTACTTGTCGGGCTGAAAGCTTTAGCTTGTACGTGTGGCGCGCAATATTTTAATCCAACAATCAAGAGTGTCTTGCTTTTGCCTACCATTGTGTGGATTCCATCTAATTTATGTAGCTTGCGTTTTTGTTCAGACGCATTTATGTCCATGGCATGCGCTTGTCGACCAGTAGCTAAACAGACCACTGTCCGCACATGCGCTTGCAGTCAGCTCTTTTTCAATGACAAAACAGTACGAGGCGTATCAAGCACACGCTCAAGTGCGGTTTACCCAGTTTGTGCATCGTTTTGAAACAGTGCCAATCTTGCTCCATAGGTTAGCTTCGAGGATGTCGTCGGCGAGCCCGGCACAGCTCACAGCTTCGACAAAGTGTGGATCGGAAGTCACGCGGTGTTCGAACTGGTTAAATATGTACTGTACCGGCTGCTGACCACGGTACTGGCCATCCCACTGTCATTTGTTGCCGGGGTTGCCTTTGCGGTCCTCAGCTGCGTACATATTTGGTATGAATCCTTCACCGTGCGTTTACATACTGTCGTGTTTGTTATAGCCTTGTCATAACTCGATGTTGTCCAAATCAACTGCCAATGAATTACCAGTGCCTATAGCGTTTTCTTCTCTGGCCACGTAATATATTTTTAATAACTCGCTTTTGTAGCGTTTGTATCACTGTCTATGTCAGAGTCCCAAACCAGACAGATGGGATACTCAAAACCTGAATTACCAAAAAGGTGTTATGTTCACACCATGTGTTTACGTGCAGATATGACTAGCAGTAGAAGATAGATGATTGCACAATTCCTGTTAAATAGTCATCGTTCTCACCTGCCTTACAGCAACACATTTTCCACCGAATTCTTGTTTGAACGTTCCAAGAATTCGTTCAAGAGGTCACAGAGCGACGCTTTAGCGTTTGCATGGATGACTGTGAAATATTTGCGTAATGCGTAATATTTCCATATGTTAACCATTTTTTCCCCATAGCATTGCTTATTATGAGACAACAGTGAATTATTGTGTATGCACTAAGCAACTTTGATATAACTTAATATAATTTAGTGCATATCCAGAAACTTTGATCTTACCCTAAGCAACTTTGGTATGACTTGATGTAATTTAGGTTGTGCCTTCTTCCGACTTGCTGAAAAGTTCAATAACAATGAAAAAATGGAAAGTGTACGATAAATATATTAGTTAGGGTTGTCCAATCTTATCCAAAAACTGTGGATGCAGGTTCTTGTTTTAGCCCAGCACTACAACACCTGATTCAGTCAATTAAGTGGTCATGGTCCTCAATCAAGGCCTCAGTAAGTAGAATCAGGTGTCTTAGTGCTGGGCTAGAACAAAAACCTGCACCCACACCGGCCCTTTTTCTTTTGGATAAGATTGGACACCCCTGGCCTAAGTGAAGTGAAACAGCAAACAGGGCCCTCCGTTCCTCTTTGGCAGGGTGGTGATGCCCGCGATCCGAAGCCTCTTGATGGTCCTGCCCCCCCTCCAGACCGTCTGGCTGAGTTTGACGGACAGGTTCGTCGCCCCGCTCTTCCACAGCGCGGGCACGTGTTTGTCCGCCGTCGACGCCAAGGTCCTGGAAAACTGAGACGGCCGAGACAAGGAAAGCCTTCCATTCGCGACCAGATGTCTTCCTCTCGTTCCGCGCCGGCTCCTGAGTCAGACGACATTTTGTCCACATGGTTCTATGGGATCAAACGCAATGTGTGCTGCAGTAAAGTTAGCCTCAGATGGGTTTGGTAAGACGTTACATGACTGTGCAATGCAATACTGGACTGGTTTTTAAATTATTGAATATATTGTTCAAAAGTGGACCACTTAGAGTCCGATTTATTAAAAGATATAATATAATGTGCATATTTACACGAAAAACACACAGATATGCAGTAAGGCCAAATAAAACTTTTTGCTGCAACTGCATTGATCTCATTGTGCTTTTAATAACAGCCTTGCTTTTGTGGGCAAAGCTTTAGTGGTATGCATTTAAGGAGTGGTAAATAAAACATTACTTTGCCCGGATGTACCATTCAACACAGTGCCAACCCATTTGGCGCAGTAGGGTATTAACTGATTGGCTCATAGGCAAAATGGTCATGTGATGTGCCGTCACAAAACTCAGACTTAATATTTTTTTTTATGTTGCGGAAAAGTAGCGAACATGTATTTCAGTCTTTGGAAAAAAATCACATTAGCCTTGCCTCATAAGGGACACGTGTTAAGTCATGGTTTGTGTGCAGTGCATTCCCATTTAATGAAGCCATGAAGACTATATTCACACTCACTCTGCTATGCAGGCCCGGGGCTACGTGTAAATCATAGATTCCACAGTGTTACATAAGAAAATGCCCAGTGGAGAACTGCTGCAGACCTGACTATTAGTTTGCTGATTCAAATCATCTGTGGCTGCTATATGTTGTAAATTACACTCTGTTCTTGAAAAAGAGTCATTTTCCATCAAGTAGCTAGTGCCCTAAAATGTTTTAACTGTTAACACCTCACCAGTAGGCTAGCACTTGTATGTGTAATAATAACAACTGAATGTTAATGTACCTAGGAGTTATTCATGACTAAACTTCAGGAGGATCGTAGATTGATATGCATGGATTGGTAAGGGAAGTGACTAGTCAAGGAAATGTGTCAAGATTACTACACGCTCCTTTTATTATCCTGGAGTTTGAAATGTGTAGTCTTTTGCAGTATGACAAGATCTTGGGAGTGACAGTTATTCAAAATCAGCTGATTTGCAGTCCTCCTGGATCATGCATACCACTCAGAGCACATCTCCCCTGTGAAAAACAGTGCCAGATTCTACACATCGTCGTGCAAGTAATTTGTGTGCCTTTGTGTGTGTTGCCTTCGTATTCAAACAAAAAAAAAAAAAAAAAACCTTTGCCATAGACTACTGCCTGCTTTGACAGCTGTATCTTTGCTTGCTTTTGCATTATCTCTGACCTGCTGTGGCCTTGCCTTCACAAAACAAGGCTTTTCACAAACACACACACGGGATCCACTAGCAGAGTCCACAGGTTTGCTAATCCTGTCCCTGGGGATCATGCTCTCATTTCTGTTCACACCGGTCTCGAGTGCTCAACTTAAATGGTTAACAGATTGGTAAACTTGATTTATTTTGCTTTATATTGCTAGTAGGTGTATACCTGTAACAAAGTGTCAGATTTGCATTCTTAGTTGGGACAGAGAAAACTTATTTTGATTTTGATCTGCCCATCGGGACAGCGGTTGCAATTCCATTTAATATGGCTAATATATTTCTCAGGGTCATATAACAAATTACTGAAAATAAATTCTACATTATTTGTATAAGCAGCAATTCATTCAAGTGGCAAAAATGAACAGAAAATGAAAATACCATTAAACACAACAAATCTATTCCTTTTCAGGTGGTTAACTGAAAATGCATAGCTGTGTAAAACCTATTTGGCTAAAAGCTCAACTGTGAAAAGCAACACAATGAGTTGGGTTTGCAGCTGTATAGATATACAAATATGGGTTTACACGCACGCAATACACATTTTCCATGAACAATACAACAGATGACATTAATAACAATAAACTCACAACGACAATAATAATAATAGTAACGACCACATCAATGTATTGTATAATTAAAATTTATGTGCGTTATTGTTTTATATTTTTCGGTTTTTATACATAATCTTGCAGTCGTGGTTACCTGGCGACTAAAGCGCACTGTATTACAGAGCAAGTCGCACCGTGTCTCTAACAAGCATTACTCTGTACTTCGAGAGCAACGCGGAAATATTACGTGACAGGACTTGATGTCAGCCTAACTACGCTTCCTCTTAAACTGGATAATTTAAGTCCCCACGCCTCCCATTTTGGGTTCTGTATCGCCCCTGAAAAGTTCCGTACTGCCTCGACAGACATTATCGTATCGCTCTTCATAGTAGAGACAGAATGACTGGAGGACTTAAGGACGAGGGAACGGAGGTATGTTCCCGTCTCGTCCGTACTTAACTGGTGTTTTCACTTATTCAAGATTACAGCGGTTGCCTGTGTCGGACGCGCGCATTTCCAGACGGCGTTGTGCTTTGAAAGTGATGTTTCGTGGATCTATAATTGTGCAATCAATTAAAGTGTGGCGACCTATGTCTGGAAGACTACACAGATTTCTAACTGAAGTCATCGTGAGCCTACAGTAACTGCTTTTCACACTTTAAGTTTATCATCACCCTAACGGAATGTGCGTGCCTATTTGTTTAACCGTTTGTCTACTTGACTTGGCTTCTCATATTATCATTTATGGTTATGCCAATGGAGAAAAACAAGCTATATTCTAAGACGAACTACAATTACGCACAATTGGCACATTCTGTCTTCATGTTACAGTTAGTTATGTGCATTTATCAATAGACTACCATGCATTTTTATTTTGAATTTAGGAACTAGAAAAATTTCCCAATTGCTATTTGAGTCTAATTCAAGTATTATACTTGTCTGTTTTTGGCGTTGCTATGTTGACCAAAGGACTGGAAAGTCAGTGTGAAATTCAATGCAAGCTGTGGACACGCTGAAAAGGTGGTTGTATGTGCGTGCTCTTTGTGGCTAGGGAGGAGAATTTTGTAGTCCCCCCTTGTGGTGAGAGTGAGAACACTGTTTCAGAGGGGTGTGGTACAAACCATTTAAATCCATTTAAAACCACCCCAGGCTGGGACAGGCTGCAAGCTCGTACTCTGCCGCACTTAACTTTATTTTCGTTCTTATTGGACTACTAGGAATACGTACACTCGCCATTCATTAGGAAACAAGGGAATATTTACAAACCAAACAACAAAAGTATGGATGACGACGGTATCAACGAGAAGGCATTTGATGATGTTCACACGAAGGAAATCGACCTGGTCAATCGGGACCCCAAGCACTTGAACGACGAGGTTGTAAAGGTAAGTGGAAATCCACAGCTCCATTCACTACCGCCGGTTTTGGACCTTAAAATTGAAGTATGTGTCTTTGATGATGCTCGGGAAAATTGTAATATTTCATATATGCTGTGCAAAATGTGACAGAGTTTTTAATTTGTGACCATTAATAAACTGCGTGCATTTTGATTTGTCGCAGGAAAGGGTTCAGCTTCTTGTGCGAGGTGCGTCAGTAAAATGCCTGTTACTTTAACACAAACGTTAATCTTGACACGGATTGAGCGTTCTGCTAGTTTGAGTTTCAGTTACTCAAATTATACTTTTAAAATTATTAATGAAATACAGCTATATTTCACGTTAAAGCGCTGGACTTTTACGCATGGTTTACGCATGTCAATAAAGACCATTCAGTCCGCCAATGACTTGTCATCTGACCATAATGTGTCTGAAAGCTGAACGTAATTCGTGCGTGAAAATGCCCTGCGATCCAACACGCCACTGATTTCTGCTTTGTAAGCAACCGAGAAAAAAGGTACTCCAAACTGCCTCGTGCCTGTTCCATCCTTAGTCAGAACGCTTGCACGCACAGTGTCCAATTGTTCCGTTTAATTCCGCTTGAACACTTTCTTTTTTTTTTTTTTTTTTTAGTTGTGACGTGTACTCTGAAGCTATAAATGCATCAATCGAGTGCTGTCAAGGTGCAACAAGTGCAAGATTTGCAAAGGGCTTATTTTCAACTGCATTCCGTTTGGTTATACATGTAAACTTCAAAGAATGCTTCACAGAAATCTCTTCTTATATATTTGGACATCTGTCTTAAATTAAGTCGTTTTCAGTATGGCCAGTGTATCTGAGGACAGTGTGGGGTGTGTGTCTGTGTGTCTGTGTGGGGGGGTGCAGCTTTCATAGGTGTGTCTTTTTAATCAGCTGGCCCCCAAACTAAAAATACACAAGCTGAAGCGTTTTAAGACCAGGGAGTCACATTTGTTGCCCATCTGGCCGATCTTCGACTCCTTTCGCTCTGTTGAATATTTCCCCTGCGAGGTTAATTTGCATTTTGAAGTGGTGGCCTTGGCCTGGTGGGAGGCGGGAACGCCCTTGCGTCTGGGTGAGAGGGGCGGAGCCGGAATGTGGGGATCTCGCACATGCTCAGATGGATGGCACGGGAAAACGAGAGGACAGCCTGATCGTCCCCGGAGATCCGCTCTGGTCCACACCGTGGCTCTGAATCATAGCGCAGAATCTCTTAGAACAGCACTCGGAACAGAGTGGAGAGCACTTTGGACACAAGGGCACTGAGTTATAACAGCAGATAGAATGTAAGAGGTGGCTCTTCTAGGACTAGAACAAATGCAGAGGCACTAGACTGAAGTGGAAGGGAATGACAGTTAAAGTGGAATAGAATGTGCATTGTTTGAAGTTCTGAGGTGACCGCAACAGGATGAGCTTTCTTAGACTGGACCACAGTGCACCTTGTATGTGTGCAAGATCCTATTCGCCTGTTTAGGCGTTTATGGTCATAAACGGACACACGGACACACCTTCTAACAAGAAGGTTAGCTGCAGCTTACTGAAACCTGGGCTAACCTCTCTCAGGCAGTTTCCCCTCCCGTACGTGTGGCACACGGGGAATACCTCTGGAATGTACAGTGCGCTCTCTACCAAACTTGACCGCTGCATTTCAGAGAAACCCAGCTGCACTCACTCTGCAAACAGCCCTGCAGCCACATCAAAGAGCTTGCTACAAAAATACACTTTCCTCTACAATAGATGTACTCCTCTCATAGACTACATTCTTTTAATAACACAGTGGGACGGTACTGCAATCTCTTGAGGAGTGGTGCTGGCGCTGGTGGTGTGGTGGTGGTGGTGGTGGTGGTGGTGGTGGGGGGGGGGGGGGGGGGGGGGGGGGGGGGGGGCGGAGAGGGGGTTAAGGCACCCAAGAGGGGGGTAAAGTAGAAACCGTTCCCAGCAGGGTGGAGTTTTGAGTGGGTCATTTGTCCGTAATAAAATTCTCCCAGGATTCATGCTGTGCCCTGGGAGTGAACCAGCTTCCCCTGGATGACCGGTGTTGGCAAGGAGAGGGGCATTGTTACTCTGCAGTCTCGTAATGCTGTGGAATGCTGTCACTGATATCGCCTCTCTCTCTCTCTCTGGGAGGAACACCTACCCAAAGCATCAGAGTTGGTGTTTCTGTAATAAAGCGGGGACCCCCTGGTGGCCTGAATGCAGTGTGACACTGACAGAGCCAAACCTCTGCTCTCATAGTGGGTTGAGTCTCTCATTATGAATGTGGTATTTTTTTAAATACAGGGTTTCAACAGGGAAAAAAACAAAACCTTAATTGCAGAATCTGTGTTATCAACGGTCTTCCCATTTGATGAGAATTGCAGATTTGCTTTAGCTGAAAATGCCCCCCCCCCCCTCCGATTCCATTGAGTCTTGGATGAAACTTGTTCTTGATTGAATTTCCTGCATCCTGTAAAATTGTATGGGAATACAGCACACACACACACACACATACTATATATAGTAAGTGTTTATTTGGAAAGAAGAAAATAATGTCTTTCCATTCCCACAGTCCCGATTGTATTTCTTTAAAAAAAAAAAATCATTTGAAGAACACGCTCATTGTATTTGCTAATCAATGGCAGATGTCCGTTTAGTCATGGAGTGAATGCATACATATGATTTGGAAAGCCATTGGAAAGTCCTTCTTTGCCCAGTATATGTGTGTGTGTGTGTGTGTGTGTGTGCGTGTGTGTTTTTTTCCACTGTGCCATCATGCCCTCAGTAGCAGTGAAGTCATGGGCAAATGCTCGCAAGAGAGAGCAAATGTTGATACTTGGTGAGGTGTGTTTGCTTTAAGACCCAGCGTTTACGTTTGTGAAGGAAGAGGCCTGCCAGGATCCAGCCGGCCCTTGGAACGCTTTGTCCTCATAACCGAAGCAAGTTTAGCTTCTTCACCCCGCCAGCGCTCACTCGACAGTGAGAGTTTGCTCCCTAAAATCAATGCCCGGATGAGAAATAGCGAGTATCTTAGAAATTAGGAAGTTTTCAAGACAAAAACACAAAGATCCAGGTTCAGCACAAAGCATCTGATACATTATATTGGTTTCTGCCTGGTGACAAACTAAAATACATTTGTGCTGTTCTGTATGTACTAAAATGAGCCAGTGTTCCACTGTGGGTCTGCATAAGCGCTGTAGCCAGGCTCCTTAGCCGTGTGTGCCTGGAGCGTTGCTATGGCAGCCAGGGATCCACGCTGCAGCTGGGGTTCTCTGTTGTGACCTGCAGTGGAGCTGCAGGGTCTGTGCTGCTCTATGATTTGTTGAGTTCTTTAAAGGCCAAATTAAAATGTTTAGTAAGAATGGTGAAATGCTGAAAATATGTCTCTCATTTCTTGACCCTCCCCCCCCCCTCTCTCACACACACACATACATACCTGCACACTCCCACACTTACTGTCTCCCATACATACTGTGACATACACACATGTACACTGTCTCACACATACACTTTCATATGCATGCATTCACACACACACGCACACACATGCACACACTCTCACACACACACACACACACACACACACACCCCAGGTGGACTTCGAGGATGTGATAGCAGAGCCCCCCGGCACGTACAGCTTCGACGGCGTGTGGAAGGCCAGCTTCACCACCTTCACCGTGACCAAGTACTGGTTCTACCGGCTGCTGACGGCGCTGGTGGGCATCCCGCTGGCGCTGGTGTGGGGCATCTTCTTCGCCATCCTCTCCTTCCTGCACATCTGGGCCGTGGTGCCGTGCGTCAAGAGCTACTTGATCGAGATCCACTGCCTGAGCCGGGTCTACTCCATCTGCATCCACACCTTCTGTGACCCCTTCTTCGAGGCCGTGGGCAAGTGCTTCAGCAGCATCCATGTGCGCACCACCAAGGAGGTGTAGGAGGAGGAGGAGGAGGAGGAGGAGGGGGGGGGGGGGGAAGAAGGTTGGGGGGGTGTGGGGGGTGGGTGGGAGGTTGGGGGGATGGAAGGACCTCAGAGCCAAGAAAATCACAACCAGAACACCAGGAAATGAGAAATTGTCTAGAGGGAGGGGGCGTGGCTATGTGGGGGTGGGCGGGGCCTATGACCCCGCCTCCTTTCATTCCTTTTTTCCTGTTAGATTTTATTCCTGCTGCAGGACTATGCTGGCCTATCAGAATGGGCGGTCCTGCTTTTTTTTTTTTTTTGTTTGTTTGTTTTGTTCCTCCCCCACATTGTTCATTCCATTGTTCTCAAAGGGGTAGGAAGTGCCCTCCCTCTCATTATGTTGGATGTCCTAAAAACTGGGGTTTGCCGGGTTTTGGGGACCAGGGTCAGTGGGTGGGGGGTTTGCCCGGAGGGGGGGTGCCAGGGAGGGGTGCCTATGCCACCAAACCCGGAAAGCTCTGTCAGACGGTCGCCTGACGAAAAAAAGGTGCGTTCATTTCAGCCTGCTGCTGTATGCTTGCTTACCCCACCCTCCCCATGTGACCGGATGGACAGACGCACAGCCAAAAGAACATTCCAGCGCCCAGCCACAGTCGCCCTTAAACCCCCCTGCTCCGTCTGTTCCTCTGGGGGGGGGGGGGTCACCCTGGGTCTGCAGTGGCTGTCCCTCCTTCCAGAGGAGCAACACCACTGAGAACGTGGCCGCGAATGGTCTAATTTTAGTATTTTCCGCCCCGTGAAATAAAAATGTCACTTGAAGTATGCAGCCACACACCTGGAACTTAAAACGTACTTAAAAAGGCCCTCTTCAGTTATGAAGGCTGAGCACTTCTAGATACGTGCGTGTGTCACTGTCAAGCATAAGAAAAATCCTGCTTTTCTCTCTGAAAGTGAAGAAAACGTGTGAAATCTGTTTCGCTGTGGTTTACCGAGCTTTAACAGCTGCTGTACAGGCTAGCGTCGTAGCGTCTTGACATCATTTTTTGTGGCACTCGGCTGCCTGACTCGAGTCCTGGACTGTTGCGGTGTCTGCAGGGTTCGGGGTTTCCCCTTCGACCAGCAGTCAGTGTAGGCCTGTGAAAACGAGGTGTGTAGACTCGTCTGTTCGATGACTTAAAGGCATCCCTTTAAGGAATGTCGAAATGCGACAAACGCTGACAGACACTGCAGCTCTCCAGGACTGGAGCCCGACAGCCCTGCTGTTGTATTTAAAGAGGCACGTAGAGGTGTTCTGTGAGAACGCCGAACCCAGAGGAAAGGGACTGGTAGTGCACAAAGTGCCAAAAATTTATAAATCCTTCTTTTGAGGTCCACTGACTGTGTTTACGTGGTACGCTCAACTACTGACTTCCTCTGGGGTTAATTGTCTCATGCAGAATTTATTTTCTTTTTTTGTTTAAAAAAATATTCAAATATTCAAATGATTTAATGTACCGAAATATTGAGTACAAATTGTAGTGATTTTTATTTTATTTTTAAGAGCATCCCTAAGTGCCTTTAATAGTCATCTTGCGTGGCGATCTGTGACACAGTCCTTATTGCTTAGCGCACTGCAGACCTGGGTCAAATACGCATTTGTTTTGGATTCAAACACTTTTCTGTGCTTTACTGATCTTGTCTGGCGTATTGGAACCAATTAAATACTTTCAAAAAGTGCTAACGCCGCATTCTGGTCACATTGGCTGGCTCACTTACACCAGGCAAGATCAACAGAGCGCAGAAAAGTACTGGAATCCAAAACAAATACGTATTTGACCCAGGTCTGGCGCACTGCTACAGACACTGGTGAGGACCTGTTATAAAGCTAAAGGGTCCCTCCCCTCACACTGGAATGGGGGAATATATTATAATGACATAATCTCACCATTTCATACTGTTGCATTTGTGTAAACTGTTTGTCTTTAAAAATGATAATAGTGCTTCTTGAACTTGTCTTTCAGCTAAAAAAAGAAAGGTCATGTTTTATATATGGAATTTCCTATCCCTGCTTTTTACTGCTCAAACTGACATCATGCTGAACACATTAAAAATATGCAACTAATCTGAATCGTTTGTGGTGTCCGTTTTCTGAAGACTTCTTCAAGGGCATGGGAGATTATGCCATTTGTTGCATGCGTTTCAGTCGCAAGGAAGGTGCAGAAATTTTATGTGCAGAACCAGACAGAGCCCAGCATTTACAGCTTACAGCCACAACATGGCTTATCTCATAGGCTGAATATGAGAGGTAACCATGGAGATGTTTTTCATACGCTCCTGTTCAACTGGCAGAATACACCCGGATCATTCACTGAAACATTTCCACAGCTCTATACAGTAAACATGCCTTCATCAGGAGGGTGCTTCGGGGGCCGACAGCTCGCCTTTCATTGAGATGTGCTGCAGGTAGATCCTCTGGTGCCGGTTGTGTTTGAATAAAATATTAAAAGGTAAACACACAATTAAAACTGGCTTTACAGTGTGTGTTAGCACTGAGTAAACACGCTCGTGTACGTATCGCATGCTCAATCACGGGTCTATTTTTTCCCTGTTTTATTTCGCCTAGTCTAGAGAAGCCTGTTCATTCTTCAGGCTTAGGTCTCCCGGGATACGCAGTTGGAATGATGTCGCCATCTGCTGGAGAATGAGGTCAGTTTCACCCGGTGGGGCCCGTCAGAAATTGCTGGTAAAATGGCTGTTGGAGGGGGCCACTTCTCTCATTCTGCGTTCGGGACCCGGTGCGGGACCCGGTGCGGGACCCAGTGCGGCACCCAGTGCGGCTACTGGAGAAACTGGCCGTTGCTTCTGGGCAAACGCATCACATCTACCCACACAGTCACAACAGGTCCTCCACTGAGTCTGTGTGATAAAATAAAATAAACAGCCCAGATGAAAGATCGAGGCAAATGTACCTTTCAGTGGTAAGGTATTTTTCATGGCTTCGGAACTTTCTGACATATAATTTTGAAAAATTAGATTTTTAGTCTAGTGCTATTGCACGACTGATAAGTCTGATGAGTCCACTGCCCAGACCCGATTTGACATTTGGCATGTGCCTCTTGTCTACCTGCCACATTTGTCAAGGTTGGAGCGATTGCTGGTGGAGGCACTAGCAGAAAAAGAACAGACAAACTTTGCAGTTATGTTTGAATGCCTTTCATTTTGTGTTAAGGCAGGGGTGCACAACTCCGGTCCTGGGGGGCCAGTGTGCATGCTGGTCTTTGTTCCAACCAATTAACTTAGTTTTTTGTTTTTTTGACAGCTCTATAAACTAGGCTGGTTAACTCCTGGACTTGGGCACAGTAAACTCTTTAGGATACGCTTGCAGTGTGCAGCTGTAGCTGGTGCTTATGCAATTTTCAGATCAAGATACGATTGAGCTAATTGAATAATTAAGAAGAGAAGTCGGCACAAAATACTGAAACGGATCAGCCCCTTGTTGTGCACCCCTGTGTTAAGGTTATACAAAAATACGCTTGTCCTCATTCAGGCTTAGCCCCTCCTCCTCATCAGTCATTCAATTCTAAATCACTTTCTAAATCGATTCACACAACAAGCGCAGAATGTCAGAGGAAGGGCTTGGTGAAGTGGTTGAATCTACAGCAGTCTCAAACGCAGTACTGGGGCACCACTGTGTTTGCTGGATTTTGTTACAGCCAATCTCTTACTCCTTTAAGGCTGTTGGACACGTGTGTTCACATTCTTCCATAATTTTCTTCCTTAATTTTCTTAACACAATGCAGGTTTGGCTCGTTGTCATTTGGGCTGCCCTTGAATCCTTCATTGTCTACAATTAGTTAGTTTTAGTGGCCAGGTGTTCACACTTTCACCAATCAGCAACCTACTGAGTCACCTCAGTCTAATTTGATCCGTTAAAAAAAGTTTTTGAACCTCTTTTTATGTCATTGTTTGCAATATATCACCATGCTCACAGTGTAAATATGGGACTTTTGTTCTTCACGGCATGCAAAATTGTGGGATTGTAATTATGATTGGAATGAAAACCAGCATACACAGGTGTTCCCACTGAACCACTGAGCTATAGTGAAAATGTGTGTTTGTACTTCTCTGCGTCTTGGTCCTCAGACAGAAATACAAAAGGCCACTGGGTGGCGATATAGCACTATAAATCTGTGTGAGCAGTCATCAGCACTCGTTTCTTTTCCTTTCTAATGCTCTGCAGAGGGCTGTCAGTGTAAATATTGAAAAGCAGTACGGCTGCCTGCTGAGCCTCAGAGGCTCAGTTATATGTTACAGTTTCTTGAAGTTACATTGCTTTCCCGTGACTAAATTCTTATCTTGTGTCAGGCGAGATATGGCGTATGATTTATTTAATAGTAGGAAGCAAATCATAATGTAGGTGCATTCGGATCTCTGTGGACTTAGAGGAAGAGAGAAAGAAAGAAGAAAAAAAAACTCTGAATCAACTGCCTTGAAGCAAAACCTCCCACACACACACACACACACACACACACACACACACGATCATGCCGGGAAAAGCAAGGTAAAGTGTGTTTTTATATCAGTCAATAGTAGGAAAATTGTTTCACTTCTTCTAGTAGAGATAAGAATAAAGATAGAAAGCTGCAACAATCAATTTAAAAATTCCTTACTGTATTAAGAACACAAAATGATTTAATGATTTTCTCCATTGTAAAATGAACTTGCAGTGCACTTAGCTGAACGTTAAACCTCAGGTTTAAACCTCTAGACCACAAAACTGCAACAACTGGAGCAGCTATCCTAAGCTGCGGAATAAGGATTAGCTGCTCCAGTTGAAATGCAGTTATGTGGTCTGGAGGTTTAAAGCTGAGGTTTAAACTCCAGCTAAGTACACTGCAATTGGCCCCTGATGTCCTGCTTGTACGTCTATGTCTATGAAACGACTGTCAGAGCGAATAAAAGTGAGTCCCTGTGCAATGGCAAGAGATCACTGAGCCGCTTCAGTCAAATTCTGCTCTGGTTGGCTGTTGCCTCTACTGCTGAATAGGAGCCCTATGTCACGTGACACAGCACAGTCAACAGGAAGAGACACACTCCAGGCCCCCTGACCACCCCCCTCCCCACCCCACAGCGGGCCGGATCCGCACTGGTGGGGGTTGCAGCGGCTGCAGATTTGGAGCAGGGCCGGGACAGGGGATCCGGGGGTCACTCTGCTCCCCCCTGCCTGCCTGAGGAAGCACACTGGAGAGGCCTTGTGCGGATACAGCCCTCGGCCCTCTGAACAGGACACCACTGCCACCGCTGCCCCCAACAATGGCCGAGTCAACCAGAGCCAAGTCGACATGAATGGGGTATGGGGGGGTGTGTGTGTGTGTGTGTGTGTGTGTGTGTGTGTGTGTGTGTGTGTGTGTGTGTGTGTGTGTGTGTGTGTGTGTGTGTGTGTGTGTGTGTGTGTGTGTGTGGGTGTGTGTGTGTGTGTGTGTGTGTGTGGGGTTTGGGGGGGGGGTATATCTGAAGGGCCTCTCTAATCACAGTCCAGCAGGGCAGCTCACATTTCTTTTGAATTACTCATGATAATTAAATTTTTTGACATTTTACATTGTACAGTCTCATCTTTATAGGTGCATGAAGTTCACATTACAACCACTTGTCAACAGGTTTGTAGTATAATATTAATCTGAATATTAATTAAAATGTATATTATTATTATTATTATTATTATTATTAATATTCTTATTTGTTTTGTTGTTGTTATCAATAATGTTATCAGCACCCTAATTAGAAACATATTCATCATTTTATCAAAATAATAACAAACTTTAAAACATACAGTGATATAAAAACAAAAGGTAATGGTTTTACTTATTAGTGACAAAATAACCCTCCTCTAGTTTTCAAGTCCTAGCAGAACACACAAATTTTACTTTGTCATTATTCAGTCAGCCTCTAATGCCCTTGTGCATGCTACGAAACATGGCAGAGGACGTTTGCATAAAGCTACTAAACTTCAAAGTTGTTTAAAACTTGTCAGCCTCATTGAACTCCACTGTTAACTGAATTACACCCCCTACGCTCTTACGCCGAGCCATGTTCATTACAGTGTACAGATCTGATTACACCAGCGTTCACGTGCTCGCGCGAGCAGATGCGTGTGGAGTGTAATGCGATTTTTGTCCTGGTGACTGTATGTCCTTCCGTTGACTCTCACTTCCAATCTGCTCCTGCTCAGATGGATTTTTTCTTTTCTTTCTTTGAAGGCCGGTCAATTTCACCAAACGTAATTAACTGGATTTGGCACGGATTCAGGCCACATCTCCCATCCTAACCCCTCCTAACAGCACCACCCTCCCTCCCCGCTAAAATGGATTAAGCTGAATACATAATATTGGTGTAGAACAGTGTTTCTCCACGTTGGTCCTGGGGACCCGCTGCCCTGCATGTTCTAGATGTCTCCCTGCTCCAACACACCTGCTTCAAATGAATGGGTCGTTATCAGGCTTCTGCAGAGCTTGATGACAACCCATTCATTTGAATCAGGTGTGTTGGAGCAGGGACAGTAACCTACATTGCTGACACAATTTTATTTGCATTAAAAACGAGAGAGAGAGTATCCTTTTCTAAGTGGAAACTGAAATGCTTCGACAAAAAACTACCACAAAATAGAAGGCTTAAAAAAATTCTAACTTATGTTTCGGACAGTGTTGAGACAAGTACTTCGGGTTCATTGACCCTACAAAAATGAAGTATCAGGTCGAAAACCGTACATTTATGTTTGTACCTAACTGTGGTAATATTGTTAATTGTCTTAATAATATTGCTGTAATTCTTACGGTCACGGAGCGTGTCCCTCATGAATCGAAACACTGTGAAATAATTGCATATATTCTCCCACTGGAGAGTTAGCATTTGAATGTCCCAGTGTACCCGGGTAGGCGGGCACCTCCTTTCAGAACCACAGAGTGAGTGTCTGATCTAAGGCCGTGCCACCGCTGGAACATTTTATCCGTATGCAAATGAGGGTGTTCTGTGCATTGCCCGGTGCACAGAGGCACACTGTCGTGTGGGGGGGGGCTCGTTAATGATCTCAATTCACGTTCAGCAGCTCAATAGTTAAAACTGTGCCGAATGCGTTGTTTTCTGATCTGTGTGGTGCTCTCGCTTCACCAGAACGCTACAGTGAGAAGATGGCGACGGACGGAGCGGGTGGGGAGCAGCCTTCTCAGATCCAAACGCTGACAACCGCTGTGTGTGGAAGCGTCGAAATGGTAAGACGCGTTGAGTAAAAGATGAAATGCAAATTATATTTACGCGTGTGGTTCATTTTTGCTGCGCAGTCGGACAAAGAACGCAAATCGTTTTTCTGTCGGACTCCTTGGCTGATCGAGCGGCTTGGAAGATAGAGGTGTTATTTTTTGGGGTGATGCAGCGAGCAAGCAAGCAAGCAAACAAACTAACCAAGCAAGCAAACCAGCCAACTGCACAAGTTCTTTGGAGGTGCACTTTGTATTTATAAAAATGCCGTATCCAGCACAGCCAAGAAAGAGGTTCCATTTATAAGCATGCTCTGAAATAGCCTAGCTGGTAACCCGTAGATCTGTGCAAAGCAGTCTTTGTATGCCAAAAGCAATTGTTTGGGTATTTCACCAAAATATGGCTATATGCCGTGATTTGCGGTTGTGCTGGCTGAATTTGGTGGAGCCAGTTGCAGAGCATTACTGAATATTTTGTTCACATTTGTTTGGAATACAGATGGTTAAATCTTGTTTTTACATTTAACGTCACGACAATGTATATACCGTGACGTCGAATGTTTGTTTGTTAAAGCGGATGTATAGCCTAAGTTATTTGGAAAATCATGATGGGAATGTATTATTTTAAATGATAATATTATTATTATCCAGAGACCGCGTGTAAACACGGATCGTAAAATGCTACGAGTTCCAATGTGGAGAATTTGCGGAGTTGGCGACGCGCAGTCGAGTCATCAGTTCTTAAGATACCTTTGGTCAGAAAGGGTGTTTTGTGGCTTATCATTGTCTTTTAATGCATTTTACCATTTCATAAAGACACTTTCAGTTTAATTTAAACCGTGCATCTTTCATGAAAAGAGACAGTCTCTGCGTTTGGTCTTTTAAAAAGGACATTCCCTTTTTTGCGTTAAGACTAAATGGATAGCAATTAAACTATCAGACATGAGTAATCACGGTTTAAGATCTGTATGGGTTCTGTGTTTTTTGGGAGAAAAATGAGTTCAGTGGTATGTTCCTCGTGTAAGCCGTCGTCTCTGTCGTCCCACGCACATATCACACGATTTATCGAATTGGGCTACTGATTGAAATAAAATAAAAAATAAAAATTTTGTGCTTTAGTGCTTATTTTTCCTCCAGTTGGCCCATACGATTTCCCCTCTTTTCTTCACCTGTCGGGGAGTTTTTACACGAGCTGGTCGTGGGATGCAACGCAATGTGCCAGAACTCTCTGGCTCCCCTTGTGTGATAATGAATTAATCAGACACCCCTTGGGTAGGTGCCATGTAACAGACTGTACTCCCTGGAGCCAGTTGTACTGAAACGGTCTCTTCCTGTACAGAGCTTATTCACTGGCACAGCCCAGTATATTCTCATTTTATTTTATCTGCAGGTTTTTATGTGTGTGTTAATAACGAGGAATGTTTTTGGGAGCCTGGGCACACGCGGATCCTTTGGAATGTGGTGGCACCATGTTTCTGACACCATGGAGGTAGTGGTAAGGGTGCACGATCACTCGATACCTTTCTAATTTTATCTTAATTTCATTGGCTAGTCTTGCGCAGCTTAGAGTACTGAATTACCCAGCTTACCCTGACTTAACCCGTTGAAGAGGAGTTCTTTTTTTTGGGGAATGTTATTTATTTATTTTTCAAATATTCTCAATCAGTATTCTAGAACTCCATTGCTCACAATTACCAGTAACAATTGTTACATAAGCGTGAGAATGTTCAGTGAAGAACATTCAAACATTGGAACATTAGACTGTTCTTAACTGAATTAGAATGTTCAGTTAACATTCTGATCACGTATGTGTGACATTACCCCTTTAAAGGGTTAAAGACCACAGACCTTTAAGGCGGGATTCCCGGTTTGCTCTGAGGAACAGGGCATGCTGTTCCAATGATTTACCTCAGGCTCCCTTTCCGTGTCCTCCAGTGACCGTGGACAGGACTCCGGTCCCAGGTTTTCCCCAACTGTTTCAGATGCAGAACTGTGCCCCTTGTTTTACCGGGGGGACAGATGTTACAGGGCGGCCATGTCGTCCTGGTTCAGTTCACGTGGCTAATTCTGCACATCCCCATGCCTTCCCTTTTTGTCAGTACCAGTGGGGCGGTCCTGTTGCAGAGATCACTTAAATCAGAGGGGAGGAAGCCTTGTGCTATTGTTGTGATGTGTAAACTCAATGTCAGCCGTCTTAATTGAAGTGTTCCGATGGGTAAAAACCTCGCGTGTGGGGATGTGAACTAAGAGAGACAGAGTTTATTAAAGGGAAATGTCACAGTTATTGAGTGCTGTTGTGTTTTATTGATCCGTCTGCTGTCGGAAGGTTGAAATAAATCAGGTTTTACTATGCTGTGGCTGTCTAGACGTCTTACCTGCCGTGCCCTGTGTCCAGAACACACCCCTTTGACTGAGCTGTTTATCTGTAACACATTGACAGTGGCCATGCCACAGTGATGCTAAATTGCATCAGTTGAAAACATTTTTCCACGGTGGGAGACTCATCTCGAAGATTGGCATATTCCAGTTTCTTTGTCTTATTTTTTTTATTTTACTGTATTATCAGTGAACGTATGAACGTTCAGTTTTTGTTGCCCTTTAAACAGAGAGCAACATATAAACTGTCCCCAGCATTTCAGCCCCCCCCCCCCCCCCCCCCCCACCCCCCCACTCAGCACAGAAACCCAATTCAGATCCCCGGTGGAAGCGATAAGTTACCCTCCTCGGCTGTGATGATTTAGCTCCAGTCATACAGACGCATGGGGTTAAAATTAGAATTAAAAAATGATTATTATTTTTTTTTTTTTGCATTGACCGTATTACAACAAAAGTATCCGATCAATAGATCGGAACTGAGGATCAATAGCTTGCTCTTTTCTGTCCGTCACACTGCCCAGAGCTGTTTTTCATTGGAGCTGAAATGCCATTGATCAGGTTGGGCTGACCTTTTGAAGAGAATGACCTGCTGTAGTCCAGGCGATACTCTTCCCCTTGGCTTAATAAAATCCGATATCGCAACGTCTCCCTTGATCCCAGAAGGAGAAAAACAATCGTGGAATTAAACGGTGTTTCCAAAAAGACGGTGGGTTGTAAGCGACATAACAGCCGTATGCCTTGAGTATGTGCAAAAGCTGTGGTCGCCACTGAATTGCACTGCTAGTTTGATCAAACGGGTTGATGCTTACTCAGATTGGATCTAATCTCATTGTGCTTTGGCCCTGACAACGAATGAGAAGATGAGGAGATTTCCCCCTCTCTCATGACCGACAGTACAGACTGTGACACATGCCGGGTGCGGACAAGATGTATTGTTTGTCATTTCTTTATTCAGTTATGGAGAATGCTGACTGCAGCTGGATTGGGCCATCATACTGAAAGAAAAAATGAAAGAAACTGTTGCATAACCTTTTCACCCTGCACCTGTCACAACAGCATTTTGGTTTTTTTTTTTCCCCCCCCCCCTTAGTGATGAGGGACTTCAGAGATGATGCCCTCTCTAAGATGGGGGATATCAGTGAACAAGTCATCCTTTTCGGGCTGATTTCCAGCTCCAATCAGAATCCATTTCCTCTCTTTGGTCAACCAGTCAGGAGTGCGGAATTTAGAATGTTGACAGAGCAGCGACTGTTTTGAGGGCTGAAAGTGGAAAATAAACATTGAGCTCCCGACTATTTTTAATGCTGTTGGGAGGGGAGGGGGGTGGGGGGCTTTTAATTCGTTTAAGTGGCAAAGTGGTTTGGTCACTTGAAATTACCATCACCATTATTGCCTGCTGTGTAGGTTCCACTTAAAGAATCAGCATTTTAACGAGCCCGTTAATTGTAATTGAGCTTAATGGCTTCTCGGTGCAGCCACCGTGAGTAACGTTTTTTTTAAATTGAAATTATTTTTTTATTTTTCAGCTGGACAGTGTGTTTGCCCTGTCTCACCCGTTTCAAAATGAATGTTTTAAAAGGGTTTGTCAGCAAAACCTGTTTAGCATTAGATACTGCAACATTTGTCCAGTCCAGTTCTCCAGAGACCTCCTTTCCTTTTTGTCTTGGTAACACAAGCACGCTGTAACCGTGTTGTAGTTTTCTGGTGCGTTCGGTTCACAGGAATGGGAGTTCAGCATTGTGTTTGTCTTGCAGAAATGCGAGTTCAACATGGACAACCTGAGCAAGCCCGAGCTTCTGACTCTGCTCAGCATCATGGAAGGCGAGCTGGAGGCACGGGACCTGGTTATCGAGGCTCTTAGGGTGAGTTACTGACCGCACACTGACCGCACACTGACCGCACACTGACCGGCCAGCTTCATCTACACAGGGGTGCTCTTTTTTGCCTCCCGGAAGGCTGACCACACACTGGCCGCACATTGACCGCACACTGACCGGCCAGCTTCATCTACACAGGGGTGCCCTTTTTGCCTCCCAGAAGGCTGGAGAGGTTAGGGGTATCATGGTTGCGGGCGTGTGCCGGTGTTGAGTTTCCGACTACCCCCCGACCCCCAAAGCCTACTGTCGCTGAGAAACTTTATTTATGGGCCATCTGGGTCCTGTGTTCTGTCAAGCGAGCCTCTCCTTCTGTCGGTGACTTAACACCTCCTCTACCTGGCTGTAGGGCTTCATGCTCTGAGCACCGGTGTTCAGGTACAATCCTGAGCACTGGGGAAAAACAACGTTTGGCGTCGGTTAACATTTAGGAAACCGTCGTGGCCCTCGTGGTAATGCTGGTGCTGCTGCTGGTGATTTCATCACGGGGATTAGTGTATTGCAGTGGCCTTACTCCGTGCATGCCGTAGGCCTCCCGGGCCGGGCTAAAAATAGCGCTGGAATTCCGTACGCTGCGAGCTGATTGGATTGCGTAACGCGGGCTGACATTTTTAAAGGTTCACGGCTCGCCGGGCGCATCGGCTCAGCAGAATTCGCGTCTGTTGCCACGGCGCGGATTCCAGAAACACGTGGATGCGCGTCGAGCGAGCGCACAGCTGATTTTCGAGAGGCCGCCCGATTGGACGAAACGGTCCGGTCCGCTGAACTACGGACTCAGAAGGGGGCTGCGTTTTGTGCGCACGCTGGCATCGTGATCTGAAATTAATGTGGTGTTCTGGAACATGTCAGTAAGTGTTTGAAAATGTCCAGTACACCCCAGATGAAGCGAATGATTGGGGGGGGGGGGGCAGGCACACTCCAGAGTGCCTGTGGGTTTATTGGAGGGGGGCTGAGGGCTGGGGGCGCGAGCAGCTTATCCCGGGCTGTTGTGTCAGTTTGGCTGTGTTTCTTAGCCGGTTCCTTTCCTCCAGGGATATCGCCGCTCTCCGAAATGTGTGCCTTGCCCTGCGATAAGCTCCCCCCCCCCCGAAGACAAAAGCGCTGCTGTTTCTGGCCTGCTTTCTGTATGATCCAGGATATTTCGGGATTGGAAAAAGAGCGAGAGAAACTTGTTCCTAATTTTCAGGGAGAATGAAGTCGGGGATGAGGGGGGGGGTGGGAGGGGATTAGTACACAATGCTGAAAGGTCCTCTGCCTTGCAGAAGTGGGCAGCAAGGACATGCATTTTAGTGTCTGGACTATGTGCTTATTGATACATTTAGTTCACTTTTAATATTTGTTAAATAAACATTTTTTTGAAGTGATCTTAGAAATTTCACAATCGTGCAGAGTCGAGGAAGCTTAATTTGGTGTTTGAAACTCGGCAGACTTGCCTCTGGACACGGCGCTATTGTTTAATGTTATTGTGAATTATTAAGAGGCTTTCTTGCTTTCAGCGATTAATCAGCGTGCTGGAGGAGCCTGGTGAGCCGGCGTATCACTTTTCATATGAAAGCGTGGAGGAGAACGGGCGGATTGCCCCGGCCTGAGCTCCGTCCCCTGCTGCTCCGGAGCCTCCTTCTCTTATTTACCGGATCTTGAGTTGTTGATATTCAGATCCTGTCATTTTTTAAGCGATTAAAAAAATGGGTTTGAGAGCGGCGAAAGGTGTGTTTCGGCTGCGGTGATGTGACCGTCTTCGATGCTAAAAACGAGCGTGACTGAGTCCATCGGTCCCCTGAACCCAGGAGACCGATCTGTATGTGTGTGTGTGTGTGTGTGTGTTCTGATGAGCCCTGTTCCCCTGCCTCTCCCCGCCCGTGCCTCTGAAAGGCCCGGATGTCTGAGCCTGTGAATGGAGGGCCTTGTGCCGTGTGAGGCTCGCTCTCCTCCTCCTCAGACAGGAAGTGTGCGCAGCGTCTCTGCGCTCGCTCGTTCTCTGAGCCCCGTGGCCGAGCTAACGCGCTAACACGCTTAATTCCCCCCTCGTCTCTGCGTGGGTGCCTGTGGCGGGGGCTCCTGGGTGTGAGGCTGTTTTTGTGGGGGGGGGAGAAGGGTGTTATTTGCCTTCCAAACTGCCACTCTTCTCCCATTTTCCCTCACAAATATGTCTGAAAAATTCAACCTGTGCTCTCATGCAGGGGAGGCAGAGGGGGGTATTTTCATTTGTCCCCTGTGTCCAGCTGTCATCTCTAAAGCTGTTGGGTTGCATGCTGGAGGGTCGTGAGGTGGGCCTGGATTAATGCGCCACCCTGATTGGCCGAGTTGGATTAATGCGAGATTGCGATTGGCTGAACAGCAGCGGGGACGTGTGCGCACGGCTGGAAAGTAGGTCTGTGAAAATTGTCGTAGTTCCACTGATGCGAATGTGTGAAGCGGTCAAGTACTGCTGATAATTTATTCATGCATCTATACCAGCTCTCTCATTTTGACTTAATGATGGTTTCACATTTTTTCTCTCTCTCTCTTTCTCTCTCTATCTCTCCTCTCTCTCTCTCTCTCTCTCTCTCTCTCTCCTCTCTCTCTCTCTTTCTCTCTCTCTGAGGAGAACTGTGTTATGCAGGAAACCTGGTATGTTTGTGGTACACGACTCTTGGACTGTAGTGATGAGAATAATGACTTATGTTGATGAGAGTGATGACAGCATCGAGTGGGCAGATTTGTCTAGGATTTGAATGGTGGTACAGCGTGGGGGAAAAACATTTTTTTGGCTTTTTTTATGACTGACTTTAACCAGGCATTGTCGTTACAGGACCATTAATTCATAATGGCCACAGTTGCTGTAGTGATGATAGTCTTTGAACTATTGAAATATGATATTTATATCTATTGCTATTATTTTTTTTCCCCCTTTGTACTGGTTTTTGTGCTCTTTGGGAGGTGCTTTGAACATTGAAAAAGAAAAGTACTTTGATCGGGTTTCATCGTAACAAAAACGGCAAGCTTGGGATTCAGCAACTTGGACACACCCACTTAGATGCCAGTCTACTCAACAGGGTGGGTAATCATTCACGTGAGAGTGCGTTGGGTCTGTCTGTCCGTCCGTCTGTGCGTCTGCCTGGCTGTACCGGTCTGCTGCTCGTATCGGCCGCAGCTGGGGCCTGCCCTTTCTCAGACCGGCGGCGGTGTCCGTGAACAGAACAAAAGAACCAGCGTCGGATGAGTTCTGGACATCGCGGAGTTCCCCTTTGAAGTCTGCGCTGGAGATCAGCTGTGCGCGGATACGGCGGGATGGCGGTTCAGTGCCGCTGGACCGCCGGCCCGGATCCATGTGGATCGGTGCCCCGTTGCCCCGGCGACCCGCAGCTGGTTGTAGGGCATGCGCACGGGTCCCGCGCGCGGCTTCCCTTCGTTCACGGTTGAAGCGTTATACCGCTGCCCCTGTACCGCTCGCTCCTCCCGTACAAAAAGAGAGAGAGAAACTCTCACGGTTGAGCCATGGAGGAGTCTTGGGTCCAAACATCCCTGTATGCCTGAGAATGGGGCCTGTGGGGAAACTGCTATTGCTTGCTGTATTACATCACGACACTGCATCACAATCGCCATGACTACTGACCATGTGTGAGGGTTTGTTTTATGTTAAATCTTATCAACCCCCCCTTGCCCGCCCCCCCCATTTCACACTTCTCTGGGTCTGAACACAGATGACTGCTGTGCTCGTGGTACCCAGCTGTGACCTTTGACCTCTTGCACTCCGCTCTACTGGTGGACTGCAGAGGGAGTTGGAGCAGCAGCTGTGTTTTGGGAGGAGAGCACCTGTGCGTGTCTGCGCCCCCTCAGATTGGCAGAGGAGATTGCAGGGTAGATACCATGGAGCGTTCCAATTTTAGAGAAAAAGGGGGGAGGGGGAGGCACCCAGAATGGTTTGCCCAGATTTTATTTCCTGTTCCGTTCCGCATCGATAAGGCTGGTGGCCTTGCCTGTGCTGATGGCTGGGCTGGCACGGAGGGGAGCTTGCTCTGAGCTGATAGGATTCTGTGATCCGTAACCACCCCCCCAGAATGGGTACAGACTCGCCCCCCCCCTCCCGGGCAGACCTGTTGAGTGGGCAGGTGTTGTGCCAGTGAGGCGTTTGTCATTTCACCAGGGCTCCTGGCATCGCTGATGCCGCAGTGGCTTTGTTTGGAGCCGTCAGCCTGTTTAATTATTCCATCAACCGACACTTTTCAGCTGTCGACTGTTCTGGAAGAACTGAGCGTGTTGTTAAGGAGCGTACAGCTGTAGCTTGTTTTTAAAGATGGCGGCATGTTTTAAGCATAGTATGTTTTAAAAGAACATGTTTAAAAGAACATAGCATGTTCTAAAGAACACAGCTCGTTTTTGAGGAACATAGCATGCTTTAAAGAACATAGTACGATTTAAAGAACATGGCTTATTTTGAGAGGACACAGCTTGTTTTTCAAGTGCATAGCCTTGTTTTAAAAGGACGCGGCGTGTTTTAAAAGGACGCAGCATGTTTTAGAAGGACGCAGCGTGTTTTAAAAGGACGTGGTGTGTTTTTGAAGGACGCGGCGTGTTTTAGAATGACGCAGCGTGTTTTAGAAGGACGTGGCGTGTTTTAGAAGGACGCAGCGTGTTTTAGAAGGACGTTTCTCGTGTGTAAGAGGCGCGCTGTGCTGAAGGGCCCGGCCTGTTTTCCGTCCGAGCGCTGGCTCTCTCAGGAGTCGGCGGCGGCGGTGCATTCCTGTGGAGGAGGGCCAGGCCTGCGCGGTGTTTTCCTTTGGGCTGCCCCCCCCGCCCCCCCCGTGTGCTCAGCGGTCTGCGGCCGCGGGCCGTTACCGAAACCGACCCGTCGCTCACGACACCCGCCCCGGCGGTTTGGGCTAAATCCGCCCGTCTGGGGGAGGGGACGTATTTAAAAGCCCGGAGACCCACGGTGGCTCTCATTGGACGGCCGTCTCTTGAGCGACGCGGCCGAGTGATTACGAGTCCGTTCCTCTGGCCGATCCCCGCGGTGACGGCGAGGCACCGGAGCCAGAATGGGTCCTGTACGCGTCAGAAATCGGGCCGTGTTGTATTATCCCCTCCGTCGCCTGCAGCATTGCTGCATTGTCTGCTGTCCTGTCCTGTCCTGTGCTGTGCTGTCCTGTGCTGTCCTGTCCTGGTGTTCGGTGTGAAAACGGAGGAAGAGAGACGCTAATTAGCGATCGCGCTAACTCCAGAGGACGCGGGGCAGACGATGCTGTGACGAGGCCCGTGTAGGCGGTGGCATTTTCGATCCGCCCGCGTCGCGCACTGTGAAAATGTGGCAGGTGCCGTTATGGGATGTGCCCGCATCTGCTGAACCCTGTAGCTGTGACGCGTCCTCGCGATTGGCTGGGGTAGACGCTAACGGCTGCCAGCGCCTCGGTGCGTCTGGCTCGGGTCGATCGCGGCCTCCGCCGCGCGGCAGAGCCGCTGGGCGGAGCGATCCGTTCTCCTGGCCTGGTTTCGCCTGGCAGCTGTTTGGCTGTGTGTCAGCTGCTCTCTCTCAGTGGTGCTTTTTTTTTTTCCGTGAGGTTGTTCGCGAAGCTCTCCGCTGCATTTTCATCATCAGGACAAATAAAAGTGTATGTGACTGCGTCCCCAAAATGAGCCAACAACAGCCAAATTAATTTTACTCCAGGCTTCAGAAGGCATGGAATTAAGCACGTAATGACCCTCTGATATGGTACACACGCTCAGGATGAGTTTGGTCGTGATGTTCTGCCGCAGCTGTACTGTGGTGCCTATAATTTCAGATAAAAATGTTTTGAGCCTTTGAGCCTTTGCATTGTGAGGTAGGTGAAATGACACGTGTGGCTTCTCTAAGCTGCTACTCTTGGCATCTGCGAAATGTGCAGCTGCACGCTGTTTATCTTTAAAACAAATAGTCCTTCCTCCTGGATGAACACGTGGCCACGGCTGGTGCCTCATCAGTTTTATTATTGAGCCTTCAGCTGAACTCCGTAGAGGGGGATTCTGGGAAATGCTTGTCATCTAAGAAAGACTGATTTCCTGGTTGTGTGGCCAGAACTTTCCAAATGGTTTCTGTTTCAGGGTGGTGTGCAGTCCCATGTTGTTCTTAGCAGGTTAATGTGGAAAAACTCATGTGGTTTTATTGCCACACCTTGCCTTTACCGTTGCTGAGCTGAACTGAGCTTCTGCCGCCTCACCGTTTACAAAAGTGACAGTTGCCAGCTGGGGGCGGGGCCACCATGGGTCATCCGGTCACTGTCGCCATGACAGCGGGGAAATCGAAGCTGAATTACCTGCTAATTTAGGGGCTGTTTGTTCATGAGAGTACACGTATGTGCAGCTGTATTTGTGTGCGTATGTGTGAGGTATGTACACACGCATGTGTCTGTATGTGTGAGTCTGGAACTGAAGGTAAATAACCTGAGCACTGTTGGGCTCCTCCTCCTGGTTGGGGCGTTAGATTGTGTGTGTGTGTGTGTGTGTGTCTCTCTACTGTGTCATGTGTCCCCCCCCCCCCCGTTGTGTGTGAGCAGTGGATCTGGAGGGCCCCATCCCATGCGCATTTGATTGGAGGGCCACCCTAATCCTCTCCCCACTGATCCTGCACGGGGCACCTCCTGGGACTAAGGCTCAACTGACAGGCTCCGCCCCCCCCCCCCCCCCTTCTCTACACCATGATCTTCGCCCTTATCAACTGATTGTTCCGTTTCCCTGACGATTTGCCCCCGTGACGTGCAGAACAGCTGGACGTGGCACAGTTGCTCTGACCTTTCAGCTCCAGGGGCTTGGTTGAGTGAGGTCGGTCTGTGGCCAGCTGTGCACTGGACTGCTCTGGGAGCTGTAGCTGTTGCTTGGGGCTTGCAGGTTCAAATCCTTATTAGGGAGCGACATGATGGAGGGCCTTGAAGAGCTAAGGCTATGATGGGGCTACTTATTGGGGGAAAAAAGCAACAACAACAACAAAAAAAAAACCCCCAAAAAGTTAACACAGTACATTACAGTTATACGTTGTATTCCAGTACATTACCTGGCTTCCATACTCCAGGCCAGACTTTCTGTGTGGTGCAATATTCAACACCAGCGTCTCAGAGGAGTTCCCATTGTCCCAGCGGTACTGGGGTAACACTGGGGCTGTTGTTCCCAGCTCCATGGCTTTCGCAGTGAACCGGCACAACCGAGCGGCCTAAAAAACAGCCTTGCGGTTCTGGAGAGAGAAAATGCCGACTCCCACGTAGCCTGCGGGAGAGACGCACTTCGTCAGGACAGCGACCTGCCCGTCACTGGGTCACGTGACCCGCCCATGGCGACCGTACAGGCCGGGGCATTGATATCCTGCACAATATGACCCTCTGTCAGAGCGCTGTTCCGCACAGTCTCCCATCTGTCGCTAATGGTGGGGTAATTTCCCCACGCCACTCACCCGCCCACTACCGGGTGCTCTGCGAGTCCTGCCTCTCATTATCTCTGGAAGGACGTCTCCAGTCTGCTTTAAAAAACAAAAAAAAAAACAAGAACTGTACATGTTTCACACTTATTACATAACATCTTAAGAGATTTGTCTTGTTCGATACACGGTGATCCTCGGAGGCGTCGGGTGTTGGTTTAAAGAACACAACGCGTTCCCTGTTTTTGTTTTTTTTCGGTTTTTTTTTCATTTCTTTTTCTTCATTCATGTAATTCGTGCGGCCCACGCCGCAGAGGGGCAGTTAGCCCGGCTCCCCCTAGTGGCCCGTGGGGTGTGGGCGTGACCCTGCCAGTGGCCTTTCTGAGCGCCACGGTTTCGGAGTGAGTCAACATTCCGTCCGCTCTGGCCTCGCTTTTCCCAACGGCGGAGTTTTCCGGAAACTCTGTGATCCTGGCTCCTTACCACTCCGGCTTTGTGTGAGAGAGAGAGAGAGAGAGAGAGAAATAGAGAGAGGGATGAGGAGTAAGGAGAGAGAGAGAGAGAGAGAGAGAGAAGGGGAGAGTGAGAGAGGTAGGGAGAGAGAAAGAGAGAGAGAGTGAGAGAGAAGGAGAGGGAGAGTCAGGCAGAGAGGGGGGGGGTCCAGTCTGGTACCTACAAAGGGTGCAGTGTGTGTGTGTGTGTGTGTGTGTGTGTGTGTGTGTGTGTGTGGGTGTAGTTGAAAAGCTCCTTGTTCCATCCAGGCTCTGTGCACAAAGCCCCACAGTGAGGCTGACCCCTCAGTGCTGGTCAGACGGACAGCTGCTACAGGTGCACCGAACCCCCCCCCCCTACATTCCGGAACCCCTGGACTCTCCTTCCGGAACGTGGGTTGGATTGGAGCAGGGGGGCTGGAGGTGGCCGGGTGGGGACTGTGATTGATGAGGTGGAGGATACAGGCGCTTGACAGATACGCGTATTGATCCGACGGCTTTGGGCCTACCGGGCCCCGGGGACCGCATGTAACCAGAAGCGCCGTGGCGGAACCGTTTATTTCAGTGAGCGGAGAAGATACTTTTTTTAATGAAATCAATCCACACTGTCCATCCTTTTAATGGCTTCCAGGAAGTTCCTGTTTGTAGCTGAGGTATTCCCAGGGGGGGGGGGGGGGGGTCACGCCTTGGTCAGGGACAGGAAGTAGCGGATCCTGTCCTCTCTGAGGCTCTCGCAGCACCGTGACCATACGCGCTTGTTAATTATGTAACGAGCATTCTGCAATTAACCTGGTACTGCAATTAACTGTGCTGCATTTAGCTGCATGATCTATGCCATAACTGCATGCTGTAACTACCTGTATATGCTGTAATTAACTACATGTTGTAATTAAATATGTTCTTTAATTGCATGCATGCTGTAATGAACTATTCAAGCTATGCAGTGTATTTAACTACTTGCTATCCACTACGATTAATTGCATGCTGTAACTGTGTGCTGTAATTAACCTCCTGCCATCATTAACGGGGTGAGACTGTCTGAAGTGTAGCGTCCCAGTGGCCAAAGAGGGGCATTCATTTATCTGAATGTCACCGCGGTTTCTGGGGCTCTGGTCCGTGTGACTCCTCTGAATTGGGTCACCATCCTGGGGCTGTCAGAATCCCCAATAAGACCGCATGGAAACGGCCCCGAGCTGGCCAGGGGCCTGGACGGTACATCCCACTGGTCACAGCGGGAAAGCGATGCCTTTAAAAAATAAATAAATAAAATATAAAAATATATATATATACATTTATTATATCATTAGGGTCAGCTGCGCAGCTGTGATGCAGAAGCGCTGCGCGTTTAATGCGTTTCGAATGCGGGGACCGCTCTGCGCAGTCGTGTGAGATCTGAAATCGTAAATGCTGCGTCCGTTTTACGGGGCCAGCTGAGTGTATTTATACCGCTGGGCAGCACATCACAGTGAACACTGGACCTGACTGCTCGTCACGTTGAGCAGAGCTCGGCCATGTGAGCGATGGAAATCTTTCCAGCCGATATAAAATTCAGATGCTCATAAATGCGTAATTATCAGGGCCTTAAATAATGGATCGGGTGGGGGGGGGGGCAGGGGGGGCTTTTCTTGGCTGTGGATTTTACATGCTCCGTGCTTTCAGTGCAGCTGTCAGGAGAGTCAGGGTTTGTATTCTTCCTCCCCCTCTCTCCTCCCCCCTTTCCTTGCACTCTTTCTCTCCCTCCCTCTTTCTGTCACTTCTCTCTTTCAAAACTCATCGCTCTCTTCGTCCCTCCTCCTCTGTCACATGCACACGCACTAACACTCACACACACACACACACACACTCTTGGCTGGCTCTGAAGAAGACCTCCTGCTCAGTGGTGTATTCCTGTAGGTTGACACTAGCAGTATGCAGCAGCACTTGACCGGTGTAAACAAACAGCACCTGTGACCTGATGCTCTTAATGTTACGCAAGTAATAACCCCAGGTGGTCTCTTGTTTGTAGACCCCCTCCAGGGGGCCCAGTACCGTGTAAACAGTGTGTCCTCCTAAGAGTGTGCACGAGTGTGTGATGCTACGCTGTGTGACACACTGAATGTGAGGACTGCACGGTTCTGCATTTGGGGGCAGTGTGTAGGTAGAGGCGTGTAGTGCGCGATGGATTAGAAGCGAATTTAACTCTCCAAAGTTGATCATTCCACCATGCTACAAACAGAACCTAGTTCAGCGTGGTCCTCTCTGGCCACCGTATTGGGGATGGGGAGAGCCGATCTGAGGTATGGTTGACTCCAGGTCAGCTTTTAAAAAGCCCCCACCCCCCCTCCTCCTCTTCCCCATGCCATCGTCTGAACTGCAGCTGTGAGGGTAGGGTGCCATGGAAACACTGCTCGCCTTCATGGCATCATGCGTTCTCCAAAATGTGAGAATTTGGGTGTGTTTTTTTTATTGGTCGAAAGGTCACTGGCGTCCTGTAGCGTTGTTTCTTTTCACTTTTTTTTTTTTTTTTTTTTTTTTGTTGCCGGGGCCGGTGTTGCTGTCCATCACTTTGACTGACGGATGAATGAATCATGTCTGACGTCGCGTCGGCCCGGGCGGCGGGTGTGACTGTGACTAATGGCTGCCTGTGCAGAATCGCTTTGGCCCCCTGTGTCTGCTTTATGACCCTGATATTTAATCCCTGTGTGTGTCCTGCTGTCCAACACGAATCCTCTGATGTTCTTCATGGACAGCGGGGATGTTGACTGAATGTGATTTGAAGGATACTGACAGAAAGCGGTTTCCCTCATCGCCTCTAACCCTGCAGAGACCCATCGTGCAGCTTACAGGGGGTTTGGGTTGTCCCCCTATACGCCTCTAAAAAGGTGCATACAGTTTTAGCACGGTTTCATTTCCTGTGTCATCCGTCTTCGCTGTGTGGTGCTCCTTAAGGTTCTCAACGCCTTTTAAAGGCATTTGACACAGTGGAAAGTGCGCCTTAGAGTGCGGGAGGACGTCGCTTGCCGTCTCTCCTGTGTAAACACTCTTGGAGAGGAGCGCAGCCGTGTTTGTGTTCCTCAGATTCAGGGGGAGACCTTTCGCCTCCCTTCTGCCCCCTGCTGATAGAGCCGGAGAGCTGCACCCGGCCATCCCTGAGTAACCCGCTGTGTGATTTTGATCAGTGAAGAGAGGATTATTTGGGGTTCCCCACTGGCTGTTTGTGGTGTCCAACCTCGGGAGTGGCGGAGGGTGGTGTTTTGGGGTGGGTGGGGTGGGTGGGGTGGGGGGGGGGGGGGGGGCTGGATTTGGATGCTTGGAGAAAGAGCTGCAGATGTCTGACTCACTATGCTGCAGCTCTTTCTCCCTCCCTCTCTTTCTCTCTCCCTCCCTCTCTCCTCATTCCTGTCTAGGTTTATGTGTCCTGGCACTGTCATTGGTGGCTTTATGGTGATGTGCTCAGCACGGTTGTTTAGATATTTCTAAGAGCGGTCTAATGGAATTTGGCCCCGCAGTCCCTTCATATTTATTTATGTAGAAAAATTGATTGTTTCCTTCGTTGGCAAACAGCACTGCCTGCAAGAACACAGACAGCCCCCCCCCCCTTAACACGGACAAAGCACCTACTCATCTAACTCATTTACTCATCTAACATGTTCACTTACAACACTGTTGGATCTGTTTTCCCTGTCCTACAGTGAACCGACTGTGTGTCAGTCAATAAGTCAGCCAACCGAACGGTGCACTTCCCACAATGCATTTTCCTACACGCAAGTCAAGTGCTGACACATACGGCTTAAATGAACGACCGTGTTGCTTAGCAATAAAAAAGGGGGGGTAGAGTCTGTTCTGCAGACTTGTCCTAATTATCTTGTATATATTTTTTCAGTTGTGTAGGAATTAATGGTGCCTAGCAAAATACAAGTGGCCCCAGTGTTCTCTCTCATTCTCCACGTCCTCACAGGCTGGGGATTTTTTCTCTGCTCGATGATCTAGAGGAGCTGAATCTGTTCCCTCAGGCCTTGTCTGTCTCTGCCTGTCTCTGTCTGTCTATCTGTCTGTCTCTGCCTGTCTCTGTCTGCCTGTCTGTCTCTGCCTGTCTGTCTGTCTGTCTGTCTGTCTGTCTGTCTGTGTCTCTGCCTGCCTGTCTGCTGTAAACCTGTGAGCCCCAGATCCCCAAAGCAGCTTCATTACTCCTGAGTAGCTCCATTTCCCCCTCTGTCTGTCTGTGTTTGTTATGCTCTGATGGATACTGCTGAAAGATTAGATTCTCCTACTGCACGCAGGAGGAAACAGGATCCGTCTCTGTGTGCGTTGCGTTTATCAGACCGGCTCGATGTGGTTTGGGTTACAGGCCGGGCACCTTTAGAAGAAGCACGGGCACGGACAGAAGGGGGCAGCGGGTGCCAGCTTGTGCCCGCTGAGCGGCTGTGGGGCAGTCCAGCGGCATGCTGGGATAGCCCTGGGAGGTTAAATGCGTGTGCGCTGCGGTTCGGGAGAATGACCGCCTGTCCGACCTCACCCCCTCCTCCTCCCCCCTCCTCCTCTTCCTCAGGCCCCCCGGAACGAGGCCTTCATCCAGGAGCGCTACGGCCACTTCAACCTGTCGGACCCCTTCCTGGCGCTGCAGCGCGACTTCGAGTCGGGGGGCGGGGCCAAGGCGCGGCGGGCGCCGTGCGCCAGCCCCCTGGCCGTGCTGGAGGTCGTCATGGCACACTGCAGGAGGATGCAGGAGAGGATGACCGCGCAGCTCGCCGCCGCCGACGCCCGGCAGAAGAAGGTAGGCCCCGCCCACGATTACATCACACACAGTGACACCCCCCCCCCCGTTCTTGTGCCTGCCCGGAGGGAGAGGAAGCTGATTAGCTTCCCCCTGGTTGGACGCATGCGGTATTTGAGAGTTACTCACCCATCCCAGCATTAGTCCCAGTGCATCATGGGAGGGACTGAGGTGGCTCAAACAATACACATGAAAAAAACTATTTTACTGTAAAATGTACACTTCGCATTGCCAATCACACCAGCCAAATAAAACCCCTACCCTAGTTATAGATTCACCCGTTCTGACCTATGTGGAAATAGCTCCTTATTTGACCTGTGCCAGGCTAATTTTAATCAGGACGAGGGTCGCAGAAAGCGCACCTGCGCAGTAAGTAGGCCGTGAGCTGGGACAGTTTGGGCTTACGTTGCTTTCTAGCTGCTGTTCACGGCCGTGATAAGCTCAGCGAGTGTCGTTGGCGGGGTTGCCCCGGATACCCTTTTTAAACGGCCTCGTGACTGCGAGCGGCTCTAAACTCTAACGGGCTGGAACCCGGAGCGCGGGACACCTGCTGTCATGAGTAGTTCAGCGCTGGAGACCGTGGCTCTCCGTGCCCTCGGATCCAGGGTCCGGGGGGCGAGGTTGTGTTCCCCCCCCCGGTGCCGAATTACCGCCCCACCGTAAAAGCTGCGCTGCCATCACGGGAGAAAACAGCTGGAGGAAGTGACATCATCGTCAGTCACCCCTCCTGAAACCGTAGCGACACCCAATTGCGCAAAATGGTGCCCTTTTACAATGACGTACCCAAACTCCTCATTAAAATTAGCATGTATTAGTGCACAACCAGATTACTTTCACATAAGTCTCTTTAAAAAAAAATACTTGTATGTGTTGTTGTATTATTGTATATGTATTGTTCTGATGTAGTGTGCTGTGCAGGTGAGTGATAAGTGTGCATTGATGAGTGCTGTGCAGGTGAGTGAGTGACAGGTCAGGCGCAGGTGTGCATTGTGTGCTGTGCAGGTGAGTGAGTGACAGGTCAGGCGCAGGTGTGCATTGTGTGCTGTGCAGGTGAGTGAGTGACAGCACAGGCGCAGGTGTGCATTGAGTGCTGTGCAGGTGAGAGTGAGTGACAGCACAGGCGCAGGTGTGCATTGAGTGCTGTGCAGGTGCAAGGGGAGAGGCGCAGGTGTGCAGTGACGCTGTCTGTTCCGCAGCTGGAGCAGGAGAAGGCGCAGCTGCAGGGCCTGCAGCAGGAGCAGCGGCGGCTGTCGGCGCAGCTGAGGGAGGAGCGGGAGAAGGGCAAGCACATGGTCAGCATGCTGGTGCGCGAGTGCAAGCAGCTGAGCGCCCGGGCGACCGAGGAGGCGCGCCGCTGCCAGGAGCTCTCCGCCCAGCTGGAGGAGGAGGCGCGGGCCTCGGGCCGGCTGGGGGAGGAGCTGCGGACGGAGCGGCAGAAGGGGCAGCAGGCGGAGGCGGCCATGGAGAAGCAGCTGTGGGAGCTGGACACGGAGCGGGAGCAGCTGCGGGCGCGGCTGGGCCGGGAGGAGGCGCGCGGGGCGGAGCTGAGGGAGGAGAGCGAGGCGCTGCGCCGGCAGGTGGAGGAGCTGAGGACTGAGAGGGAGGCCCCGCCCCCTGAAGCTACGGCCACGCCCCCTGCGGACGAAGCCGCGCCCTCCACGGACAAGGTGGCCACGGTCTCCGTTGGCGTGGGGACCGATCACGTGACCTGCCGGGTGGCCATGTGCCAGACTGACCCGCCCGCGCCGGAAATCGGCGTGGAGGGGCTGAGGAAGGCGCCCCTCGCTCTCCCCGCCAAACCGTCCCCCGCCAGCTACGGGGGCGTGAGCCGCGGGGCGCGGGGTCTCCCCCAGTCCGAGAACGGCCCGGGGGGGCCCGACCCCTCTCCAGCACCCCACCCCACCGGGATCAGCCCGCGGGTCCAGGCCGCCCGCTACAAGTTCCAGGCCCCCGCGGAGCAGGACCAAAACGGCACGGCCGCGCCCAGCCCCCCCTCCCGGGACCTGTCCCCCAACAACCGGGACAGCTTCGCCGCCCGGCAGCAGGCCCGGCACACCGTCACCCAGGTCCTGTCCCGCTTCACCAGCCCGCCCGCGGGGGGCGGCCTCCGGCCCGGCCCGCCCCACCCCGCGCCCGAGGGGGGGGGTCCCGTCCCCGCCCGGCTGGGCCCGCACGTCGGCCTCAAGTCCCCCACGCCGGGGCGGATCGACCGCGGCAACCCGCCGCCCATCCCGCCCAAAAAGCCGGGCCTCTCTCAGACGCCCTCCCCGCCCCACCCCGCCATGAAGGTGTCGGGGGAAGGCGTCAGGCCCCCGGCCCCTGGCGCGGGGGGACCGCCCAAACCGGCCACGCCCCAGCTCCCGCCCAAGCCCGTCATCGACCTGGCGGGCCGGGGGGGCGGCTGTCCCGTCCCAGCCTTGACAGCGACTCAGGTGGGTGCCGGCCCCGCCCCGGAGCGGGGGCCCCACCGGCCCGCATGCGCAGGGTGTTCCCCTAGCTCCCCCGCCCCCCCCGCCCCCCCGCTAGCGTCGCGTCCCGTAGCGCCCGTGGGTCAGACAGCCTCCCGGCACCAGCCTCAGGTAAAACACCTGGCCCCCGCCCGCCCGCACCCCCTCTCCTCTCCTCTCTCGCTCTCTCCTCCCGCCGCACTCACAGACGCTGTCAGTCAGCTCAAGGCCCGCCTCCTTCGCTGGCTCTCAGTGATCATTTCTTTGCACTAAAGGCCATAGCTGTGGGTGGGGGGGGCGAGTCAAAACCTTAAGAGATACGGTTTTGCACAGAGGCTAATCTGGCGCTGTATTATAGTCGAGCCAGTGCTCTCAGAACAAATGAATACACGTCTTTATGCTTATTGACTCCAGAGGAGATGGTGCTTCTCTAGATTTCATCCTCCTGTGAATGGCCGCTTTCTCTCATTCCCCCCCCCCCCCATTTCCGCCCGCTTCTCCCGGATCTCGTTCCCCCACGTGCGTTGAGCGACCCGAACGCCGCTCACGCAGGCGAGGTCCGATCCGCCGATTCTCAGGTTCTGGGGTTTCCTGTGAGTAACCGTAGTAACCGTCTCCTCTCTGAAGCTGATGCCGGAGGCTGCTCTGTCCCCTTTTTGACCCCGCCCCTTCGCTGTCGCATGCCGCGCACGTCTTCCCTGACCCCGCCCCCGTCTTCCCTGACCCCACACCCCGATCTCTCTAACCCCTCCTACCCCCGTGTCCCTAACCCCGCCTCCCTGTGTCTCCTACCCTGTGTCTGTAGTCACGTCCTGGCTTTCGTCCGGCCAGCAGTAAGCTAGCTGTGTTCTCGGCTCCTGTTGTGTTGTGTAAAAAGTGTGGATAACCAGAGTGACGCATCAAACGGTTTAAAAAGGCGCCTAGGATGAGTGAGAGAAATTTAAGATGGAGGGGAAACAAGGCCCTCAGCATTGACTGTGTGAGCTTTGACTGCTGGTGAACACTGTCTGTACTTCCTCAAGTACTTATAAACTCTTCTCAGTTCACTCTCAAGTCTGTATAATTGCTTTAGTTTGATATCTTCATTAGAGTTTGATATTATTTTTGAAATCTAATGTGGGAGTTTAAGATCGTTGTTAACAGTTATGTAATCAAAAGCCCTAGGTGCCCTTTGTGAAAAGTCTCTTCCTGGAGAATTAGCTGCATTACAAAATGGTTTGTCTTGGGGGCCAGGGATTATATTTTGTTTGAATGATTCCAGTTTTGAGGCTTGTTAAATAGCTGACACAGGCTCTAATACAGTTTGGCTGCTCTCTTTCCTGCCTGTTTGTCTCTTGCGTGTGACGTTTGGCTGTTAATGGCATGTGATGCTTCCTGTTCACTGACACCTTTCTGGCCGTTGGCAACTTCCCATGTTTAATTTTAAAAAGTTATTTACGCAAGATGCTAACCAAGTGTATTTCTCTGATCTTAATTTAGTACCATTTAAATATATGATGGATATACTATTCTTCTGTTTAAGTATTTCCGTTTAAGAAATTATATTTCAGTTTTATTTTTTGTCATGATTGTGGGACAACTCACGCCAGTGCAAGGAAATGCCAAAAAAAGCCTCATTTGCATTGACACACTTTCTAAATCTAAAAAAAACTCACTCTCTACTGTATGCAGATGGATTTTATTGATTCTCAGATCCATTCACCTAATTTTTCAGCTTACCGCAGTTGTAACACAGCTCTTGTCTGTAAAGGTGTGTTGGGAGTTGTTGAAGGGAAGGGAGCAATGTTGAGCAGGTCTTCCTGCGGTAACGACGCTTTTTCCTTTCAGAAAACTTCTCTCCCATCTGAGAAGAAGAAAACGCCCGTTTGCCCTGTCAAAAAACCTGCATTAGTAGTGCTGGAACTCTACAAACCGCAACTGCCACAGAATTCGTTTTAGCCGCGGCGCAGGCCGCTCGTGCTTGTCCCGCGTCTCGGCTCGGTTGCGGTGATCCGCACCAGCGTCTGAAACGGGACGGGGGGGTCGGGCGACGGGACGGCGGCTAAAACGCCTCTCTCTCTCTCTCTGTCTCCTCTTTCAGTTGTTGAGGCGGGGTCCTGCTCGCAAGGTCTTCTGCTCTTTGTACAGTAAAATCCACACGCTTAACCGCCCGTCGTCCAAGAGCACCAGATAACGCCGCCGCTCCACTGACTCTGACCCCTTTCTCCCTCCCAGTGATCTAATGCAACTCCTGCACTGCCCCCATGTGGCTGGGAGGAATAATAAGAAACCAACTTATGCTTTACAAAAAGCTTATGAGAATATATAATTAATAGCAGTTTTTTTTCACTGCCTCTACAGAGGTTAATCCGATTACTTTCTTACCTCTTAATTTGTATGAACCAACATCGTCTTTGCTTACAGTTTGCCTAAAATGTTCCCGTACTGACAAGTAACACTTAACTTAAGTTTTGATGTGCCGGACAGGTGGAGAGGTCAGACTGATTGCATTTAAATTGAAGTGGATTTGATTGATTGGATGAGGAGCCAATGAGGAGTCACCCTCGGCGGGGTTTGAACACCTGTGTTCCGTTACCTGTCACCCAGACTGATCGCTCCAGATACGACGTGCACTGAATGACGCTCAGTCGCCTTCCAATGCAGAATCACTCCTTAAAGACCCATTCAGTCACAGCCAGTACACCAGCGAAGAGTAGCATCGGTAGATTGCTGTTAATTGGAAGCAGTGGCCGTGCTCGAAGCTGTGGCTCCATTCACAGGCGAGACTGAAAGCGCAGCAGAGTGACACTCATTCAGTGAATGTTCAGAGGGCAGGGGGTGTGTTCCATAAATACTGGTCCCCCCTGTGTTTGGAGCTGAAAGATCTGGCTGGTTTACAACTGTGGCCACCACCCCTTTCTCCTCCTCCTCCTCCTCCTCCTTCCCCAGCGTGGTGGTGGAACACTGGCGTGCGGGGGGGAGGGGTGTTGGCGCGCGCAGCGACGCCTTCGCTTCCTCCCTCTAAACCATGTGACTTTTAACTCCCAGGCTGGTGTGCGTCCGTAGCCCCCCCGCCAGCCTGCGGGGGCCCCGTCCCCCTGGTCGACGGGCGCACCCTCCTCCTCCTCGCTGCCGCCCAGGGAAACGTCACTTTGCTCTCCGTGCTGCTCAGCCCCAGCGAGGGAGGCGCCGCTGCCTTGTATTCTGCTGCTCAAAACGGACACACAGGTGAGGGGGCGCCTGGTTTCCATTTTAGATCCCGGCTATACTTTTGACTTGGATCTCCAAGCGGAGTTTGAAATGAAGGTAGTTTTTTTTTTTTTTTTTTTTTTTTTTTTTGGTGAACTGTGTGTGTTTACTGTAGTTTGCCATACCTAGGATGGAATGAGTGGTCAGTCGATTAGAACTTCTAACCAATGTGGAGATCATTTGCATGTGGGATGTCTTTTATAGAGAACTCAAGCAGAGGGATGATATTTGAGTTTCTTGAGATATTTACATTTAGGCAGTTGGCCGATGCGCTTATCCAGAGTAATTACAAAAGTCTCTCTCTCTCTCTCTCTCTCTCTCTCTCTCTCTCTCTCTCTCTCTCTCTCTCTCTCTCTCTCTCTCTCTCTCTCTCTCTCTCTCTCTCAGAATGTGTGAAGCTGCTGCTGGCTGCAGGGGTTGCCGCTGAAGTTCCAGATAAAAAGGGCTTTACGCCTCTGCACACTGCTGCGGCCCACGGCAAGCCCAGGTGAGAGAGAGAGAGCGAGAAGAGAGAGAGAGCAAGCGAGAGAGAGCGAGAGAGAGAGAGAGCAAGCGAGAGAGAGTGCGAGAGAGAGAGCGAGAGAGGCGCTCACCGTTGCTCAGCGCCTGAGGTACTCCTGTGTATTCTGGTGTTTCTTATACGCAAAACTAAATCGGAGTCGTGCTTTAGTCCTTTGGCACTTCTCCCCGATGGAGTTTGCTTTATCTTTCCTGTTTACGTTGGCCTTTCAATTCTGTAATTTCCACAGAGAGCTTAGTTTGAGTTGCCCTGCTGTGTAAAGTGTGCGGACACGCAGAGGCGGTGTCTGCCTCCGCTTGTCCGGCCCCCTCCCTGTCAGTCGGACTCGGTCGGCGGGGGCGACTGAGCGGCGGCTCCTGTGTGTCTGGCGCGTGCGTGTGCAGGTGCGCGGAGGAGCTGGCGGGCGTGGCCGTGGACGTCGACCACGCGGCGGTGGACGGGCGGACCGCGCTCTTCCTGGCGTGCGGGAGCGGGAGCCCCGAGAGCGTCAGGGCCCTGCTGGACGCCGGGGCCGACCGCACCCTCGTCGCCGCGGTGAGACCCCCCAAAAAACCCAGCGCCGTAAAAGGGTGCTCGCCGGTGTTCCCATGGCAACGGGAACAATCTAGCCGCCTCATTTTCGCAGCAGCTACTGTTTTTTTTCCCAGCATCCTCGTGTTCTCACCAGGGTGTAATTCAGCCCTTGGTGTTTTTTTAGCTGTTGCAGTAACAAACTTCATAATTGCTTTTTTCGGCGGGTCATTGCTGTTCGCTCGTGGTGCTTTTGTCATATTCGCCCGCCTCCTGGTTCGCCTCTTCACAGCACAAATGGTCAGATACAGACTGCAAGTAAGACTAACGGTCCATTTTCTCTCCTGATTAATTTTGGTCCGGCCGTGTGCAGTAGTGCTGGGGCCATTGGGTCATTGGTCCCTTAGTGAGGGGTGGTGGGGAGCTGATTGGCTGTGCTGTTTCTCTAGTGGTAATCCCATGACTCTGCACAGCGAGGAGTAGTAGGAGGGACAGAGATGGGGGAGGTCCACTGCCCCAGACGGGGCAGATGTGAGTGGTTTATTGACCTGGGCGGGGCAGATACAGGGTGCTCTGCTGCCCCAGGGGGTGCAGATTTGAGGGGCGGCTCCTGAACCCGTGTTTGGTCGTTCGCAGGACGGCTGGACGACCCTGCACGCCGCGGCCAGCGCGGGCAACGCCTTCAGCCTGGAGCTCCTCCTCCACCACCCGCCCCCCAGCGCCGCCCCCGCCCCCCCTGCTGCCGTGACCGCCGCCCCCTGGGACAAGAGGCCCCCCCTCCTGCCCAGCGCCCTCCTCAACCACTGCAACCGGGACGGCTGGACCCCCGCCCACATCGCTGCATCCAAAGGCTTTAAGGTCCCTCAGCCTGGCCTGGCAATCACACGCAATCTCCTGCACAACACACACACACGCAGTCTCTTTCACACTTCTCACACACACGCTGTTTCTCTCTCTTCACACGCACTTACACACATGCGCACATACACACATGCCGTACACACAGGGTTTTTCTGACATGGATCTGTGTGCCTTTCAGAATTGTCTAGAGGTGCTGTGTGGCCACAGCGAGCTGGACATTGAGAAAAGGGACAAGTGCAACCGGACTATCCATGACGTGGCCACCGACGACTGCAAAGACCTGCTGGAGAACCTGGGTGGGTGTGTGTGTGTGTGCGCGCATCTGCATGTGTGTGTGCGTGTGTGTGTGTGTGTGTGTGTGTTCACGCTCCCTTGATTTGTCCTGTATGAATTGTTAGGGTTTGTCGCCCTGGGTACGCTTTGGCTGTGCTTTGTCTTTATGGGGTTGCAGACCATGGATTTTAGGTTTTATGGAATTTAAATTATAATGGTCTCACAGCAGAACATTCACTCAAATAACAGCCTTGGAAACTGTGACGGTTGTCCTTGAGAAATCCTCGACTTTGTCAGTGATGGAGGAGCTCAGCATGTCACAGTGTTGCTTATGAAAGGGAGTCATTGAGTCTGCCATCTGGGTCAGAGTTTTAAAAAATTTTTATTTTTTTTTAACCCACAATACACTGCCACTGTACACTCTCTCGCTCTTACACTGGAGTTTTCTGCCGGGGCTCTGATAATGCTCTTTGTCTTCCGGAACGTGTCGGAGAGAGAATTCTTCAGCGCGTCATAAAGAATGCCGTTACATTTTCATGAAATCACCAACTGTTCGGTGTAAACATGCATCTGCTGGAAGACTGGAAGAATGGGGCCCGTTCATGCCTCTGACGTGCGGGGGCGGGGGGGGGGGGGGGGGGGTCTGTCATTGTGGAGCCCCCGCTGTCATATGTGGGCTTTTAATGCCCCGTAAAGGTTGGGTTCAGCCCTGTTTCTGTGTGCCTCGGGGAGCGACGCCGTGCTTCACGCAAGAGCGACTTGCAGGAACTCTTGTAAACTCGGTGTTGTTGTGGCCCTGTTGCCTAGCGCCGGTGCGTTGTTGCAGCGAGTCTGCCGGTGGTCTCGCTCCTCTCACCCGCTGTCCCCGCCGTCCTGTGCCCCTCAGACTCCTACAGGGTTCTGATCCGGATCCAGAGAGGCTCGGAGGAGCGGGTCTGCACCGTGGACATGCTGGAGGACACGCTCACCGTCGGCATGGTAACGGTGCGCAGGGCCACCGGCTGGGCGGAGCTGTCCCAGAGTCTGACCCGGGCCCTGTCCGCTCACTTCCTCCTGCTGAGCGGGGGCGGGGCTTCTCTGGGGCTCAGCGCCGACAGCGTCTCCTCCGTCCTCATTGGTGAGCCACTTCAGTGTCACATGACCCTGCATATTCCACCTACTGCCCGGCAGACCTCAGTATGTGCTCACACTTGTTACGCCTTCACTAGGAATTCTGAAGTACTTTTGCAAGGTTTGCTGTGTGTTCCATTGGTGAATGGTCATAAAGTACAGGATGAGTGACACGTGACCCGTCCAATCAGCTGGGTGGGTAGTTCAGGCCACCCAAAGCATCGAGAAAAGCAGGATCGTAAATTCCGCCCTGGTAAATAAAATGTGTTTATGCCTTCAGCTGTCATTTTATTACACTGCAGTGCAGAGTGTGTGAAGGTTAAATCCGGCTGTCGGTAAAATGAGCTAACCTTGCAGGACCTGGGTCCGCCCCCGCTGGTGGAAACATGCAGAGGCTGATTCACACGGCGAGAAAGGGGGGGGGGGGGCGACCGGGCGAATTCGGAAAAATCGGTTGATGGAATAGATGAAACAGACAGCAGGAAGCGAATGCATTATGCAAGAGAGAGAGAGAGAGAGAGACGGAGAGACGGAGATGGAGAGAGAGAGTGAGAGTGGCAGAGGATACTTAGTGCGGTACAATTAAAGAAATGCACGGATTGTTCCGTCCTCCTGGAGCGTCTCTCCCCTGAATCAGAGAATCGCTGTCTGTTTCCCTCTCCCCCATCCCCCCTTCTCATCCTCTCTCCTCCCTCCCCCACTCCTGCCGAGCGGAATCACATTTACACAGTGTTCCTTTTTACGCAGCCACGAGCCGGTATTATCTGCCCTGCTGTGTTCTGATCTGTTGTGCTTCTTTTTTTTTTTTTTTTTTTTTAATGGCAATTATTTTTTGTAGGTGATGCTGTTTGGCACCCTGGCCAGCCGCTCTCCCCGTCGCCGTGGGACCTGATCAGGAAGCGTCACTGTCAGCACCTGACCGTCAGGCTGAAAGGTGCGCTGGCCAATCCCGACCGAGCGTGCGCCCGCTCCCCAACCTCCCGGAACCTTCTCTGCACTCATGTCACAAATAATATGGATGATGGATGATTGGCTACCTGTGATTTGCTGGAGGGGCTGCTTCCTGTCTGGCAGGCGGTGGCAGGCTTTGCTCACCCCCCCCTCCCGGTTTGTCTCCTGACAGGCCTGTCGGAGTCGTCTCTGGAGGAGCTGGTGTATGATTCTCTGATCCCCCTGCAGCTGCTCCAGAACTACATCCGGCTGGTGAGGGGGGGGGCTCGTGCGCGCTAACAAGGGTTGGGGGGTGTGTGGGGGGGGGGCGGGGCCTCTTCCTGTCACTCACAGTTCGGGCCAGGAGGACGATCAGAAAGCGCTCTGTGCCTGCCCTGTCATTCAGGAGATTGTTTTTGACACGAACCTTGAGCTCTCTTCTCTGTTTAATTTTAAATTACATTTTTTTGTTTTTTGTACCTGGGGGTACAGGATGTGTGGGCGGTTCAGACTAGCTGACATTAGCATTTTTTCCCAGCGTGATTCAGTCTTTGTGGGCCCTCTTGTGGCCAGTCCTTAATTGAGCAGTGTAAAAGAAGTCTGGCTTATTTTCCATATATATATATATGGTCTTGTGGGACATTGCAGGTGGTTTGTGGAACACGTATATTTTGCTGAGATCAGCTCTCTCAGGGAGTTGTTTCCATTCGAACGCAAACTGTGTAGCTGTGCTGGATTTGTGCCTGTGCCTTGCTGCCAGAATGTTTATAACAGGGGGTCTATAACCCTGCTCCTGGAGAGCCTTTGGGTCTGTTGCTTTTCGTTTTTACTGGGCTCATGTTTGATGAATTAAAGCAAATGATTTAACGGTTTGACGCACTTCACACTGGCCTTTTTCATTTCGAAGGGGCTGCTGATTTTTGAGGTGAAAACTAGACCCAGCCACCCTGCTGTTCTCTATGCCCAAGGCTGCACATAAATCCCCTGTTTATAACTCCGGTTTTCAGTAGGGGGTCCTCTTGTAGATACTATAGGTGGTACCTGGCCAACTGCCACATGCACAGATAGAAATAGAAACACCCCCCCCCCCCCCCCAGGTCTGCAATTGCAACCATGCCACACACCCCCTGTGAAATGCATGACTCATGCTGTGGATGAATGATATTCTTATGGCTGTTAATGCACTGATGGTGTAGGTTTTTAAAACAGAATGTCTATTTCCCCTCCAGGTGGAACAGTATCGCAATATCATCTTCCATGGCTTAGAGGGAAGCTGCCAGGATTATATAGCCAGTCAAATCTGCCGATGCGTAAAGGTGGGCTTACTGTCACCTATCAAAACCCCCCTCTGCGCACACTGCAGCCACAAGGGGCTGACTTAACCGATTACAGTGAAATGGTTAAAACCCTGTTTCAGATGCTTATAAAAGAGAACCAAATCTGCACTGCGGAATGTGCAAGATAAAATTTCATACGTAGCTATTAAATTTCTTGCTGAATGTTACATCTGTGGTGTGATATGGGATAATGGCTGTCTTTAATGCTGTCTAAATAAAAAAAACATTCCTTCAGCACAAACAGGAGGCAATGGGCATTTGCTGTGACATCATCAGAGTGGAGGTGGATGAGACCCTGTCCAAAGAACAGCTGGTGGAGACCTTCATCAACTGTGGTACAGACATTTACCTCCATCACTTGTCTGTACATATTTTTTCTGTTCAGTGTTTAGGAAATCAGCCATTTTGGCTTTGCTGTGTTCTTTCTCATCGATGATTTGAGATGAACGCAATGACTTCTGTGTGGTGTTATATGCATTTTAAAATTGTCAAATTAAATTCATTCATTCATCCGTCAGTGCAGATCTAGTGCTGTCCCATCAGTCTTGGGAGTGCTCTGTGTTTCTCACCCAGCCTGGTGCTGGACATTTACATTTGTTCATGGTTTAAATGTAGATGGTGAGCATCACTGCTCTCCTCTTTTCTCTCCTCCCCCCTTCTTCCCTCCTCGTTGTGTTTCTCTCCAGGCTTCCTGGTCCCCGAGCGGCAGTGTGTGACCGGTGCTAGCGTGGTGGTGCTGCTGGAGGGTCTGGAGAGAGCCCGCTCCCTGTCGGAGCTCCTGGGGGACCTGTGCGAAGGGCTGGAGAACCGGGGCTCAGCCTACCCGCTGCCCCTGCTTCATGGTGAGGCCTGCTCTCAGTGGCCAGGGGGAGCTCTGGTTCCCTGCGGCTCAGCGTACCCGCTGCCCCTGCTTCATGGTGAGGCCTGCTCTCAGTGGCCAGGGGGAGCTCTGGTTCCCTGGGGCTCAGCGTACCCACTGCCTCTGCTTCATGGTGAGGCCTGCTCTCAGTGGCCAGGGGGAGCTCTGGTTCTCTGTTCGTTCCTCTCTGGGCACATAAATCAGCTTCAGCAGGCTTCGGCTTCACACGCAACACAAGCTGAGGGTGACATTCACACGTTTGCTCGCCAACACAGGCGTTCGATATTTATATAAAGAGTTGGGTGAAATTATTGACTGGAGTTTCAATGCTGTACGGTATAATTTGAATATGATGCTCTTCTCTAGTTTCCATGGAGGCTGTAACTCACAGAACAGCAAGGGATATGAACTCTAATGTTCCCACAGACGATTGTGGGTTGAAAAGTCAATTCTTAATCCCGCTGATCCCCTCAGGTTTAGATTAGGGTAGCACTTCATTCCTTGACCTAGCAATCTCGTAAAGGGCAGTGGGTTAGGAGTAGGATAGCGGGAGTTATGGAAACTTCCTCTTGTGAAAGTGTGGTTTCTGAAAGGCAAGATCACACTTTGCTTTGAGGTGAGTTAATGAGGTTAAAGAACCCGCCCACCTCTGTCCCTCGACAGCTCAGGACGGCTGCGGCCTGCACCGCTTCCACGAGGGCGGCTTTCTGATTGGCACGCTCTCCAAGCCCCGCCTACACGGGGCGGAGCTTCTGCTGCAGCAGCACTTCCGCTGGGTGCAGCTGCGCTGGGACTCGGAACCACTGTCTGGCCTCCTGAACCGACACCTGAACAGGAAGCTGGTGCACAAGGTCAGAGGGGTGGCGGCGGGGTGGGGTGGGAGGGGGGTGTATGTGTTTATGGGCCATTATATGTTCAGTACAGATTCAGATTTTATGGTATTAACTTTCACTTGTTCAGTAAGCTGAAACATTGATGGAAAAAACCAATGAACCATATGTTTCTATGCGTTTGTCTAATTTAAAACACATGAAGTAGGTAGATTAATTTGTATGACAGAATGACGCAATGAAAAATGACATGACATGGGTTTGTAATGTAGACAAAAATCTGTGTGGAGTTTCCCAAGGTACAGCCAAAGCAGGTTTAGTACATTCCAAATCCGATTTGAGATCCCTGGGGTGTAGAGTGACATCGTTGCTGTATGTGTGGCCGGTGTTAAAGGGCGCACTGTTGTTTCAGAACCCGTGTCCCTCGGTCACACGCATTCTGACACAGGTGTGCCCTCTGCCGTTCCCCCTGCAGATGAGAGGCCAGGTGCCCCCCGCCTCGGACGTGCTGAGTCGGACCGTGGCCTGGGTGTGCGCCGTGTGGCAGCAGCTCAACTCCTGCCTGACCCGCCTGGGGGCCCCGGAGGCCCTGATAGGGCCACAGATGTTCCTCTCGTGCCCCGTCGTGCCAGAGCAGGCCCAGGCTGTCCTCAAGTAAGTCTCCGCCCGCCTGTGCCGATTACAATCCACAGTCTCCCACTCGCTGCGGTTATCTGGGTAAGGAACGGTCAGAGCGGCAGCCATATTGCATGAGGTTTAACATTAGGTAAAAGATTTTCGGATGTGTGTGCGATCAGGTGGCTGTCCCGGCTGTGGAACATGGTGGTGGTCCCCCGCGTGGAGGAAGCCATCGGCGCCAGGGTGACGGCCAAACGGTCTCCGGGCCAGCGCCAGTCGCCCAGCAACAAAAACCTGTGTCCCAGGCAACAGGCTGTGGTGAAGGCTGCCCTCAGCATCCTGGTCAACAAGGCCGTCCTGCAGGGGTGTCCACTGCAGCGCACAGGTGCTTACAGGGCTTGGCTCTGCCTTAGCAAATACGGTCCCTACGCAGTTAAGGTTCTTACAGCTATGCTCAGTTATGGCCCTCAAGTATACACTGCACACTCATTACTGTGTCCTAGCGTACTTATACCCTCACTATTCAACCCAGGAGTACATGTATTAAAATCTGTGTTCTGGCAGGACAGTCTCCTTCTGTTTTATGTAGCCTAGTGCTACATATGTTTTGGGGGGGGGGGGGTTAAAAATAGTTGCAGCTAATCGCAGAGGATGGGTCTGCGTTCACTTCATGTCAAGTTTCATTTCCTTTGAGACTTTTTTTTTTTTTTTTTCTTCTTCTGACGCAGAGATAGATGAGCACCTGCCGGCGTTCCAGGGCGGCGGTTTCCCCCTGCTGTCACTCAGCCCGAATAAGGGCGGAGCTAAGAAGGGGCGAGACGCCGCCGGCTGGCGGAAGGCTAGCACCAGCCCGCGCAAGAAGGGCGGCCCCGCCCCCGCCTGGAGGGCCGGGGGCACGCTCAGAGAGGGTGAGCGGGGGTCCCAAAGGGGGGTTGCTTTATTGACCTTGGGGGGGGTTGCTTTAATGACCTTATGGCTCTTATATTTATATTTAATGGCTCTTTGGAAATCAAGTTTCTCTCTCTGTCTCTCTGCCTCTGTCTCTGTCTCTCTTTGTCTATCCCTGTGGCTCCATTGCAGGTTTGCTGTGCAGCACTGACTCCAGTGGCCAGAGGTAGGCGCTAGTGTTGGGGTGGCGGCGCCGAGGCTGTTGGAAGGCGTGCTATTTCAAATCCGTTTGCGTTTGCGTTTGCTTCGGCAGGGAGGACGTGCAGCTGTCTCTGAGCTCAGATGACCTCATTCAGGAGCTGCAGGCCATGTGCAGCAGCCGCTCCGAGCCGGACGTCAGTCAGGTAAGAGCCCCGCCCCCCGAAAGCAGACCAAGGACAGAAAGAAACTAAAGAAATGCATAGAAATTCACATTACCACATATAGGGAATGCATGAATGCAAGCGTCAGTACATGAATATGGGCAGTGATATTCTTAACTTAGATGACACTGTATTTGGTCAATATAAAGAAATATGTGCCAGTAAATGTGTCTAAAGATGCATATCATCAAAAATGCATTTCATTTAAAAATCCTCAAAATACAAGGGAGTCTTTTCTTTAAGTGAGATATAAATAGAATCTATAATATGCACTGTTAACCTCCAGGAAATGTACTGACAGACACTGGGCTGTCTTCCTGCAGGTGGGTCGCTCCCCTCGAACCTCAGCGCCCCTGGGCCCGCCGGCAGCAAAAGCAGGGCCCCCAAACCCAGGTCCCAGCTCCCCGTCCCGGCCAGCACCCTGCAGCCCCCCGGCAGCGTCCCGCGCAGCAGAACAAGGCAGACGCCGTCGCCCAAAAACAAACCGCCAGAGGAGATCTGGATCCTGCACAGAGAACCGCATTGAAGCCTAGGCCTCGCCCCCTTTTTTCTGTTCTCTCCCTCCACCTCGTTACAGTAGAACTGAGGCTGCTTTTCGTATTTGTTCTCGTTAGCCGTACTTGATGCAATGTATGACATTGTGTACATGGGGACCATAGTTCTATTCTATTATATAGTGTACTGAGTTTTAGGTGGGGGAGAACTCAACGTGTTAAACCAGCCTTTGGCAAAACGAAACAAAAAAAAAAAATTGGATCAAAGCAACAGGACAATTTTTTTGGATATTGCTTTTTTTTTTTTTTTTTTTTTTTTTTTTTTTAGAATATAAGTGTTCCATGTTTAAATAGTTGCAAGGTTGTTTTAAATACTGTTACAATCAATCAGGGTTTTACCAAATGTGTAAATAGGAACTAGAAACTTATATAGTATATAGATGGACAGTGGTGTTTAACTTGTACAGTGAAGATCTTAAATATTGTACATATGTTTGTACTTTAACATTTATTTGGTTTGTAATTGTTCACTTGTTTCAAAGTGAATGGAACGTGGCAATAAGTATCATAACTAAAAACACAGGACATTTTCTTTCAACCGTAAGCCATAATAAACATTTCAATTAGCCATATCCAAGAATGTAGGAATATAGGGGGTAGGGAGGGGGGACGTGCCTCCCCAATGACTGCCGTTAAATATGATTATGCAGAAAACACCATGTAATTCCTTTTAACATAAAATTCAATTACAAATCCCCCCCCGCCCCACACCACTAATTATGGTTTGACCCACCATGATGCACAGCTCTTATTTATGAAACCACAAAGAGGATATATAATTTTAAAGACAAAAAGAAACAGAATATGTAGTCAACAGTTTGCATGAGTGCAGGAGTTGCTCGTTCTGTGGACGTCTTTTCCCATTTGTAGTAGAAATGCTGTGTGTCACCAGTCAGAAGCTAGTGCGTTGATGTTCTCTGTCAGTCACAGTGGTAGGGGAAAAAAAGTGATTTCCTTTTTGCGGCTAGCCCGTTAACTGTGTGAGTGTGCAAGCTAACGTCAGCTGTAAAAAAACAAAAAACAAAAAACAAAAAAAAAAAAAACAGCATTTTGTGTTGACACCTGACAAGGTCAATACGTGTAGCCCAGCTTGCCTGCAGTATAAATAGCAGCCTTTGTCATTTAATGAATAGATTAGCTAGATGGCAATCGGTGAATGACATGCTGGCCGGGTAACTAAGGATACCCTGCAATGTCCACTCACAGAAAGAAACCAGAAAACTATGCAGTGGTTTGCCAAACAGGCAATTAATGTAATGCCCCCCCTCCCCCCCATTGCAGTGTTAATGTTTATTAGGTAATGTTTTGTAGCCAAGTATTGTAAACCTTAAATTTACAAGTTTTCTTGTTGCTTTTCATGCAGCTGCCATTTTACTGGCATCTTATTGCTGCTAGCCAGCTTGTTGGATGTTGCACTGAATGTTCTCTTTCCTGTTGCATTTAAATTGTTGGCTAAGGTTATAAAAAGTAATTTTTATTTTTTATTTTTTTATTTTAGCAAGTTCACTAGCAATCAATAGCACTAAGATTGAATTTAACAACAAACTACTGTCAACCCAGAATGTATAGTTTTAGCAGTAATGGCATGGGCATAGACTTTGACCCCACATAGACTGACGGTCAGTAGAGAGTCCGGGAGAGAAAGATCCCATTAGATAAGTAAGTTATTTTTTTAAATTAAGAAAGCTAGGATGTTGTGGGATATGGTGACACATAGGATATGCCAGAAGAGCACCTCACTAGCCAGTCATCACCATGCTGCACACTTCTCATTCGGCTGAGCACTGCCATTTAGTGCAAGCACAAGGAGGCCTGGAGTTAATTGGGTGATCACCGTTAGTGTCCCCCTCAATTATTTAAAAAAAAAAAAAAGAAAATGTCCTGTTAGTCAGTCCCTCCCCTCGCTCAACTGAACTCTACGCCATTGCCCATACCTGCCTAACCTCTCATAAACCCCCCCCCCCCCCCCACACACACACACAGAATTAAAGCAGAAAGCGTGTAAACATTTTTGTTGAAAACAGTGTTGTGTTTCCCACTTTACTTCATTTGAAACGTTCATATGTACGGAAGAATTGTTCAGGCTGGCCTCTGTTGTGTTCCAGCGTTGAATATCTGTCGAGTGGGGGCTGAAGAAGTGTCCTGCTTTCTGCATAAGCACAAGCATTAAACTGCACTCCAGTTTCTAGAACCTTCTTCTCACATTTATTTCAGTCATTCTCCAAACAAATCCACGTTTCTCTCTCTAAACAAATCTCATCCCCTTACCCTTGGAAGGAAGAAACATTAACACACACTATACATTAAGTCCATTCAATATGCATATAATAGACAAGTTACCACATTACAAAGGTAATTTCTGTGGTAGTGTATACCATTTCATGTTTTTGCACAAAATTAAATAATCTAGCTTAGAAAATAGAATTTCCAGTTTATGACAATGGGCATCAGATTTACACAGTCCCAACAGCTAATAAGTACCATAGATATGTAAAGTGCATTGACATGAAAACGAGCACAGCAACGTATTGAAGTGTCCAGCTTTTGCCCGTCAAGTCACCAAATTAATCAATATACAAAAAAAAATCGTGGTTACGATTGAAAACTAAGGATTTACACTACTACTATATTACACTGGTCATTAAGTGACGTAAAAACTGATTTGTGGACATTGCGCGTTGCGCGTCCGTTTTATTGCAAGTCTAAACTGCACAGAAATAAAAACGGAATCTCATCTTTTCGGTTCGAATTTATACCGCACTCGTGCGTGCTGTTTACCCGTTTGAAGCTCCTCTGTGGTGTGCCTGTACGGCCTGGATCGGGCCTTAGGAACCCAGGTAAATTTTCCACCATCGCACCTAAGCCAGGAATATCGCAACGCACGTGAATGACATCAGTAGCCTAAACACCGTACAGACACCGGCGCTGTAGTGGCCGCTAGCTTACATCGCAAAGTTCTGAATGATCTTGGGACGGTTGTCTGTTGTCTCCCTCTGAGAGATGTGCATGAGATCGTGTGTGTGTCGTGAGGTGTGCATGTGTGCGTCACGTCAGATGGTACAGAGGTCAGGTTATGGGTCAAACGTAGGGCGTGTGACGACTGTTGGAACTGCGGTGTAAACGTAGCAGTGTCATTGGAGGAGAGGCGTGGCCCCACTGTTCATCTGGCTTATCCAAAGGCGGAGCCTGGCTTGCTGTTGCCGTGGTGAGGGCGGGGTTTCAGAGGCGGGTGTCGTGGACCTCGTCCTCCGCCTCCTCCCGCAGGGAGCTGATTGGCTTAGCCCCACGCTTGCTGGAGACGCGGCGGTTGAGGGGGAAGAGCTTCTGCCGGTCCAGGCTGCTCATGGCTTGCTTCAGATGGCTGGTCTCGTTCATGAGCTTCTGGATGGAGTCGTACGTCTTCAGCGAGCTGCCCTCGATCATCTTGGAGATGATTTTTAGAAAAGGGAGGGAGAGAGAGAGAGAGGGTCAAAAGCCAGATCAGATGCAGGGGTAGCTTGGTCAAGGCAGAGTGACGGACTACGTGTTCAATGGAACAGTAATGTACGGTTTAGGAGTGCCATGCTTGAGCATAACCAGTAGAGGGAGGCATGTAGTTTCAAACAGATTGGCTCAAACTCTTTGTTCTGTATGCACTGACCAGATATGCATGCACTGGGGAAACCCAGAACAAGTCATAAGATGTTTGAAAAAAAGCATGATAATGTTTTTTTTCCATAAACTACCCATGCAGCCTTCATGTAAATTGTAGAAAATAAAAGTGATTAACGTGCAAAGTAACATGCAAATTTAAACTAAAAGACTTGCACTCTGTGGTCACATCTTATCATCCATTAACCTTGATATTACTCTTATTGTTGGATGCCTCACGGGTATACCAGTCATTATAGTAAAAACAGAATTTCACCAGTAAAACGGCACAGTAGGTTGCTTAGTGACAGCTGAGAGGACAGGATACTGACCAGGAAGGACTGACACTCCAGCAGGGGCTCCACGTGGTGCTCGGAGAGCATGACGGTGCAGTCGGAGAAAGAGTGCTTCAGAGTCTTCCTCAGCACCTGCAGCGTTCTGGGTGGTACAAGCAATGACATCATCAGCACTACCCCCACAGTAGTCAGCCTATACCAGGGGTGTCAAACTCCAGTGTTGACGGGCCACAGTGTCTGCACAAGGCGGTTGCCAGAGTTTTGCCAGTTGAATATAGTGAAGTGAGTTTGTGTGAATCCCCATGTGTGTGTGTTTGCGCTGCGTGGCACACACACACACACACACACACACAGCCTAGCTCCTGACTCTGTTAGCAGCAGCGCGGAGGCCTGGCTTGGCTGGAGTGTGGTGCGGGGAGATGGTGGGGCGGTGGGGCGGTGGGTGCTCACATGGGGTCCAGGTGGGCGCTGGGCTCGTCCAGCAGCAGGATGCGGGCCTTGCTGAGGACGGAGCGGGCCAGGCACACCAGCTGCTTGTGCCCGTTGCTCAGGACGTAGCCACCGTCCTCCAGCTGGAAGTCCAGCTTGTCCGGGAACTGCTCTATGACCGACTTCAGCCCCACCTGTGGTGCAAAAGCAGAGGTGGAGAACCCAGGGTCAGACTGTAAAATCCTCTCCAGTATTTTGTTCCAGTCCCCTGGATTTGCTAATGAGGACAATTCTTCAGTCAGGAGGTAGAACTAATCATTGAAATCAGCTGGCTGAGTTCATGTGTGGAAGAAACAAATGGCAGGACTTTAACTTTCTGACCCCTGGACTTTCCACCTGTAAGGCTGTCACACTGAAACGCATGGTCAAATGGCCTTCAAGGCAGCAGTAAATGTACATATGTTAGCTGCATACTCACAGAACATCATATAACATTCAATTTGGAGGTGCCACTTTAATCACGACTCACAGATAAACAGAGACCTGATTTTTGGCGTAAGGTTTACCTCCTCTGCGACTCTCCAGAGCTCCTCATCGCTGTGTTTGAGATAGGGGTCCAGATTCATGCGAAACGACCCCGTCAGAATGAAGATTTTCTGCACAAAACAGGAAGAGGAGATGGGATCAGGATGTTATTATCAGCAGTAATCTTGCAGTCCTGCTCCTGCCAATCTCAGCACGTTTGAATTATACGAGTTGGGATTTTGCAAGAGTATGATTTTTTTCAGGAAGCATTTTTGGAAACAAATGTTACTTGTTTTTATTCCATGACTGTAACCATTTTTCCCCTTTATTGTCCAGATTGGCTCTGATCTCCAGTTCCAGACACAGTCATATGGAGATATTTGTGAGATTTAAAAGACGTATGAGTAGATCTGACATTTAGGGCAAGTAATGCATGAAGAACGGTAAGTGCAGCCGTGAGTGTGTGTGTGTGCCTGTGTGTGTGTGTGTTTGTATCCATGGGTGCATGCATGCGTCTGGTGGTGTTTGGTTACCTGGGGAACCACGCCGAAAGCCTTCCTCCAGGTCTGCAGGGGCACAGAGCTCCAGGAGACACCATCGATGGAGATCTCTCCGTCCGTGGAGGCCAGCCGCAGTAGGGCCGCCAGCAGGGTGCTCTTCCCCGAGCCCGTCCGCCCCAGAACGCCCACCTGCAGGGCAAGGACACACACTCGAATGGGCTGCACGTCCACACCACTGACCTGGGATCAGCGGGCTACAAAATAACAGGTTTCAAACCGTCAAGCGCACATCTGCCTCTGGGCCTACTGGAGGAACCACGGCTAAAACGGGTTGGGAGCAAGGTCAGGTGACATGATCTCAGCCTATTAGAAGCATGCATGTCATGATGCGGTTCCTCTAAATGAGGCAACACATCCAGGGAGAAGCTCCGGAGAACTTCAGCTCATTAGTGGTTAAATGTCTGTATCTCTGATAGAAATCTATGCTGTCTGTCCATTTTCTAGGCAAGAGATTAAGTCACTGAAAAGGAACCCATTTACTTACCTGAAAAGGTAAGTTATTTGAGGCTGTGAACCTGAAAATCGTTTATAAACCTCCCCAATATTTTTGCATCTAAACTTGAGTTACCCGGACCTGAGTTTCTACTACTTAAGTGAGGACTATAAACACAATTTCCCATCATGCCCATCATCTTACCGTCTGCCCGCCCTCCACGCTGAAGGACAGCTTCTGCAGGACGGCCCTCCCGGCCTCCGTGTACTTGGCGGTGAGGTCCTTGACCTCCATCTGACCCCTGGAGGGCCAGGTGTCGTGGACGTGCGGGTTCTCGATGACCAGGTCCTTGTCCTTGCCCCGGCCCGCGGGCCTGGCCTCCTCCTCCGACGGCAGGTCGATGAACTTGAAGACGCGCTCCACGGATCGCATCTGGAAGCGGGGCGAAAATGGGGTTGCCAGGGGTGACGCAGCCATTAATCGGGTTCCCTCTCGAGGGGAAGGTTTGTTTGGGCTGCCAAATGAGGCTTGGCCCATCTGTTTAAATGTGCGTGGATTTACTGTACATGTTGCAGTGCGCGGGTAAGATTGGGTCCATGTGTGCTCTTACGGCTTCTACTTACTGTACAAGCACTGAACTGGAATATTTGTAAACGGCGCCTATGAATAATACTTGGGGACTCTTTTCTTTGAATAGTTACCAAGAATTAAAACGTCATAGAGTCTGATTAGCTACTTCTATCCTTCTTAAATTTTTTACTCTTCAAATGAATGCAAAATGAATAAATTGGAAAATGAAGAATGCTGCCCCTGTACTGCTCTGTGCCATATTAAGAAACAGTGCAGGTATATATCAGTATCAACTTCCATATACATTGCATTGCTCTGTACTTAAAGTGTTAAAAGGGAACAAGCCCTTTGTAATTACATTAATTATAACGGTCAATATAATTTGCCCTCTATGTGTAACTGATGCTTGAATTTGATTGGTTCACAGGAAAAAGTGCGTGCTGGGAAATGAAGTCCAGTGGATATTGGAACGGAACGTACCAGGCCGTCCGCTGTGATGCTGGTGATGACCGCCCACTGGAAGGTGCCCAGGATCAATATAATTTGCCCTCTATGTGTAACTGATGCTTGAATTTGATTGGTTCACAGGAAAAAGTGCGTGCTGGGAAATGAAGTCCAGTGGATATTGGAACGGAACGTACCAGGCCGTCCGCTGTGATGCTGGTGATGACCGCCCACTGGAAGGTGCCCAGGATCAGCATGGCCAGGACGATGATAATGCCGATCTCACCGGGCTTGTCCCCTGCAAGCACACAAAAACAGCCTCAGCGTACGGCCTGCCTCACAGTCTACTCCAGCTGCACTGAGCCTAAACTCTTCCTGTTCCCAGCCAATATGGAGACCACAGTTTCTCACAAAGCAAAGCTAAATAACCTCCCACCCCCACAGTCCTCAGTCTGTAGACTTTTCATCATTCTGTTACACAGAACCGGGGGGCGCGGGTGCTTACTGTTGGTCCCCACGGCGATGAAGGCTGTGGCGGTGAAGAAGAGGACGAAGAGGATGTCGATGCGGAAGAGGAACCAGCGGAGCGTGGACAGGTACAGGTGCCAGGTGGCGGTGTGGGTGTTGAGGGCCTTGTGGAACAGGGTCTCGAAGTAGGACTGGCGTCCGAAGGCGCGGATGGTCCACAGGCCACGCAGCGAGAGGATGAGGTGGGAGAAGATGGGACTGCGGGCTGGGGAGGGAAGAACAGGGTGCGGCCTTAGAGAGAGACTCCGGCCCTCTGAGGAGTACGTTCCTTTGGAATGTTTTTTTTTCTTCAAAATTCCAAACCAGTGTTCTAGAACTCCACTGCTTTGAATTGCCAGTAGTGACGGTTAGGGCCTTGCTACACAACTTTTGTTGCTTGCAACGAAATTTCCTTAATGATTGCTTCGTGTACCACCACACTGCAATTTACTTGCAGTTCCAGATAGCAATTTGGGTGCTAGAAACTGAAGTTCGTGCAGTAGCCAGAGCAGAGACACGGGTCGCACAGGTCGCCAGTTTTTAACTGGGACACCGGCCAGCAGTACCGCAGGAACGCGCGGCGACTCTGACGTCAGACATTTCTGTGAAGCAGACGAAAGGCTGTTTACCACGAAGTGACCTTTTTCCCCCCCCCCCCCCCGAATAAAACCCAGTGTAAAAAACAACACACGCGACGTGCATGGGACACGCGGGGCGGGCCGGCGCCCCAGAGCGCACCTCTGACCCGCTCCTCGCTCCTCGCCCGCCGCGCCGCGTCGGCGCATCGTGTGACCCATGCCAGGATGCCGGGGCGGAAATCCCCGCTCGCATTCCCCTTCCAGCCCCTGCCGCACACACTCCGCCCTGCGTGCGGCGCGTGGAAGCAGGCAGGAGCGACAGAGCGAGCGACCGGCCGCACGGCGGCCATGTTGGAGAGATGCAGCGAGAGGGCGAACGGGGCGCCGGCAAGCTGAATGCAGAACTGGGGTGCTTGCTTCTCCCTCATTGGATCGTGAACAGTTGGACCGTGAGCCGATTGGACGAGACGTGAACTCCCCCCCCCCCCCCCCCCCCCCCCCCCCCCCCCCCCCCTTTTTTTTTTTTTTTACGGCTTCCTTTGTGAGTACCCGTCACTCCTCGGCCCAGGAGTCATCCGCCTGCTCTGCTTCCACTCCCGTTTTCCGCCATCAGCGTGACCCCTTCCCTGCCACCCCTCCTCCCCCCCCCCCCCCCGCTCCCGTCCCCACCGCCACCAGACTCTATGGCTGAGCTGACAATGTCTCCTCTCTTTCCCAAACGAAATCAAAAACACCGGCTCATATCCCACCTCCTTCCCCACTTCCTGTCAATAGCCCTTCTATACAATATGGAGACTGACACAGTTACCCCTCTGTACAGTATGAGAGTGACACAGTTTGCAGTATGCTAAATTGTGCCCAGTCAATCATGCGCCTATACAGTTACATGCAGTGAACCGCGTTATCTGGCTAGCCCTAGATAAAATGGTGCTCTACAGCCCTACATACAGCTATTAAGGTCAAAAATGGACTTTTTCTAGTGTCACTCAAACCTTGTGTTGCACTTGTGTTGCACTTGTGTATGAAGAAGAGCACTTCTGATTGGATGGCGTCAAACAGGTCACATGACCCTAAGGAGCACAGGGGCACAGCCGGGATCGGGGGCGGCCCGATTTCACCCCCCCGCCACCTCCTCACCTTCGGCCTCCAGCTGCCTGAGCTGCTGCGCGGTGCGGAGGAAGTACTTCCTCAGGATCACGAAGACGATGGTGAGCGGGATGGCGGCGATGAAGATGTACGGCCTCATTATGGACACCACGAAGATGGCCCCCAGCACGATCAGGGTCAGCTACGGGAGGAAAGATTAAGAGTGGTCACCATGGTTAGGCCCTATTAGAGGGATAGAGTAACTATTAGAAGAGAAGTCTACCCCTCTAATGGAGGATAGATGTAAATTGGGTGAGGGCTGGAAATAGACCCAGGGCAAGTTCCCAGATGGCCACAAGAGGGAAGCTGAACTGTGTAGCACATCCTCTTTCGAGAGTGGAAATCCTGTCCTGATCCTGCTGGATGCATCGTTTTGACACATTTATCACCTCATTGATAATCTCGCTCACAAGAGAGACTAAAAGTAGATCCATATCACTGAATCAATAAAGATCTTCAGGCCACAGACATTCTGTGTGTGAATACGTCCATTGCAGCTTTGTGAGGCGCCTCTGTGAATACATTTTATCAAATGTGTGGGCTTGTGCCTTATGTGAAGAATTTCGCAGTTACCCACCTGGACCAAATCAAACAGGATGAGGGGCAGCATGTCGTCGATGGTGGCCATGTCTTTGGTGAACCTGTTCATAATCCGACCTGGGAGACAAGAAAAATTCTGAAAAAGCTGCGCGGTTCAGACAAAGCTCACGGGTCTGCAAAAATCCATTTGTTTCGTCGTCAAGGTCAAACACCGCAGTCCAGGAATCGCCCGGCGCAAACCCCTGTTTTTGTATAAAATGTAACTGGCAGACGTCCAGGGGAGACACACAGACTGACCCGGACCTTGGATGCCTCCAAGACAACGTGCGTCATAGCAGGTTTCCACGCAAGCCAGCCTCAGACTGGAAGTGCTCTGGGGGGGGGGGGGGGGGGAGGGGGAGGGGGGGAGGTATGAGGCTGCTGCAGGAGGGTAAAGTGTGGGCTGTGAGGGGTGGGTGTGTAAATGGGCTGTTAGGGGGAGGGGGTAGGGGGGGGGGGGGGGGGGGGGTCAGGGGGTTGGATGTGGCTATGAAGGGATGGGTATGTAGATGGGCTGTTAGGGGGAGGGTAAAGTGTAGGCCATGCTCCGGTGGGGGTGGTGGGGGATTGGGGTGGGATGGGGTGGGGGGGAAGCAGGCTGTTAGGAGGGGGGAGGAGGGTAAAGTGCAGGCCATGCTCCGGTGGGGGTGGTGGGGAATAGGGATGGGGTGGGGGGGTAAAATGCGCGCCGCGCCCTCGTACCCGACTTCATGGTGTTGAGCACGGCCATGGGCGTGCGCAGGACGGCGCTGAGCATCTGCTCGTGCAGCTTCTTGGACACGGTGAGCAGCGTGTGCACCAGCGGCAGCCCCCGGAAGAAGCCCAGCGCCAGCACGCTCTCCGACGTCGCCACATAGATGTAGATGATGTAGTACGCGCTGGTGGGCGTGACGATGACCGCGTAGTGCGTTCCCTGGGAGGACATGTTGGGGTGCGTGCTCTCGTCCTCCTCCCGCCAGATTTTACTGAAAGTTTTGACAGCGCAAGAGGATTATGGGTAAAAGGGAGGGGTGTGGTGGCTGGGGCGTGAAGCTGCCACCCAGTGGCAGAGATGCTGTATACGTGTCGCTATATACAATGCTTGATAAATACTGTACATGCACTGCTAAAAAATGTTAACAAAAACAGCAATGATCTGACTAGGCTTTGAAATTGCTTCGTATCCTATAGTATATTTCATCTTGTATTTCTGAAACTGAAAAAATAAAGACTAAGACAAGTCACCAACAGTAATTAAACACTAGTATGATGAACATTCCACAGGGAACTACATTTTGATTTGCCAAAAAATAAGAAAAGTACTCACTCAGTAATCAGAAATATGCCAATCACTGACCCAGCCACCTAAACCAAGTGCATACAATAGAACATTTCAGATAACAAGACATGCGGACTCAAACTTCATTTTATTTGGAGTATTATCTGAGATGCAAATGGTACTCTAAATAAGTCGTATATCATTGCTGGCAGAAATCTAAATTAGAGTACAAATACATTAAGAACATTTTCGTTTTCATTTCACTGATTTTCTTAGCAGAGTACAATTGCTTTGCTTATGAAATTTTTTCTTTTCTTTTTTTTTTTTTTCCAGCATCGCACAATTACCTCAATCACAAAGACCACAGCGATGAAGATGAGGGTAAAAACAAGGTTCCTGTTGGTGGACACGTATCTGAAGTACGTGCTCCATGAGGTAGTCTCAAACACATTCTCACGTTCGTCTGCAAAACATTCCTGTTGGAAAAAAGATGGAAAAAATGTCTCATTTGTACTGTACTGTACTTGTACTGTAACACAAGTATACAGTAAATGTAAATGAAGGGCAGTTTCAGAAATCAGGTTTCAGATCTGTGTACCTGTCTGAATCGCACCACTGAACATAACACTTTCTTCCACAATGAGATTGTATTACTTGCTCTGAGCAGAGTGGAGTTTTCATTTAAAACAGCCCAAATACGCTTGCATAGTTACTTTTTTTTCCCTCTCTCTGTAGTTTATTAGTTCTACCCTTAGATGTGCCTCTACAATGGCAGTTAAACCCCTCGACCTCTGGCTGCCGGTCGCTATGTGGACACGCCCACCTCCATGTCCTCCTCCTCCACCTCCTCGCTGATGTCGTAGACGCTGTCGTTGGAGAGGCGCCGGGCGTAGACGTCCAGCTCGGAGGCCAGCTCGCTCTGGGGCTTGGCGGACAGCCTGCGGCGGAAGGCCTGCTGGTTCTGGTCCCGGCGGTTCTGGTCCTGCGCGTTGGTGATGAAGGCCAGGACGGACTGGCGCCGCTGGCGGGAGAGGGTGTGGGCGTGGGCGTACACGTTGCCCCGGGGCAGCACCTCCTCCACCTGCTCGTCCTCGGGCACCACCGAGAACCGGTTCTCCGCCGCCTCCTCGTCCTCCTCGTCCTCGGGGAGCCGGGCGTGGGAGAAGCGGCGGGAGGCGGCGGCGGAGGCCGCCAGCGGGTTGAGGACCAGCGAGGGCCGGCCCTTGTCCGGGCCGTCGCCGGGGGCGTCGGCCCGCGGGCCGGCCGTCTCGTCCACGGAGACGCGGCGCAGCGTCTCGGTCAGCACCGAGCCCCGGCGCTCGGCCGCGATGCTGTCGTAGGACCCCAGGCCCAGCAGCAGCGAGCTGAAGTCGGGCCGCTTGGACTGCAGCTGGGCGAACGTCCCGTAGAAGTAGCACATCCCATTGTGCAGCAGCAGGATCTTGTCGGCCCGCTTCAGGTGCTCCAGCTTGCTGGTGACCACCACGCGGGTCTTGGAGGCCATCAGTTTGCACAGGCACCTGCAGGCGAAGACAAAGGTGTGTGTGAGCAAAGATAATCCACTCAAATCAAAGCAAACACACTGCGGCTGGCAGTGGCTACGATCACCGCACAGTAAAATGGGGAACCAAGATCACCACACAGTAAAATGGGGGACCAAGTGTTAAATATTAGAGTTGACTTAACGCTGTCAGGGTTGAATTAACACTGGACATTTTACTGTCCAGGAGTTGAAATAAGTGGTAAGCAAGCAGGCATGCATGGCAAGAATATTAAAATACGTAACAATTTGATTGTATCTATTTTCTAGGTACGTATCTATTTTCATGTACACTTTAAAAATGGTTCACATTTTAATATTTTATCCACACATGCATAGCTGCGTTCCACTCATGTCAATCTCTGGCAATCACACTAATCTGATGCTCAGTGTGGGCAATCCGTGAAAACTTTATTCTTCTGACCTGTTGAATATTTCTTTCTCTGTCACAATGTCCAGGTGAGTGAAAGGAGAGTCCAGGAGGTACAGGTCAGCATCTTTGTACACTGCTCTGCAGTAACAAAGCAAAAAAACCACAGTCAATAACGTGCTGAAATATGAATGTGAGAAAGTGAATGTGTCGAAGGGCACCGACATTTTGAACGGTCTTCTAAAACAAACAAGATTTAAAAATTAGATATGATAAATCATATTCTGGTCATATTGTACTAGTGCTGCAACCAAAGGTTTACCAAGGCATTCATAAAGTATGTGTAGACAGTATATATCAGCTCCATGAGGAGTTTATTAAGGAGGTACTGTATGACGGGCTGTGAGTGAGACAGAGGGGTGCACGTGCGCGACCGTTACCTGGCCAAACCGATACGGGCCCGCTGTCCGCTGCTGAGCGTCACCCCTCCCTCCATCAGGGGGGTCTTGTCTTTGGCTGGGAGGAGGGCGAGGTCCTGTGTCGGGATGGGACAGTTTTTAGGGCAGAGGTCGTACATTTACCACCCATTAGGTAGGGTAGCGCCTAGCCTTGTGCTGTGTACTGTGTGTGGGGCAGTCCAAATCCCACAAGGGTAAGGGTTAGGCTTAAATTGATACGTTAAATGTGTTGTAAGGGGAAGGCGCTATCTGCAACAGTTTTACTGTCACATGGTTTTACAATGCACCATTTGCACACATGCACCAAATAATACACTTGTGTCATATGAAATGCATATATGTACAAACACAGCCAAACATGGTCATGCGACACAACACTGCATAAACCACAAGCACCCGCTTGGCCAAGCACACGCATGCGGTGTGTGAAAGTACGCTAGGACATGACGTTTATATGCAGGCTCCACAAAGAGAATGGAGGGTACTTATCGGAGACCCACAATGTGATAGACAGCATTCATTTTTATTAGAGCACATGTACTGTATGGGGTCCACAAGGGTCATTAGCATTTCTAATAAAACACCAACAGAGGGAGGGGTGACTGTGTGGGGGAAGAAGCGATAAAATCTCCTACCTTTTAAATGGCTGTTGTCATTACGATAGCAAGCAGAAATGTTCAAAAGCACACCGTTACACAGGGCTAAACAGCTAGCATTCATCTCACAGCCCAATCACTTTGGTCTAAGCGTACGCGTAAATACTCTTTTGGAAGTCTTATATAAAATGTATATATTTCACAGCAAACTGCTTCATAGAATTGCAAATGAATGGAATCTCTTTACAGACACTCTTTTCTAAAAAAGCCATTTATACGGCACAGCAAGGGTTACTTAGAGTAGTGACAACTAAGGGAATGTACACCGATCAGCAAGTCACAAAATGGACACTAAGTTCTGTTGTAGAATTGGATATACAGTGACACTACCATTATACCTGCTGAGAGGAAAACTCTTCCCAAATTGTCTTGTTTACGGGCCAAGTTACTAAATGCAATCAATTTGAAAGAGGCAGGTGCCAAGACATGGAATAAGGGCAACTTCACAAACTAGCCAGTTAGAAGTTAATTAAGTCAACAGATGAGAGTTGCCAGTCCAGTTAGGTTGCTCCATTCGAGGCTGTGACCTCCACAAGTGTCCAACGAAACAGAAACGATCAATGACGCCTGGCACAGGTCTCTCACGGGGCACATTAACATTGCAAATGAGCGCTCCGTTCAAAATGGAGAGGGAATCGCAGACCCGTCTGTGTCTGGCGGCTACAGGGTGTGGTGAGATTAGCCTCAAGCACGGCCATTTAACCCTGCTACTTTCAATCTGAGCTTCCAGTACGCACGCTTGACATTTAGCGGCTGTTGTTGTCATTTCTCTCGCCGATTTGTTTCACGCTGCCGGTGTTTGCTTTGACAATAAAGCCATTGTTTTTGGTGAAACAGCGATCGAGGCGCTCACTTCTGGACGCATGCAGGCTGCGACCGGCGCCCCTACAGGCGGGATGCGGAATTGTCATCTCCTGTCTGTCCAGGTTGCATTACATCATAGCGCCCCTCCTCCTAAGTGGAGGGGGCTAGCACAGGAGGGAACAGGAGCCTTACTCAGCCTCAGAAACCAGGACATTTTGCTCTCTGTGTCTGCTGTCTGAACTATGGAGCTTTCACTCGTCATAGCCTGTCCCGAATGCCCTGGGAATATCTGACTGGCCCTCTCAGAGTTGGAGAGAACAAGGCAGTGGAGTGGGGTGGGGGGGGGGGGGGGGGCGCTGTGCTGGATTTGCTAAATAGGTGTAATGTGAAACACCTCTGCACCTCACCAAAGCTCCTGGGCCAACCTGGTGTTGACAACTTGAGAGCAAAATGTCACCATTTTGAAATGCGAAAGTGCCTTTTTGTAGACAGAAGTGGGTCACCGCTGTCTCTGAGCAAGTTCAGTCTCCATGGTTTCACAGCACCCAGGTAACGATGCATGAATGTAGACTGTTTTTTTTTTCTGAGCAAGTGAATGTCTGGTAGTAACTTCTGAGTAAATGGGGTGGTAAAGCTGCAGTGGTCTTTGGGAGGGACTGAGAAAGAGAGAGAGAGAGAAGAGATGGAGAGAAAGAGTTGGAGTGACAGAGAGGGTAGAGAGAGAGAGAGGGGGGAGGGAGAGAAAGAGTGAGAGAGAGAGAGAGAGGGAAAGAAAGAAAGGAGAGCTGTGTGGGTGGAGGTGACGGCGCCGCACCTCCTCCAGCTGGCAGGCCTTGATGACGCTGGTGTAGCGGTACTCGTCGTAGGTCAGGCCGAACAGGATGTTGTCCCGGATGGAGCCGGGCATGATCCAGGAGGTCTGCGGGGAGAAGGAGATCCTGCCGCTGTGCTTCACCTTGCCCTCCGAGGGGACCAGCTCCCCCAGGATCATCATCAGCAGGGAGCTCTGCGGGCAGGCACAGGGAGCAGGCCCAGCTCATGCAAAGCGTTATAACATTGACAAAACATTCCAGGAACGTTGCGAGAACATTTTGTGCTCTGCGGACAGGCACAGGGAGCAGACCCAGCTCACCACAAAGCGTTATAACATGGACAAAACATTCCAGGAACGTTGCGAGAACATTTCGTTTTCTACTGGGAAGTGGGCACCACCAGGAGAGTTTCTGCTGGTGGTTTGTGGCACATTTCAACGTCATCAACACCCGCACTGTGCGAACACACTGACGTGACGCGTGCCACCGCCCACAGGCCCACAGGTGTGCGCGCTACCTTTCCGGATCCAGTCGAGCCGGCGACAGCCAACATCTGCCCCTTCTCCAGGTGCAAGCTGATGTTCTTCAGGACGGGCGTGACATACAGGTTGGTGAAGAACAGCCCCGCGTCGCCGTTGGGGTGTCCGCTGTTCTTGTTCTCCTGTTTGATCTTCTCGAACAGTTCTCCGATTCCCTAAAGGGACAAGACGAGAGGAACCCGGCCTTCAGCTCCTAGACTCCGCTCTCACCGCCCTGCCTGAGCCTCGGTCTGCCGGACGGCGTGCGGAAGCACCCACCTCGTCCCAGGAGGCCGTCACGTTCATCAGCTCCACCTCCGTGGTGGTGAGGCTGTACTCCAGCACCTTGTACTCCTCCTTGGTCAGGTACTCCTAGCGAGGAGGCAGACCCACACAACAGCGGTCACAGAACGGACAGTACAAACAGCATTCGTACTGCATTCAATGCCATCAAACGCCTTTTAAAGAAAGAAGATTATGTGTACTTATGTGGTGAAAACAAACCTCATCACCCATCATTGAAATGGCTTTATGTGGCAACAAAACCAATCATCATCCATTAGTGTGAAGTCTTAGGTGGCTAAAAGAAACATTGTTATGGTAGAAAGGTCTATGGCTAAAAAAACCATATCGCCCGTGGTTGAGAATGGTCTTTATGGGTGACACTCTTACCTCGATCTTGTTGATGAGGCCCACGGTGTCGTACCACATCTGTATGGAGTTGGGGAACTGGCGGGTGAGCGTCATGCGCAGCACCATGCAGTAGGACAGCGTGGTGAAGATGCGCCGCAGGATGATGCCCTTGCTGAGCGCGAAGGGCACGATGGCGGCGATGATGACGATGAAGGCCGAGTAGAAGTAGGCCGCGCTGTAGAAGTAGCGCAGGGAGCCGATCTTCCTGGTCAGGGTCATCTCGTCCCTGCGGCGAGAGGGTTTCGTTCACGCGCAGCTCGCTGGCCGAGGTCTCGGTACGAGCAGGTGACTGTGACATCACAGCTGCCTGGTAGAAGCTTCTAGAACACTCATCTGCTTTGAGCAAGGCCTGGAATGCCTCAGTCCACTGGGCATCAAGATTATAACTGACCTCTCTGCCAAATGAAGCTAAATCAGTCCAGACTGTTAGTTTAGTCGTGGTGCTGCATGCCAGGTTGGACTCAAAAGCTACAGGGCATACATTTTTTATTTTATAATAAAATAGTAAATTAAAATGACTATTAACAATGTGAAATAATGAGAAAGCATAATAAAAGGAACCATAGAATTTTTTTTTTGATCTGTATTCTCCAGCTTTTTCAGGTGCCCAAAGATGGCATATGGCCTCTGTATAAACCAGTAGGGCCTAACCCTGTTCCTGGAGATCTACTGTCCTGTAAGTTTTCACACAAACCCCTAACAAAGCACACCTCATTCAACAGCTACAGATCTCACTGAGCTGCTAATTAGTAGAGCCAGGTGTGCCTAATTAGGATTGAAATGAAAATCTACAGGGTGGTAGATCTACAGGAATAGGGTCGAGACCCACTGGTATAAACCCTCACAGGTGTAAAACCTCACAGGTATGAACCCTCCAGGTGTAAACTGAGCTCTTACTGTCTTATGTTTTTGATGATGGTCTCCATGATCTCCTCCCAGCCGTAGGCTTTGACTGATTGGATGTTCTCCACGATCTCGGATGTGAGCGCCAACCTCTTGCTGATCAGCTTTGCCCTCTTCGTCCTGGAGGTGGGGGTGGGGGGGGGTGGGGGGGGGGGGGGTGGGGGAGCTCAGTCATATTAGTGTGTCACAGGTGCCCTGGGGCTGGTCTCTTAAAACCTGTCTGCCCACAAGAATTTAATGGGTATATACTGTATCTAACTGGAAATCTTTTTATTTCAATCAAAGGAAATATTTCAGAATGGATTGCTGGATACACATCATTCCAGTAAATTATCATCACAAACCAATCAATCTGATTTACAAACCACCCAAAGATTTCAGTACTGGAAGCCTTATTTACACTTTCAGTGCCTTATGAACTGATTTTAGCCATAGATTTGATGAGCGTGAGAGTGGGGAAGTCCTTAAACGGGTACAGAAGCAGGCGGAGACGGAGGGAGGGGGGCAGGGGGGTACCTGTAGGGGCCCATTTTCTGGGACAGACAGGCCTGCATGATGGCCAGCAGGGTGAGGGCGGCCAGGGTGCAGAACCCGGACGCCTCGATCAGCTCCCAGATCAGCCCCACGCACAGGATGCACTGCAGCGGCGTGATCCACACGAAGTGCGCCAGACCCAGGCTCTGCAGAGACACCGCACACAGGGTTACACCCCAGTACTGCACAGGGTTACACCCCAATACTGCACAGGGTTATGCACACAGGGTTACACCCCAGTACTGCACAGGGTTACGCACACAGGGTTACACCCCAGTACTGCACAGGGTTACGCACACAGGGTTACACGCACACCCCAGTACTGCACAGGGTTACACGCACACCCCAGTACTGCACAGGGTTACGCACACAGGGTTACACCCCAATACTGCACAGGGTTACGCACACAGGGTTACACGCACACCCCAGTACTGCACAGGGTTACGCACACAGGGTTACACCCCAATACTGCACAGGGTTACGCACACAGGGTTACACGCACACCCCAGTACTGCACAGGCTCAAGAGATTCAGTTGATCACAGGGCACCACACTGAACCGTGCGCATTACCGCCATTACTTGCATTACTTGGAAGGCAAGGTGGAAAAGGTGGTGAAATGACATGAGTGGGAGCTGCTTTCAACCAGTGTACAGTATCAACAACCAGCAACGCTGCCCATGCTTCCTGGACGGCCTTGACTGTTGTGCTTATATCATCATGCTCCATTGTATTTCCTCACTGACTGCCCGTAAGAATTGAGATAAATCCAGCCATTGGCACCTGCTCCGCGTACAATGAAAGAGTGGTTCTGAACCCCTTAAAGCAGGCAGCACGGACCGCAACCAATTCAGGGGTTTATAATTCCCTCGCGGTTTTTCCCACGCCTCCCTCATGGGATGAAAGACCCAACTGGGTTTTTTTTTGAAACACAACAAACCACAACTCAGTCTCACACTTGGTCCTGGTGTTACCGAAATGGGAAAATGAAAGAGGCACGGGCTCTAAAAGTGAGCAAGCGCTGTCGCGTGATCTCACGCTTACCTCATCCAGCTTGTTCAGGTGTGCAGACATGAGACTGACCAGCTGCCCGGTGCTGATGTTGTCCAGAACCCGACTGGAGAGTTTTAGAGTCTGCAGAGATGGACCAACATTTGTAACCATGTGAGCACATAAAAAAAAGATCCATAGGCGATTCATTATTCCATTTCTGTCAGGCCAATATGACCTGGGCTCACACTGTACAAATACAGGGGGAATGACTGAATCAGTCAGCTGTGGTCGTCCAGATATGTTTCTGCTAAGGGTTTATTTCCCCGTTAAGAACAAGGATATAGCAAAGATATTCTATTTAGATGGCGCCATATCTGTAATATATGTTGTTTATTGTAATCATGATAGTAACTTGTATTGTAATCATGCACCTCTCTCAATAGTGTTCCTGATGTTCTTGTGATATCCTACTGTTGTATCTACATGGCCAGTAGATGGGTGCTACTTAATATTAAATCTCCAGCTGAGATTTATATCAGATTGTCCTGTTCCACCCCCTCCTTTGTTTTTGTTTTGTTATGTTATGTTTTGTATGTATATATCTTTTTTGTACTGCTTTTGTGAGTGTATTTGTGTATCACATGAAAATGAAAAACAGGGCAAAAAAAAAAAAAAAGCAGATTGTACCATTGTGTGTGTGTTGTGGGGTGGGGGGGGGGGAATCACCTTCTTATAGATGAGGCTGAACAGGGCTATCCGTATCTGCATTCCCAGGTGGTGCAGTCCGAAGATGGCGGGCTGGAGGAGCAGGAAGCGGGCGGTGAAGAGGAGGCAGAGGCCCAGGGCCAGGTAGAAGCCCTGCGAGCGCTCGGGGGCGTGGAAGGGGTCGAACGAGGCGATGATCCTCCCCAGAAGCTGCGGCTGCACCGTCTTGGAGGCCTCCTGCGGGCGGGGCGGGGGGTACGAGAGCCTTTAGTCCCCCTGGCCACGCCTCGCATTTAAACACCACCCGTTCAGGGTGAAGAACGCCAGTTCACTCAAGCAATCGGCGATAACGGCCAGTATTAAACAACTGCAAGGTTTGGCTTCCAGTGTCATTAATCCCGCTTCTCAGATCAGTAGACTTGTCTGTGACTTGACTCTAGAGTTTAAGTGTAAAGAGGAATCCTCCAGTGTGACTGCAGAGGACAGAGGACGAACCAGTACATTGTAAAAAAATTCGAGAAGCCCCACTTACAATAATGAGTAACCTGACTGCCTTAAAATCTTGAGTTTTGCAAACAACGGATCTTCAGTTCTTCATACTTCACTTCCTCACAGTTCATGCAGAAGAAGCATCTAGAACTGAAGATCCGTCGTTCACCTAACTCAAGATTTTAAGGCAGCCGGGTTACTCGTTATTTTAACTAAAGCCACCTTTAATGTTTTTTTTTTTTTACATTATATCAGCATGACCCTACAACACAAAATGACTGTTCCTGTCACGGTGGGGGTTCCTGCCTGACAATATACAAAATGCACCGTATTCATTTACTTAGTAACATAATTAATAGCATTATGTACGATAATCTGACATACTTGTGGCATTGTTGTAGTTCTTTAAAAGCCATTATAATTAGCACAGATCTGTTGCTGGCAAATTTTGGATGTTGTGGCATCTCCTTCTGCTTAATGACCATGAGACACAGTGCCATACCTGCTGGAGACTCGCCACTATGGATATTCCAGAGCTGATGATACTCTCAACACGTAAACCAAACTGCTGTGTGTTATCACTGTTGTTAGTAGCACAGCAGACACAGTTCAGTGCTGTGTTCCAGTCAGCACCGTTGTGCGTTTTACCAATTAGCCGTGAGATTATTTTTTTTCCACCCTGCTTTCCGGGTGATTGAAGATCAGATTAACGAACGGGGATCGCTCGTTTCAAGTGAGGTAGGGGCATATGCGGAGGTAATGTACAATTCCCAAATAAGGTTCTCTTCGTCTTTGAAAATGTGGCTCAGATCTAGTTTATTTCAGTGTTCTGTACAGCACGGCCAATCCCCACAAATTAAATTTAATTAGACAGAGAATAACATGTATTGACCATTTGACCATTATGCTCGTATTTAAAAGGCAATTACTATTACCAAGAAATAAGTCTACAACTGGTTTAGAAAAATATTGAATTACACTATATTCTTGCTTAGTAGACACACTTGTCCTAGGCGGAAAGGTTAGGATTTGCATCATTGTCCATTTATACAGCCAGAAACAATTACTGAAGCAATTCAGGTTGATTACATGGTTCTAGCAAAGAACAAGCTTCCTTACCTTCTTAGCCACCTCCATCGGCTGCAACACTGCCAACCTGACCCCCCCCCCCCCCCCAGCTTGACACACCCCGCTGATAATGTGACTCATCAAGAGCCTAAATCTGAACCCTGTTTCAGTCCCCCCCCCCGAAACAAAAAAAAAAAAAAAAAACATAAAACTTACCCCGAAGTAGAGCAGGACTCCGTAGAAGGCGAAGGGCCAGAAGAAGCATCGCGCCAGGGCCCTGAAGAGGCGGGGCCTTTTCTTGGTGGACGCCAGCTCCCTGTCCCATTCTCTGCCCCAGACAGAAACAGAGCCGTAAAACTCGCATTATTAAACGGGCGTCTCGTCTCCTCGCCGCGCCGCCATTGTTTGGGGGGGGGGGGCGTCTGTGAATACCCCTGGGGGGGTTCGGCGAGGTCTTTAAACGAGGGGGCGACGGCGGACTGGACCACCGAAAACCATGCCGACCAGCTGAAAGCTCGTTGTGGCAGATTAAAAATCAGCCAAACTACGTACTACACTGCAAGAGGCTGGTGATTTTTGAAAGGTCATGTTTTGCACTCATTCAGAAAACCATGCAAGTGACCAAATATGGGCCTGAGGGAACTCTGTGCTGAGTCACATGTCGCTACTGCTTCTGCCCAGAGAAGACGCTCAAAGAACTTCAGTGTCAGTGCAAAAACAATGGCATGTATCTAAAAGTGAGATATTTATGCGCTTTAAATTTCAAGGCCGATTGCGGGAAGTAAGGAAACGAGGAACGTGAGAGGTCTTTTGTCTTTGTCACGGTGCAGAGGGAGCCCAGTTGGAAGCGCCATCCCACATTGAGGCTAAGGCGGCACTTCTCGTCAGTCCTGTTACCCTGAACCTGCCGCGCGCCGACAATCACTGGAAACACAGCGAGCCTGAAGGGCAGAGAAGCGACTTGTTCTTCAGGACCCGAGGCCGTGCCGTCTGCTAGAGTAAACACTGTTAAAGGGCAATCAGACGCAAGTGTGCGCTCCATCTCTCCATCTCTCTCTTTCTTTCTCTTCTCTCTCTCTCTCTCTCTTTCTTTCTCTCTCTCTTTTCTCTCTCTCACCACCAGCTCAGAGAAATGGTGATGAGACCTGCCTTCTCTTGAAGACCACCACACCGTGTTAACAAGAAACAGACAAATTAAATTCCTTGAAAAGACAAACCCATGGAACTTACAGGTGCTTAGCACAGTAGCTCTCTGAAAGGTAATCACCCATTCATTGTTTAGCAGAATACCTAATGATTTGAGAGCAGGAAGTCTGAGGACTGAAAAGACTTGGTTTTTTCACCTGCTATAGATTTGATTCATTCAATTTAGCCTTTGTATAAGACTGCATGGCATTTTTAATTAATGTCGTAAAAATGCAAATGAAAAGACAAATTAATTTTGAACTGTTATTCCAAGAAAATAGGGCATCTTCCAGAAATAGTGTTTACTATTTGGGAAACAATCAAATAAACAACTACTAGGTCAATGTTCCTCACAATGCTTTATGTAATAACACTGGGCACGTCCAGCCAAAAATCTTCCCTTACAGTAGTTCCACTCACACTGAACCTCTCTCACATTCCTGAGAACACAATTTTCCTAACTTGGCAACAAACCAATTTGAATGCTGTAATTGAATTGGCTGGGACAAATAGACAAGAGCCTTTCTGCCAAGTGCTCTGACATCAGCCTACCTACAGTGTAACTGAGGAGAAATCAGCTTATTGCAGGAGTTTCATAATTTTCTCTCATAATTACCCAAAAGAAATATTTTTTTATATATGTTCAATTAAAAATACGCACCTTTCCAAGCGTTCAGAAAGATTGTCAGCTGTGTCAAAAGATGGGGCTTTATATATATCTGAAAGCTCTAGTTTCTGTTTATACCCCTTTCTCAAAATTGGAGATGTCCAACTGGAACAAAGCAAAAAGAGGTCAGTTACAAGCAGTCACATAATTTAACATGGCCAGTGTCTAAAATCAATACCATTTCTGACCAATAAAATATATTTTACTGTGCCAGGCACATGCACATGCCCAAAGCTGATCAAGAAAACAATTTCTCGAAATATTTGTTTTAATTTTAAATTCAAACAAGAGAATCGAATGATAGTACACTTTAAAATTGTAGTATTTTCATTGAAAATTGTAAAAAAAGAAGAAATATTTTTTTGTACTATAGATTTAAAAAAACATAGTCCAATCTTATATCAGCATATATGTGTATATCATCTGCATCCTATACTTTATGGACAAAATTATTCGATATTACAAGCAATTGTACAATGTTTTTCATGACATGACATTGAATATAAACATTAAGCAACATGCACAATAATGACCAGTTTCTGTATACATAAACACGGAGCATATACTTTAAGCTTGATAAAATGAAAAGCTACTTTATATGTTATTGCCAGAAGAAATTAAGTAGTTTTACATTTCGAGTCATGATATAAACTTCATATGTTATGAACTCATTGTGTATCGGTAAATACAACAAATTCGCTCCCGTACAACTGCAAGCTTAAGAAAATAATATAAGTTGCGCATTACATGACCAATTGGCATAAACAAAATGCACTACTGATATTTGTACATTTGAATTCTTATATTATAAAACCCCATGCACCTGTACAGCAAATTCATTCTTACCAAAAGAAATATCTGGAGAGGAAGTTGGCATCTTCAACAGGTGATTTCTGCATCCTAAAATTGCCACCCGGTTACTTAGTCTGTACCTGCGAGAAGTGTCTCTGGCATTGGGTGTCTCGTTAACTCTGCCCTTTCAAAAAAGACCTCTTGTTTTGTTCTCCACCTTGTGTATAGCACGCAGTGATGTCACTGGTGTGTTGTTTGTCTCAGTCCAGGTTTACAGCAGTGTCAGAGCTCCGCGGGGAGTTTTAGGAAAGCGCATTCCCTCACTCAAAGCGGTTTCGCGACGTAGTTTGCGCAGAGCTGCGCAGCGCCAGCGCCAGAGTTTCTTTGGGTTTTTGAAACGCGAACAGCAAGCTACAGGGCTGACGAATGTCACACATCCTTTCAAGATGTCACTTCCATGAAGAGAACCCGGACGCAAAAGCGGCACCATGCTGCATATTTTGGAAATGACGTCTGGAATAATTCTGCGTAAAAATAAAAGTAAAAGTGCGTAATTTGCGTAATTGTTATTACTGTCTCGTGGATATCTAAAGACATTTTTAAAATGTAGAAAAACTCATCGTAACTCTGTGTTTTGCCTTATAACATTCACTAGAAAACTGGAAACTATCAGTCGCTGTCCATTTACAAAGTTTGTGACGGTTGGAAGCTTGAGTCATTCCTTTTTGCTATAGATGAACATATGGATGGCAATCCCACTGATGGCCAAACATTTCCCTGTAGGATGACCTTTGCTTCCTCTGATTCTCCACACAGGCAACATAGGCTTAGAGTTTCTCAAAGAATTTCGGTGTAGAATGACACTGCATGATCCTGTACATTCAACGAGCTCCAAATTTTATATTCGCACAATATCCAACAATTGATTATAACAGAACATCCAGTAGGCTAATAGGAAATAGCAGGAAAAGCGCAGTTTATTTGACACTTGATATGCAATGTTGTGAGATAGTAGGCTATATCTAATTGACCTTAATTGGAATCTATATTTATATTATGAATATTGAGAACTTACTTCTAGTCGCGTTAATTGCCTATTCTGTTCAATCATTAATTCCGAGAATTAGGAGAACTGTCAAATGCAATTGCTTGTAACATTGACAGGAATACAGCGTTTTTTTTACTGCCTGAAATAAGTGCAATAATTCTCAACTTCAAGGACTAAAATCTCGTCGAATTATAAATATTAGAATAGGCAAATACTACATGAAGTTTAATATATGCTGGCTTCGTTTGGGCTGATTGCGAATCTAAGATAATCTAATTGGAGTATTAAACCAACTCCTGAGATAGCTATGTTTAATTAGCATATAGGTCAAAATCCTAGAATTAATATATAATATCGTGAAATGGCAATGCAACTATTCGGCTATAGTCCAGCAACAATTTTGGACTTAATATACAAAATGTAAAATCTTGGCAAAAGTGTCAAGTAATTTTTCTACAGCACTTTACAGGATTTTCCTAACTTTAACTTTTTGAAGAGGTTTTTTATAATTCTTTAAAAAAAAAAAAAAAAATAGGCATTGCTGTAGAACTCCATTGCTTTCAATTACCAGCAGTGATTGTTACATCTGCATTAGAATGCTCAGTTAAGAACATCCCCAAGTTTATCCATCCAACTCTGGCAAGGTGGTTGGAGAACTGGACCAGTTTTGAATGACCTTCATGTGACATTTTGCATTCCCACAACTGTCGGAAAAAACAGGACTTCTCAAGATTTACAAGCAAGGTGTCCTTCAGTGTCATACATCAAATGGCTAAGCCTAATCCTGGCTGGGAATGGTTTGCTTCCCAGCAAAACCCTCATATCTGGAGCAGTGTCTCTTTGCATTACTGTTTTCAATGTGTCTGTTGTCCTGCCAGCGATGGGAACCAATTAGAATATGAGTCCCCTTTCTTCATCTGACATTACTTAATGTCTGTGACGCAAAAAGGAGAAATATTGAAAACATCCACTAATCCATGGCGTGTTTTTAGTTTACACTTACAGCACTGTTTCTCCTTTAAAAAAAAATTGAAGGCATCTGTTGAGTCTCGGTGAACTAGAAATACGTCTTGCACGAGTTTGGTAGTTGGGGCGGGGATGTGGGGGTGACTGCTGCTCGGGGCTCCAAAAGGAAACGATTAAGCCCGAGACGGAGCAGCGGCCGTTCCGCAGGGTGACGGAACTCCAGAGTGATTGATAAGAGCGGTCCGCGGAGCGTGGCGCTTTCGTCATTCTGTCCGCCAGACACCGGCCTCGAGCTCTCCTGCTTCAGACGCGGCGTAAGGGCAGCGGCCTCCGCTACCGGCTCCGTCTAAATCAGATTAATCCTCGCAGTGAACCGCCACACAATGGCTTTGAGTGCTGTGCAGCAAACCACAACAACCCCAGGCGCTTCATTTTTATCCAGATGAATGACATCGAACGCTCGAACCCGAGCACGTAAATATTTAGGCATCGCTTCTTCTTTTACATTTGTAAAGTACCGACATTAAAAGCCTGCTTAATGTAAAGTGACGTGTGTTTGTCTGTTAAGCCCACGACCTGGCAGCTGCAGATATGGTCAGACATCAGTGCATTGGGAACTATTCCCGTATTAGTGACCGTACCGCAGTGATGCAGCTTTTGCACGTGCAGACCTGCTTGCAGTATGCATAGAAGATGTCAATCAACAGCTGTGGGGCGTCGACCCAGCGTGGCTCGTATGTCATGACCAGGAAGAGAAAAAAGACACCTGTGTGTTTCCAGAATAAAAATAGAACTTCTGCTGTCCTGGTCAACTCTAACCCAGCAGCATATGTAATACCCAAACCATCAGAACAGGCAGCACTCCAGGCAGGCATGATGGGATAGCCCCTTATGATGCTTTATTGTGCACAAACCACCAATTGCTGCAGACATGGGGACGAGGTCTCTCCAGACCCAGCTATCTGGAACCACTTAGTGTTGTCATCATCCACAGACATTTCTCCCAGCAAGTCATGGGTAAAGTTCCTCTCCCCCCCCCCCCCAAATACCTACACCACCCCCCCCCACCCCCACCCCTGATGTGATGCCGACCGCGCCGGGCATCGCCCCACGACCCTGCCAGCGCATAGTTCTAATGGGTAGGAAATTGATTGTTTCCTCTGCAGACAAAATATTTTGGAGAACAAAAAAAAACCTGATATGAAGGGACTGCAGAAGCCTACGGGGGTCCCGGGTCAGTGAAAGAGGCTGTTCCCTGTGCCCGTGCACATAACATTAACAGGCAATTTGCTCCATCTGTGGCAAATACCTGCCCTCTGGAGACTACAGACGGGAGGGACAGATACTGCATCCCCCCCAAATTACCAGTACCAGAGTGAGGCTGAATTTTCCATCTTGTAAAATAGCATCATGCTAGGAGATTCTATAAAATTATTTTAAATGTCCCATTTTTTATGTGGTTTTTAAAAGTTTGTACGGTTGTGTCCAAACTTAACCAATTGCTGCCAAAAAGCGGTATTATCAATGACACACCTGTCATTGGCTTTAGAGTTCTGGAGCTGCTCTTTGGGTACATGCACAGGTGTCCCCCCCAGTCCACCAATCGTGGATTCCGTCAGGCTGTGTGGTTATTTATTGTCTGTCAGCCATCACATCTCCATGTTTGGCTGAGAGACAGATTTACCACACACCTTGAGTGGGAATTGAACCCACAGTTCCCCGCTGGGTGATACCAGCGCATTTACCCTCTGAGCCACTCCAGAACGTTGGTGGAGGACTCACTATAGTTGCTTTGCTCAAAAGACCACTGCACTCTCTGAACAAGGACCTATAGGAGTCCTGAGCATTGCTGGCTGAGGACTCATCAGGGAGAGATGGAAGACCTGTTCAGATCAATCATTCCATATTAGTTTACCAAGCTCACCCAGTCTGCATTGTCATGATTCCACACCGCTTCTCTTTATTTTACTGACATTTCTCAGCGCTACGCTGTATTTCTGTGAGTGCGTGTTATTCAGAGGGTAGTGGTGCAGTAACTAAAACCACGAATTGTAGAACAGTCAAATTCCGCACAGCTTGTTTGTTGACTTATTCATTTCTTATCCTATACCGCTCTCATGTGGTGTAAAATGGAAATGTTGATGCAATTCTGTGTGAAACAAAGAACGTAAATCCGTCCATCCATGTATTGGGCGAGAGGCAGGAATACACCCTGGAGAGGCCACACACACCATTCATTCACACACTCATACATATGGGCAATTTAGAGCCTCCAATTAGCCTTCCTGCATGTCTTTGGACTATGGACAGGTGTTGTCTCTGAATTCTCCTTTTTGCAAAATTGCATCATGTTAGGGGATTTCAGAAAAGGATTTTTAATGTTCAATGCACAACTATAAGTATACTGTATCGTGCTGCCAAAAAGCAGTTTTATCAATGACACACCTGTCATTGGCTTTAGAGTTCTGGAGCTGCTCTTTGGGTACATGCACAGGTGTCCCCCCAGTCCACCAATCGTGGATTCCGTCAGGTTGTGTGGTTATTTATTGTCTGTCAGCCATCACATCTCCATGTTTGGCTGAGAGACAGATTTACCACACACCTTGAGTGGGAATTGAACCCACAGTTCCCCGCTGGGTGATACCAGCGCATTTACCCTCTGAGCCACTCCAGAACGCTGGTGGAGGACTCACTATAGTTGCTTTGCTCAAAAGACCACTGCACTTTCTGAACAAGGACCTGTAGGTGTCCTGAGCATTGCTGGCTGAGGACTCATCAGGGAGAGATGGAAGACCTGTTCAGATCAATCATTCCATATTATTTACCACAGCTCACCCAGTCTGCATTGTCATGATTCCACACCGCTTCTCTTTATTTTACTGACATTTCTCAGCGCTACGCTGTATTTCTGTGAGTGCGTGTTATTCAGAGGGTAGTGGTGCAGTAACTAAAACCACGAATTGTAGAACAGTCAAATTTCGCACGAGCTTGTTTGTTGACTTGGTCATTTCTTATCCTATACCGCCCTCCTGTGGTGTAAAATGGAAATGTTGATGCAATTCTGTGTGAAACAAAGAACGTAAATCCATCCATCCATGTATTGGGCGAGAGGCAGGAATAGACCCTGGAGAGGCCACACACACCATTCATTCACACACTCATACATATGGGCAATTTAGAGCCTCCAATTAGCCTTCCTGCATGTCTTTGGACTTCGGACAGGTGTTGTCCCTGAATTTTCCTTTTTGTAATATTGCGTCATGTTTGGGGATTTTAGAAACGGATTTTAAATGTTCAATGCACAACTATAGGTATACTATACTGTTACACTGTACCGTTTTGACAATGCATGTATTCTGTGCAACAACAAAAAAATGTAACCAGAACATATTTATGTACTATAAGTAGATGTCCTATCAGATATAAAATATTTTTTGGGGTTGTGTTTAGTAAGAAATGTAGAGAAAAATAAGCTTTTTCACCTTTCACTGTTTAGGCTGAATTATGCTGTATGGGGACACCCAATTTATAATTTGGAAAAAGCAGCATGAGTATTAGCGCTCACCTGTATGGTAACTCAACCCATGCTTGCTCTGTGAAGGGGGGAAGTTACCAAGGCAGTACTGCACCACAAGACTCCAAAAGTACAATAGTAAAACTTCTCCAAATGCTCCCGAAAAGCAGTTTTATCAATGACACACCTGTCATTGGCTTTAGAGTTCTGGAGCAGCTCTTCGGGTACATGCACAGGTGTCCCCCCAGTCCATCAATCGTGGATTCCGTCAGGTTGTGTGGTTATTTATTGTCTGTCAGCCATCACATCTCCATGTTTGGCTGAGAGACAGATTTACCACACACCTTGAGTGGGAATTGAACCCACAGTTCCCTGCTGGGTGATACCAGCGCATTTACTCTCTGAGCCTCTCCAGAACGCTGGTAGAGGACTCACTAGAGTTGCTTTCGTTTTCACCAAAGGGAACCTGGGTTCAAGCCTCCTGCTCCTTTTCTCCTTTGACTTTTTGGCCTGTAGACCTCATTATGCTGAATCCAGTGGCATCCAGTGCTGTGGTGTGGTTCGATGGGTAAGTGTGCCGATGGTATTAACCAAGAGATTGTGGGTTCGATTCTCACTTCTGCTGTCAGTGTGTCTAATCTCTGCCTCTCATTCTCAGGAGCGGATACGTGTGTGCTGGTGCTGATGGCTGCTGAAGACAGTAGGAGTGTGTTGGACCCTGAAAGGTGTGTGAGCAATATTTGTCCTAAATTGTAAATGAGGTCCTGTTAAAAATTATTATTTAATTTGGCAACAGGCCATCTTCAATCTGTTCCTGATCTAACACCCCCTCACTTTCTCTTTCCAACCCTCGGGGGGCCAGTCCCCCCCTTTTACCCTCCCCCCCACACTTAGCCAGCACCACCGTCATCTGGATCAGCACCTGTGAATGAGAAACAAGGGTTAGGCATACATACTGCCATAGTGGGGCTCGAACCCACGAACATCAGGACGAGAACGCCAGCACACTTACCCACTGAGCCACTCGGGAGGACACGCTTTGGTGTCTCAATCAATGTAATTAAGAAAGCGCTACTACCTCATAACATGTACTCCACAACACAAAAGACCGGCCTGAGTATTGGATAAAAAGCTTGCATTTATTATTCAAGTGACTCCGGGGCTCTGTCAACATACATTTCATGAGAAAAACGACTTTTTATTCAGTGTGCCTTCTTTCAATTTGTATACAGTAATAATCTGTAGATCGACGAATTGTCTCAATTTTAGGGGGTTGAGTAGATCCAGTGTCATAGTTGAATACAGAACTCTTGTGATTTGTAATACAACGTCACTTTAATTAAGATAGTGTCCGCCAGCCATGATTAATCAAATAATTGATTTTATATGCACGTTACAGTTGGGATACAAAAGTTCTACTGTTGCTGTAATGCTACCCTCATTTGGAAGACTGGGAGAATGCACTACACAGAGGATTAACAGAGAGTGTTGGGATCCGAGCTGAGCTGTGGCTAAGCAGGTAAGTCTAGTAGTGTGATTAAATCAGAGATTATTGGTCCCTGCACGTGGAGTGTGATGCATCACTTTTATAATTCACAGGTATTTAATATTTAAGCTAAATCAGATGGTGAAAACAGTGAAAGGTGAAAAAGCTTATTTTTCTCTACATTTCTTACTAAACACAAACCCAAAAATATTTTACATCTGATAGGACATCTATTTATAGTACATAAATATGTTCTGGTTACATTTTTTTTTGTTGCTCAGAATACATGCATTGTCAAAACAGTACAGTGTAACAGTATAGTATATCTATAGTTGTGCATTGAACATTTAAAATCCGTTTCTAAAATCCCCAAGCATGACGCAATTTTACAAAAAGGAAAATTCAGGGACAACACCTGTCCAAAGTCCAAAGACATGCAGGAAGGCTAGATGGAGGCTCTAAATTGCCCATATGTATGAGTGTGTGAATGAATGGTGTGTGTGGCCTCTCCAGGGTGTATTCCTGCCTCTCGCCCAATACATGGATGGACGGATTTACGTTCTTTGTTTCACACAGAATTGCATCAACATTTCCATTTTACACCACAGGAGGGCAGTATAGGATAAGAAATGAATAAATCAACAAACAAGCTCGTGCGGAATTTGACTGTTCTACAATTCGTGGTTTTAGTTACTGCACGACTACCCTCTGAATAACACGCACTCACGGAAATACAGCGTAGCGCTGAGAAATGTCAGTAAAATAAAGAGAAGCGGTGTGGAATCATGACAATGCAGACTGGGTGAGCTGTGGTAAACAATATGGAATGATTGATCTGAACAGGTCTTCCATCTCTCCCTGATGAGTCCTCAGCCAGCAATGCTCAGGACTCCTATAGGTCCTTGTTCAGAAAGTGCAGTGGTCTTTTGAGCAAAGCAACTCTAGTGAGTCCTCCACCAACGTTCTGGAGTGGCTCAGAGGGTAAATGCGCTGGTATCACCCAGCAGGGAACTGTGGGTTCATGCACATTATAATTGCATAACTGATATACAAGGCTGTTTTAATCCAGACACCCCCCTGCAGTAAAACACTGTAAGACCTGTCAGACATCAGATAACCTGTAGCGTTATTCTACAGCTCTGGCCAGAAGCCCCACGCCATGCCAGGCAACAGCCATGCGATCAGTATAGCAGAGAAGAGGCTGGCGCTGTTGTCTTCCAGAATCGGCTTCCCGCTGATCCTCTTTGTGGTGCGTGACTCGTAGCTCACCACCTCTCCAGTCTTCACGTCATAACCTGGAGCAGAGAGAAATCCACCTCTGTCAGTGGGAAGAGCACACACACACACACACACACACACACACACACATACACACACACACACACACGCACGCACACACACGCGCGCACACACGCACGCACACGCACGCACACACACGCACACACACACACGCACACACGCACACACGCACGCACACACACACACACACGCACGCACGCATGCACACACACACACACATAGCTCACCTGAGTACTGTGCGCGAGCCCCCAGGTAGGATCTCAGTAGGGACCCCGTGAGCCCGGCAACACCCCCGTACATGACGACCGGCCACTGAGGAGCGGCCAGGTTCAGGTCGCTGGCGAATAGGAGCTGGGAGACAAAGTAAGCCAAGCCCACCGTCATCCCACCCAGGAAGCTGGCTGCAAGGCCCACGGGCGTGACGCCCCCATGCGTACCTGTGGCCAAAAGAAGGAGAGGAGGCAAGTACCGTTTTCCACTAAGATATCTGTCCACCCTCTGCATTTACATTTCTCCCCTATAGTGGAAAGGCCTAATTGTATTTGTAGTGTTCATAGGCCTTCCTCCCTGGTGAAATGTCATCTGAAACAGCCCCCACTGATTGGCTAAAGAGTCTGCGCACCTTGTTTCTAAGACTTTAAATTCAGCTCACCTACAGGGACCTCCTTCCAGGAGGTGATGAGGCGGGGCGGGGTCGCACTGAGGACGGGCCCCACCTCGGAGGCCCAGGCGTTCCCCGCGCTGCAGGCCAGCACCCCCAGCAGGGACAGGCAGATCCAGGTGGCCGTGTACTGCCCGACGAAATCCAGCGGGGCCTCCCTGGGGCCCGTCTCGATCATGTAGAACAGGGCCAGCTCCGTGGGGATACCCCCGACGCAGAACACCTGCAGCAGACCCATCCGGCTCCCTGAAACACAGCACAGGCGGCAGCACAGCCTCAGATGCTGTGACTAGCATCTAGGCATGCTCAGACACTGTAAAAAGCAGTGGCAGTTAGACAGCACGTACAGATATACAAACTGCAACTGCAACAGCAGTTTTGTTTGATGAGTGAATTTTCTTGTTTTGAGTAGAGACGGTACTCTAACACTTGAATACCTGTTTTTTTTTTTTTTAGTTAAGGATGTACTCTAATGCTTAAATTAGAGGGATTTTCAGGGGGTTTTCAAACCAGACTTGATAAGGTGTTGGATACCGTCTAGTCTGTAGGTAGTCAGAGCACTCGGAAATTTAGTCTGGAAAATGGCGAGCATTGATGGGCTGAATTGCCTGTCCTTATCATTATGTTATATTATGTTAAATACTCAAATATCTGTTTTTCCCACATATTTTTCTGTATGAGGGATTCAGGAAAGTGAAGTTCACCATGCAGTGTAGGTGAAATGCGCATTAGAAGGTGATTCCCCCTCCGTAGGCCACACAGACCCGCATGAAATGCAGACTGTAAACCGTATGCATCTGCACAGCATTACAGGGCTGGTTTTTACCTTTGTATTCTGCGTCCGTTTGCTTGCTCACTTCGGCCTTCCACCTCGCTAGCTTGTAGGTCGTCACGAAAAACGCAAGCAAGGCGGAGAAGAAGCTGAGGTTGGCCATGGACAGAGTGAACCCTACCAGCATTCCTGGCGTGAAAACAGAGATACATCCACAGTAAGAAATCACTTCCCTTATTTTACCTGGATAAAGTGTGGCGCCGATACCCAGCAATGCCCGTCCCTATCAACAGTAAGACTCAGCAGGTGAATTAACACAAAGCTTTTGTGCAGGAGTCAAAGGAAGGACTCATTGCTTGTCCAAAATAATAAAAAAAACCTGAAATGTGCCTAAGTGTATACTTCAAGTCAAACCAAAAGTATGATTCTACCTCACGCAGCATGCCTGGAATTCTGCATACCACTTCACCACAGCAAAGTCAATCACTGCCTTTGTGGCATTTTCAAATAGCCTCTCAGATAAATGAGTCACAAGCCTGTGGCGTTATGACAGCTTCAGCAGTGTACGAGCCCGAGAAGCTGTAAAGGAACTGGCAGCGTGAGTCAGCTGTCTTCCACGCTGAATGCAAAGGAGGCTGACGCGTGTGCTGTTCTTATCTGGCCCTGGATAACTCTTTGGGCAGATAGCATTCTTTGGGCGGAAGGGTAACAATCAATTGGCAGGGCTTTTCGTTCACCACGTCTCAAAACAAGAGCTGTACAGTACACACCAGCAAGCACGTGGTGTGCCGTGATGTCAATGGGAAATATGACGGATCCACTAAAACAAATGTCCCATTCTCCTCCCCCCCCCCCCCCCCCCCCCCCCCCCCCAAAAAAAGGATAGTTGCTTGAGTGTAAAAATGAAAAGAAAAAAGAAGAAAGTTCAGAAGAATATATTCCATTTGTGAACTGTTGCTCACTTCAACATCAGGAGCACCTGTTGGTTCATTTCTGAGATGGACCTCTATTCCACACTGCAAGGCGGCATTTTCCTCCCTTGACCCTGGCTAGCACTTTAGAAATGAAAAGTATGCTTGTGATAGGTTTCTTGCAGCAAAGGGTATGATTTAGGTTCTGTATTTTTTTCAGCTTGCTCCAGTCATGACACCCATGCAGCTGCAAAATGGAGCTATAAATTTGAATGCCACTGGCTTATAGAATATTGTGTGATGTGACCTCTCATCCCACATAAGCAGGTTAATAGCGCAGCTTCTGCAGTAGATTGTATAGCAGATTTCCCAGGTGCCGGGGGCGCACTTAAGCGTAATTTATTGACTCTTGCTTACCTCCCATTGCTCCGCTGCGGTCCAAGCTCTTGTTCCTCCTCGCACGGATTGTGAGAATTAAGGGCACGAGGACCGAAAATAGGCAGCGCCACGGAGACACGGGCCGCAAAGTGCCTGCAACGCAAATGAATCCAGAGGAGTTTTTGGGCTCGTGCGCGGTCTGTCTGCTGCTTCGCTCTCAGGTTTCCAGTCCCAGTGTAACGACGAATAATGTGACGTAAGTGCGCGCAGAGCATTGCTATTTTTCTTGTACATATAAGGATTAGTGCTGGCAATGCATCGCGCTTTGAGCCGTTCTAGGTTTTATTATAAGCAGGTTTATGTACTTCGTGGTTATCCTGCTACTAGGAAACCCTGGAATGACCAAAATTCATTTGCATTTCACAATAATATTTCCATCCCCAGCTTATAGTTCTGATGTGCAGTATGTTCAATGTTCCCTTCAGCATTGTAAAGGCTATTTTGAACCGAAACTCAGGGGAAGAGCATAGTTCCACGTACCAAGTATACCAAATAGATGGCGTACAGAAGGCTCGTTTCTACATACTCGGTGGAATTGCCCAAAAGGGTCCCCCTGGATTGTACTCATTTTTCCAGAGAAAGAAAAGCCCCCCTTTGTGCCATGTCCAGAATATTATCGTGGCCAACCTTGAACTGTCATTTAGCCACAGCGTACACAACATTGAATCGACAGGGGCGCCAGAGTCGCTGAGGAACCCACCGTAGTAAGAGCTTGCCGCCAAAGACACGATCCAGAATGCCAAAGAGACGGCCAGACTTGCACAGAATATCATCATGTCAGCCATGGTCTTGAAATAGTCCTTCACCGGGATGTCTGCTTCGAACTCCATCTCGGTTGGTGAGAAAAGTACCTGCAGGACACACAGACTACCACACAGTCTAATCTGAGCTCAGCTCACACCACCTTGACAGAACTGTGCTTTTCTATGGTTAGGCGGAATCATTTTTATAGGCTTTTGACCATCTTCAAAAATGATAGTATTTCCCCAAGGAGAAGGGGCTGTATTATCATTATTATGCAATTACAGCACTGGTTTACTGCACCGTATTCTGAAAAAAAGATCAATAATATTAATTTCGTTGAAAAAATGAATGTTAGTTTCATTTATTTTGCATTTTACAGCCAGTCCTGTCTCTGTCCTATTCAAATTTCACAGAAAATTACACTCCTTTCATTAAATCTTAAGAATTTAGATTCCACCTGTGGAAAAAAGGTGAGTGGAAAAAAAGTACTCAATGAAATGTATTCATATAAATAGCTGAACAAACTGATCATTCTATAATCCTTGTAGAGAGGTGAATAAAAGCTTACCTACCCCAGCACAAACAAACAGACAGTTGAGAAAATGTTCCTGCTCTGGAAAACAGAAAGAAAGCGCAACATCACATGTCGTCTGACTTCATAGCTTCTGAAATTGCCATTGCTTTTCAATTTCACAGCTGTTTTTGCTTTTGGACGAGTCTCAAAAATGTTTTTTAAAAATGGGTGGGAATGGCAACCAAAAACCTAAATCATAGATGTACATCATTTAGTTTCTTAATTCAATTATCTATTACTTATCTATTTACCTAAGCTGGCCAGCAGATTCAACCCAAGCTAGAAATTGACAAAAGCTATCAGTATTCTTCATGGCATTGGTCATAATGCAGCCTCTAGTATTATAATAATCCCAATGTGAAAAATACAGTTATTTGTGTTAGATTCAATATTTGTTTCTGAGTAGATACCAGTCCATGATGGGGATTGGAGACGGACACACGAACCAGAGGTTACACTTGTAGACATTGTCCCAATGGGTGTCCAACTACTGCTCTTTTATTATTAGATGGGATTGCTTTGATATCTTTGGTATGCGGAAGAAAATGTGAACTATTAGCAGCCATTTAGGTGAATCAGATTAAATTGATGAATCATGTAATACAACCCACCCACACTGATCTTACCCTTGTCACAATGGAATGCTCTGCATGTCACCATGAAAATAATGCTCATAATATATCGTTTTCATACGTTAACAGATTGCTAGTCGCTATACATTTGACTGAATTGAGAGCTGATCCACACCGGGACAAAAGAAAGATCCGGCTAATTTTTATTTTTATTTTTTGGAGCTAAACACGGACACCCCCTATCGTTCAGAAAGTAAATTAACATATTTTACGGAGTTTAAAGAGTTAAATTACGAAATCACGCTGTTCTTACATAGCGGACTGTAGAGTATCGCGATATCTTGACTACGTAAGCTTGACTGGAAAGGAAAAGGATATTCAGCAAGCTGCTAGGAGGTGTTGAAGTACGACTAAAACAGGACCGAAAATAACGTATCAATCGAATGATTGTTCAAACCAAGAAACTGAAGACACACGAGAGGTCGTCTAACTAAAATCTGTACAGACTTCGATAGTAATGGAGTTAAATTCGAGTGGCCAGTCTCCTAGAGAAGAAGGGGAGCTTGAAGACGGAGAGATATGCGACGATGACACCGATGAAAAGCTGTTGTTGCCGTGGGATAGGAGGCCTAACGTTACTACTACGAGTAGCGCCATAAGCACTTCAGTACGATGTGCACGGAAAGCAAAGCCCTCAGCGAGGCCGTTGCCCTCGATGGTGGGAGCCCCACCAGGTCAGGATTTTCGATTGAAAATGCCGTTCAATCGCGGACCTCACCCGCACCCACCCTTCCCCCCAGGACACAGACAGCCAGGTGGCCCGAGCGGACCCGACCGGCCACTTTCAGGACAGCACTGTGACACTGGCCCTCGGTCCTCTTTTTGGGAGCGCAGCCACACGGCTCTTGGTAGACTAAGGTACCGAGGGAAACCACACGATAGTCGCGGTGGTTGGGGAAGAGTAGGTTGGGGGGAAGGTGGGGGAGGGAGAGGGACTGGAAGGCCGCCACCGGGCCGGTTTGCTTTCGGGGAAAATCATGGGAATCGAAAGGAGTCCCCTTCACGAAAACGTATCCTTTGCCATTACGGGCTAAGTGGCCATCAGACCCTCGAGTTTAGCATGAAGCAACATTGTATATGTGTCTGTCACTGTATGTTGGCATCGCCCTTCAAACGTGCTGAGACATTCTGGTCTGTGACTGTTGAGCAATCGTTGAGAGTAGCTGCTTGAGTGGCTGGTAGCTAGTAGCGAGCTAGCTAGCATGCTAACATGCGCAGAAATCCCCTTGACCGCTAACGTAAGCTTGCTGACATTATTGTAGCTTACATTAGCTAACAGTAGGACTCAAAGACCAGAGTTATACGCCTGCCGTGAACGTATTTCCTAATACGTTAACAACATGTTGCTGCTTTTTGGTCAGTGACTTGCTTAGCTACCTAAAACATATTCAGACGTTTATCAAGTACCTAGACGTAGCTACTAGCTAGGTAGTGTTGACAGTCAGCCATCTGGTTCCCTAGCTAGCTAAAATGTTGACACGTATTCAAAAGTTGGATAGCTCACTGGCTACCTACTGCGATTCATTGTCATGCCTATTGCGTCATATTTTGTTAATGGTAATTATCTTAGGTAAATTTGTCATTTTTTATTGATATTGAAAGCACAACTGAGTAAAGTGTACAACCTAATATGGGATGTTAGTAGCTACCGTTTGCTGGGTGGCTACATGTCACCAGCTTAGTCATTTACAGTTCCTGGCTGTTATTGCTACCTAACAGTGGACGCTTAAAACAGCGTTTGCTTCCATTTGTTATTAAGAAATAACTAAATTCATTCTAAATTAAATTTGGTTTAACGGCGGACTGAAATAGAGGGTAGCTTCTGTATTGATCAAAAAAGATCTTTAGTCCGAAATACGTATGAACTCTAACTTCTGGACCGGAACTGCAGTTCTGTAAGTTACCACACGATGGAGTCATTTGCCTACCTTTGTTTGAATTTGCCTTGTTTACCTGTATTTAAATTAATAATTTCAGCGGAGATCAGATTCCAGGTCATTTGTCCTTCGCCAAATTGACTGCGTGTAAATGTCAACAAGGATAACGTCACGGTCCTTTACTCCTGACCTCAGAGAAGCTTTTCGGGAGGAATCAGGTAAGAAAACCCATGTATAACTCTGCCAAAACCGAGAATGGTGTTGACGAGAGCTTCGAGGACCTGCTCATGAAGTACAAGCAGATCCAGCTGGAGCTGGAATGTATTCGCAAGGAGGAACGGATGGCGCTGGACCCCAAAGCGGACTCCCCTCCCAAGGAGACGGAGGGCCCTGGAAGTGTCAAGGCTGAACAGGTATTGGAGTCGGACAGTGTTGAGGGGGAGGCCGCGGGCGAGGCCCCCCCGGATCCGGAGAAGGCGGAGAAGAAGGCTTTCCAGGCCTTCAATCTGAAGCCGCTCAGGCAGAAGCTCCTGACCCCGGCCGAGAGGGACGCCATGAACCAGAAAACCGCTACGGACCCGGACAAGAGCCCAGAGGCCACGCCTCCAGAGGCCACGCCTCCACCGGCCCCCGCAGCCACTGCGCAAGGTGCGGCACGTGTACGCGCAGCGTGCCCCTGCGCTCGCTGACGGCCCAGTGCGGCCATGTTTCTGTGGCACGGGTCACGCTGGGCGGGGCACGCTCATTTGCACATGCATAAAACACTGCTCCATTACGGCACCATGTCGTCTGCCAGGTGCCTGAATGTAAATGAAATTTAGGCTAACTCTTAAGCTGGGCTGTGGGGAAAAAGCATTGTTCAGCCACTGTTTGGATTCTGGTTGCTTAATGTGCTGGTGAATGGAAACAGGCCTCCATGCTTTAGCTGGTCAGGAAAGGCAGTTCACCACTCCTGAGAGCTGCTGTCTGTTCACCATTGTGCATGCGGGGTCATCATATTTAACTCACTGATTTTGGCTGTGGATTTTTATTTTGTTTCTAGTTGAAGATGAAGATGAGGACGACGAGGAGGAGGCGGATTTGGACTTGTCAAATATATCCTGCGTAAGCAGCAAGTCCGATGTCCCACTTGTGAAGGTGAGTGTGTGCATGTGAAAGACACTCTTTCACAGTGAGTATCTTTCATTTCTGTTCAGTGGTGAGGTGGAACCAGGGACCCCCTCCTAATGAAGAAACGCCAAATTTATCACTTACGATAACTTCTGCACAAGGAAACCGGCATTACTACTATTTTCCAGTACAGCTTATTTTTAATCAAATTGACCAAAAAAATGAATAGTAATTTCTAGGCTAACAGTTTGTGTGATGTTGTGCTTCCAGGCGGGGCGGGGCAAGGACGAGGATGACGAGCTGTCAGAGCTGCAGCTCCGCCTCCTGGCCCTGCAGTCGGCCAGCAAGAAGTGGCAGCAGAAGGAGCAGCAGGTGATGAAGGAGAGCAAGGAGAAGATCACCAAGGCCAAGCCCGCGCCGGAGAAGGGCGCCGTGGGGCCCAAAGCCGGGCCAGAGAAGGCCAGACCAGGGCTGAAGGCCCCCCAGGAGAGGGGCAAGAGTGTGCCCAAGACCCACCCAGGCAAGAAGAACATCAGTCCAGGTGAGGGCCGCCCTGTGACTGCCTGTCTGGGTGTTTGGTTTGGCAGAAACACCAGAATGTGGTTTGATAGGTTTCTGCAGCCAGAGCTTGGGGTGAGGCTGCAGCTTGTGTTCCTGTACTTTAGTGCGTTATTGTACAGTACCCGCCTACTGTCTGATACAGCACACTGCTCCACCTGCAGTCTGATACAGCACACTGCTCCACCTGCAGTCTGATACAGCACACTGCTCCACCTGCAGTCTGATACACCCTATTTCTGTGAACCTCCTCACCCCCTCTGCCCCGCCCCGCCCCGCCCCGCCCCACCCTCAGGTTCGGTGGCCAAACAGGCGTGGCGCAAGCAGCAGCTGCGCACCTGGAAGCTGCAGCACCAGAAGGAGCAGGAGGAGCAGCGGCTGCAGCAGGAGGAGGAGGAGGAGAGGAGGAAGAGGGAGGACGAGATCCGTAAGATCCGGGACCTGTCCAACCAGGACGAGCAGTACAACCGCTTCATGAAGCTGGTGGGGGGCAAGAGACGCTCCCGCAGCAAGGTGGGTCGGCGGGCGGGGTCGGGCGGGGTCGGGCGGGGCTCTGGGGCGGTGGTCTGGGGGGGGACAGGCTTTTTTCGGATGTTCCACGCACTGTTGGATCAGCGTCAGAGTGGCTGATCGCTCTGTGTGCGTTTGACAGCAAAACGCTCTGTTGTAAAGTTTACAAATACTGAACTGCAGCCCCAGACCTTATGCCGCACATTTCAAAGTAGATCTGACTGTTCAAACCCAAATGTGGGTGAATCAGTCATAACGTGCCAGATAACAGCCTGTGCTTTATTTAAACCAAGCGCACCTGCAGTTATGGCCTCCAGCAATAAACCAAATATATTACGACATCAAAGGACGTGAGGCCGAACTGAACAAGCCCTACAGCTCGTCTAAAATTACACTCAGTGGAGTTCACAGCGGAACCAAAACAAAAGCACTGGCTTCGGTGACTTCACCAGATCCTTATGGATATAAATGAGTGCAGGTTATGTGCTGAGCTCCTGAATGGCGGACGTTAAGGCGGGGTGTGAACGCTGCTAAGTGAACAGGCCCTCGGGGGGACTGTGTAAATTCCCACCGATAGGAGGGAAGGTGTGTTCAACGGGAAGCGGGACATGCAGGCAGCCAGTAGCAGCGAGGGAGTCCCAGTGGTCCTGTGCCATGGCAAACGCGGTCTCCGTGGAGATGGGAGGCGTTGCTAGCGGCAGCGTCCTCAGCACCAGGCTCAGATGGTAGCTAGCCTGCCGAGCGCTGGGGGCTGGATGGATGTAGCGCGGTGCTCATACGCTGCTTTCTGTCACAGTCCGTGGACACGGAGCACAGGAAGTCCCTGGGCAAGCCAGGCCTGGACACGTCCGGGAACCTCTACCAGTACGACAACTACGATGAGGTTGCCATGGACACGGACAGCGAGGCCAGCTCGCCAGGTAGAGGAGCCACTCCAGTGTGCAGTCTGCAGGGTCATGCCTGTGTGTGTGTGTGTGTGTGTGTGTGTGTATATATCTGTGTGTGTGTGTGTGTGTGTGTGTGTGTGTGTATATATATCTATGTGTGTGTGTATATATCTGTGTGTGTGTGTGTGTGTGTGTGTGTATATATCTGTGTGTGTGTGTGTGTGTGTGTGTGTGTGTGTGTGTGTGTGTGTGTGCTCTTTTCCATTAACACAAAGGGAAAAGCTGCAGCATTAGGCAGTGTTCATGTGCTCATATCCAGTGTGTGAGCGTGGTGTGAATGTTAGCTCTTGTCTGGGTGTGGTGAGCTCTGTTGTCTGTAGCTGCACATGGTTAGTGCGTGAGGAAGTGCGTCTTTCTTCGCCTGTCTTTGAGCAGCTTCGTCCCCAGTGCGTGACGCCCTCGGCATCGACGCTCCGCCCTTCATCCCCCCGACGCACCCCTTCCCCACGGACTCTCCCCCACACAGCCTGGTACGTACGCGCTAACCAGTCTACACTCTGTGCATTCTGCAGTTTGCACAGTCACCCTACTTACCTGCGCTCTACATCCTTTACACACACATCAATGCATGAAGCTGCACGCTGCGCTGGGTAGTGACTTGCCGTGTCTTTAATGCGTTTCTGAACACGATTCCGTAACTGAACGCCTTTGGATGTGTTTCACATGGGCCACGGGCGGGGCGGGTTTGGGATCGGCTGTGGAGCAGTGGGCTCCAGGCTGGGTCCCTGAGGGGGAGGTGCGGGTCACATGACCTGGGATGAACCGCCGGTGTTGCTCCGCCCTCCTTTTAGACAGGGCTGTTTGATTGACGGCCCGTAACCTTACTGAAGTAAACCCGTCCTCTCCCGGTCCCGCCCCCAGGCCCCGGCTCAGTGTTTCCCAGACCCCCTGTCTGTGGGCCCGTCGCCGGGGGTGCCTCCCCCGCCCCTGCCCCCCCTCCCACCGGACGAGCCCGAGATGCCCCCCAAGCCCCCGTTCGCCGACGAAGAGGAGGAGGAGGAGATGCTGCTGAGGGAGGAGCTGCTCAAGTCCCTGGCCAACAAGCGAGCCTTCAGGCCCGAGGTACGTGTGACTGTGCGAGAGGGGCGGGGCTTCCTGCTGTCCCTCAGGCACCGCTATTGGCTGAGGCTGCTACAGAGTTACAGAGGCCTTTTTGATTAGTCCAACCCGTTCTGAGTCTACATGATGGCCCATCGGATTATCTGAATACAGGCAATTCCTGGAAAGCAGCAGGCTCAAACTCTGAGGATACTCTGGCCCTCGAGAGGCTGTAGCACGGCTGCTTTTGTTCTCTGCCTAATGGATTAATGTTACCTGATCAATTAATGGCACTGATTGGCCAGAGGTGTAACTCCGCTGGTTTAAATCAGTGCTGATTGGTTGGGGGATAATGAAAGCCAGCAGCAGCAGCACTGCTAGGCTGGAAGGCCTGGGCTGAGCATCCCTGCTCTGCTGGGTAGATGCTGGGTAGGTGTTGGCCTTGCTGGGTCCCAGGAGAGCTGAGGATCCTCTGGATTCACAGTCTCTTCTCTGGGGTGCTGTGTGTTTCCGGTGAGTGGATATGCATCTGTGCTTTTCAGGTTGATGGAAAGTCCCCCCCCCCCCCCCCATTTGTTTTTTTTTTTTTCTCTCGCAGGACACCTCCAGCAACAGCGCCCCTCCCTCCCCCCCGGCCAGCACGGCCGCCCCGGTGGTGCCCAGGGGTACCCTCGCCGCCCTGCCCACGTCACGAGCTGCCAGTACCAAGTTCAGCCGAGGACATCCCCCCCCTCGCCCTCCGCTGGTGGTACGTTCCGCTTCCGCACAGGCCCCCCCGCTCCAGCTTTGATTGAGTCGGCCCGTTCACAGCTTGTGCTGATGAGCTTCACCACTTTACAGCACGGTTGAGGTTGTAGCATAAGCTCCAATAGCGAGATGAGAGTCATGGTGTATTTGCTGTGGTTTACTGTGCTTAATTTAGTGTCGCAGTCGTGTAGATTTAACATTTGCAGCAATCCGATTGTATTGGTTTATTGTTGTTTTGTATTGTTTAATGGTGGAAGTCTAGGAGTGCATTGGGATACGTCAGCGGCTTTGAAGGCTATATTTTTTAAATAGCTCTGTAGCTACTGCAGTAGCACTTCAGTTTAACAGTGAATTAACATTGTATGATGGGTGGATGAAACAGAGATTTAAATGTGCCCACGCTCACTCTTAATGGGCAGCTCTCTGAATTCCTCTCGTTTCTGGAGCTGTGAGTGTGACCGCAGCTCGGCCGCGGAGGGGAGAGTGCGCTCAGAGCTGCGAGCGCGCTGTGACTGGGCAAACCGCTCCCTGCGCTCCCTGCGCTACGCTGCGCTGCTCCTCTCGTAAACAGGGAAGCCTTTGTGTTTGTCCCCGTCTTTATTTAGCAGCCGCCGTCTATATTAAGCGCAGTCCGCCGTCTCTGTTCTCTGCCGGAGGGGGGGGGGGAAGGAAAGACGGCGGCGGCGAATGTTCGACTTCAGAAGGCCGTTCCTCCCAACCCCCCCAGCCCCCAGCCCCCAGCCCCCGACGAGCCCAAACGGTGCTCTGGGTGTTTCTGGGTTGCCGCGGGCAACGGCGTCCCCTACGGGCGGGAAGCTGGAAATTTAGTCCGTTTGTTTATTGGTCTTTTTTTTTGCCCGTGAGACGCGGGCGGGGCCGCGGCGGCGTGGCGTGAGGTCCCCACTGTGAGGTCCGGGGCCCGGCCTGGCCGCCCGCGGGCTGTTTTTCGGGGGGGTGGGGGGGGCTCCCGGTGGAGGAGGGCTCTGGAGACGTGTCCTGGTGAGAGATTTGGGGGGGGGGGGGGGGGGGGGGGTTGCCAGGTTCGCATTGCTAATTTTAATCCCGAAACCCCCCTTGCGGGAGGTTCTCTGGCTGCCGCTTCTAGTCCCTTTAGACGCCATATTTATTTTGAAAAGACTGGCTGAGTGCATTTGGCAGCCCCGAAATATTCTGAGACCTAACATGCTGAGATCGGTCTCTGCGTTTTTCCGGGTGAGTTGTTTATGGCGAGCGTGCGCCGTGTAGCTAATAATACGCGGGTGTTTACCTTCCCGCCAGGCAGAGGATAGAAATTAGCGGCGGCGCGGCCGTAGACGGACAGTGACGGGAAACCAGCCGCGGGAGAGCCACGCTGGCACACGCGCGCGCCTCTGGGCCTGCGGGGGGAGCGTGAGGTCACAGGAAGTGACATCGCTGCCGCTTTGTGTTCATTACAGGAATCAATAGTGGTTTATTATACTGCGTGATGGGTAGTGACAGCTCTCGCAGTGTCTTGTGCTTGGTCATATTTGGTTTTGTATTAAGATGAGGCGTCAGTGGCAGCTGTTATCCTCAATCACAGGAAGTGACATCATTGGCAGCTTGTTGCTTATTGCTGCCTGGTCTCCTCAGCTCCCCAGGCACAAGTCGGTGGTGGTGCGGCTGAACGGCTCCGATGACAGCGACTCTGAGGGCGACGCCCCCAGCCCCGCCCGCATGGCCTTCGGAGGCCTGGAGTTCATGATCAAAGAGGCCAGGAGAACAGCGGAGGTGAGTCCGTAACGTCCCCTCCCCAAAACACCAGAGCCCCGTCCAGTGTCCCCTCCCCAAAACACCAGAGCCCCGTCCAGTGTCCCCTCCCCAAACACCAGAGCCCCGTCCAGTGTCCCCTCCCCAAAACACCAGAGCCCCGTCCAGTGTCCCCTCCCCAAAACACCAGAGCCCCGTCCTGTGTCCCCTCCCCAAAACACCAGAGCCCCGTCCAGTGTCCCCTCCCCAAACCCCAGATTCAGCACGGTGCAACCTAACACACCGCGGTCTGCTCTCACAGGCTGCCAAACCCAAGGGCAGCTCTGCTTCAGAGAAGGAGAATAACCCAATCAGGACGCCCGAGGCGCTTCCCGATGCCAAGAAGATGGAGTACCGGCGCCTGAAGGAGGAAATCGCCAGGTAATCATTCAAACCCGCCCTCTGCACACTCCTGCGGTCTCGGAGTGGTGTACAAACAAATAGCAGCTCTACGGCTGTGACTGTTTCTCTGCGGTCCCTCTGACAGTACTGGATAAGGTGGAGTAAACCTGACAGTCATGTGGAGTTGGGTTCTCAGGGCGCTGGGAGCTGGAGCTGACGGCAGTCTGTCTGTCTGTGTGTCTGTGTCTGTGTCTGTCCGTCTGTGTGTCTGTCTGTCTGTGCGTCTGTCCTGCAGCAGGGAGAAGCAGCGGGTGCTGAGGCCGGACGCCTCCCGCCAGGCTCCGCCCGAGTCTGAGGCGGACGCGGCGGGGAGAGCCGCTGCTCAGCTACAGGTCACCGAGGCGGAGAACAAGCTGGCCAAACACAAGTGAGTGTGTGTCTGTGTGTGTGTGTGTGTGTGTGTGTGTGTGTGTGTGTGAGCTTGTGTGTGTGTGTGTGTGTGTGTGTGTGTGTGTGTGTGTGTGAGCTTGCGTGTGTGTGTGTGTGTGTGTGTGTGAGAGAGTGTGTGAGCGTGTGTCTGCGTGCGTGCGGATGAATGGCAGATTAGCAGTGTGTGCGGCAGGTTTGCTCGTGTTTTTTTTGGGGCGGGCTGTGTTGATCTGATTTGGTACAGCAGGAGTGCCCAGGCGCTCTCTTCCACTGTAAAATCAGGCCTTCACCGTGTGTTTATCTCCTCCTCCCCCCGACTCCCAGGAACCTGCTGCTGAAAGACGAGCAGCTCCTCAAGCACCTCCTCCAGCAGGAGCAGCGGAAGCGGGAGTCGCTGCGCGCAGCCGAGGCCAAAGCCGCCAAGCTGAAGGAGCAGCTCCTGGCGTCGGAGAAGATCGCCGGCGCCAACCGGCTGCTCTTAAAGAAGCTGGAGGAGCAGGTTGGTGTGTGTGTGTGTGTGCGTGTGTGGAGCGAGCCGGGGCGTAAATCAGACAGAGTTATTTCAGCTACCATTACCCCAAATAAACGGCTCCACTTCCTGCTGTCCTCGGCTCGGGGGGACCAACGGAAAATGAAATATTTTAGGTCGAAACGGACACATGTATGCACACACACTCACACTCACACACACACACACACCTCCCTGCTGTTCTGTAGGTCAGGGTCCATTCAGACCCTGTGAATGAGGCCATGCAGACTGATTCCAGCCCATCTGTCAGCCAGTGTAGCGTGACCTTCCTTCCTGTTTCTGTGAGGCGTGTCATTCACTGCCATTTCAGTTCCTGTGTGAGTCAGCTCACACACACACGTACAGCTCCCCTCCCACAGTGTGCTTTCAGCATGCTCACACGTGTCTGTGTCCACGCGTTGTGCTCGGATTGGCTGTTTTTTTGCACACCGTTCTTTAATAGGTCTGTAAACTTGTGCACTAGTTTCTGATTGGTCAGTGCGCACTTGCACACTCTGATTGGTCTGATCTGGTTATTTTGGCGCAGGTCCACCGGGTGCAGCACCGCGTGTCGGTGAAGAAGCACCAGGCGCTGAAGCTGGAGAAGGACCTCGCCCTGGCGCGGGCGATGGCGGGGAGAGGCGGAGTCAAGCGCAGGAATGACCCCGCCCACTTCACTGTGAGAACCACCGCCACCTCATTCCTTTCAGCGCTAGCTCAAAAACACTTTGGAGTGTGATGGTCCAATGATGTCTTTACACTGTGCTTGTTCTGTTGTGTGAGTTTGTACGGCTGTTAGCTGAGGTTAGCCTTCACATGTAGCGTGTAATGTGTGCTGTTAGCGTGTACTGCGTGCGGTTAGTGTGTAATGTGTGCTGTTAGCGTGTGTTCACGTGTAGCGTGTGTCGTGTGCCCGCCTCAGCCCAGGAAGCTGCAGCGATTGGACGGCTCTCCCCGCACGTCGGAGCAGCAGTTCGCCGCGCTCATCGCCCAGAAGCAGCGGCTGCAGCAGCTGGAGTCGGAGTACGCCCTGAAGATCCAGCTGCTGAAGGAGGCCCAGGCCCTCCGCCACCGGGGGGCGCCGCCGCCCCCGGCCCCCAGCCCCGCCCCCTTCCCCCTGCCCCAGCCCTCGCTGCACGACCTGACGCAGGACAAGCTGACGCTGGCCAGCGAGGACGCCGAGGCCGAGGACGAGGAGCTGTCCCTCGCCACCGCCGCCACGAGGGGGCGCCGCCGCTCCTTCCGCGAGTCGGGCTTCTTCACCAAGCCCAAGCTGCGCCACCCGGACGTGTCGCCCGGGAAACCCGCCAAGCCCGCTGCCGGCTCGCCCGAGCTGCTGCTGGGGCTGAACCTGGAGGACCTGCGGCAGCGCTACCTGGAGTCGGACCGGCTCGGCCAGCTGATGGAGCGGGGCCTCCTGGCCACCGGGGGAGCTGTGGGGAGCCGGCTGCCCGCGAAGGTGAGTGTGGGCGAGGGAGCGTGTGTCCGAACCTGAGGGACGGGGCATCGATCCTGCTGCAGCCTTCCTGAACCACCACCATTAACTAAATTTCTGTGTGTGTGTGCGTGTGTGTGTGTGTGTGTGTGCGCGTGTGTGTGTGTGTGTGTGTGTTTGTTCAGGAGATCCCTGTGGATGTGGAGCTGCTCTCTGTGCCAGCGACTCGTGGGGAGCTGAGGCCAGTGCCATTCGGACCCTATCACAGCCCCCTACTGGCCTTCAGATCTTACAGGTCTGTCTTACACACACACACACACCACACACACACACCCACACACACCTCGTGTCGAGCTTGGTCAGTAATAAGGGAACATGGGCTGACTAGGATGTTGAATTGCACATCTGCACAGAAGTACAGTGGTTAAGCGCCAGTTTTCCGTTGCGATCTTGTCCTCGCAGATTCAGTCCGTATTTCCGCACCAAGGAGAAACTGTCCCTCAGTTCCGTGTCCTACAGCAACATCATCGAGCCGGAAAAGTGTTTCTGCCGCTTCGACCTGACGGGCACGTGCAACGATGACGCCTGTCCCTGGTGAGTCAGACCAGCGCGGGAATACGCCACCGCATCGCGCCTCCTCGTCTCCTCTCCCTCCCCCTCCCCCTCCCTCTCCCTCTCCCTCCCTCTCCCTCTCCCTCGCTCCCTCCCTCTCCCTCTCCCTCTCGCTCCCTCCCTCTCCCTCTCCCTCTCGCTCCCTCCCTCTCCCTCTCCCCCTCCCCCTCCCTCTCCGCGCTCTGACCAGGGAATGCTTGTTTGTCCAGGCAGCACATGAGGAACTGCACTTTGAACGGAAAGCAGTTGTTCCAGGACATCCTGTCCTACAGCCTGCCCCTCATCGGCTGCTCCGAGAGCAGCACCGACCAGGAAGTCAGTGTTGCCACCGGTGGGTACTGCCGCCTCGTGTGTCAGTAGCGCTGGGAGGTTGTTGTGTCTAAGAGTGTCTGTGGGCCAGTGCTGTGAATAGTGCTAGTAGCGTCTGAGCAGTCCACTTCCTGTCTGTTAGCATGCAGAACTGCAGTAAACTGCCTGAACGTTTCTTTTTATTTTTGTTTTTCTCCTGTTTTTGTCCCTCTCAGAAAAGTACATGAGCAAGCTGTTTGGTGCCAATAAGGACCGCATGGGCACGGACCAGAAGGCCGTGCTGCTCGTGAGCAAAGTGAACGAGAGCCGAGGCCACGGTGAGCGCCCGTCCCGCCCCGGCCCCGCCCCGCCCCGCCCCGCCCCCCAAACTGTCTGTCCCGCCATCGTCTGCCGCGCTCTTCCCCCTCCCTTCAGAGCCTCCCCAGCACTGCTGCTACAGCACTCCTGTCCCTGAGTCCTTATAATGGCTCTCTGTTAAATCCAGCCTTGAGTTTACCCCTCTAAGGTGTGAGGTCACAAACATGTGGTTAGAATGTTGTTACCTGAACATTCTAATGCTGATGTAACAATCACTGTGGAGTTCTAGAACACTGAATCAAAATTTAGTAAAAAACATGGCCCGTTCCACAGAGTTTCTCTGTGTGGAGCGGCAGGGTGCTGCTGTAGCTGCTGCTCCTCCCGTTGCCGTCATGGCGTTTGTTGCTAAGAGACAGAACCCTCTTCTCTGCCCCCCCCCCCCCAGTCCCGCCGCACACCACCTGCAAGGAGGCCAGGAAGTGGAGGCCACGCCCGGCGCGGAACCCGAAGCCGGAGACGGGCAGGGACAGCAGCGACGAGGACGCAGCCGACGGCCTGGGGCTGGAGAAGCAGGGTGAGCTGCCTGTGCCCGCGTGCCCGTGTGTGCCCATGTGTGCTCTCACTGGGGTCACTTTACTGGGGCTGCCTGACTGCTTGGTTGTAACAAAAGCCTGCACCCACACCTTCCCTTTCTGGATAACATTGAGGACCCCTGTGCTATGTGATGTGTTAAGCCGTAGTGTTGGTCAGCGCCATGTTGTGACGAGTGTGGGCGGGGTCTCTCTCTGACAGAAGGCTGCTCGAAGCCCCTCTGGAGGCAAGGCTCCGCCCTCGACGTGTGCGTCACTCAGGACGACGAGCGCTACTTCACCAACGAGACGGACGACATATCCAACCTGGAGACCAGCGTGCTGGAGAGCCCGCGGGACGTGCAGCTCTGGATCAAACTGGCCTACAAGTACCTCAACCAGAAGGAGAGGTGAGTGGATCAAACTGGCCTACAAGTACCTCAGCCAGAAGGAGAGGTGAGTGGATCAGACTGGCCTACAGGTACCTCAACCAGAAGGAGAGGTGAGTGGATCAGACTGGCCTACAAGTACCTCAACCAGAAGGAGAGGTGAATGGATCAAACTGGCCTACAAGTACCTCAACCAGAAGGAGAGGTGAGTGGATCAAACTGGCCTACAAGTACCTCAACCAGAAGGAGAGGTGAGTGGATCAAACTGGCCTACAAGTACCTCAACCAGAAGGAGAGGTGAGTGGATCAGACTGGCCTACAAGTACCTCAACCAGAAGGAGAGGTGAGTGGATCAGACTGGCCTACAAGTACCTCAACCAGAAGGAGAGGTGAGTGGATCAAACTGGCCTACAAGTACCTCAACCAGAAGGAGAGGTGAGTGGATCAAACTGGCCTACAAGTACCTCAACCAGAAGGAGAGGTGAGTGGATCAAACTGGCCTACAAGTACCTCAACCAGAAGGAGAGGTGAGTGGATCAAACTGGCCTACAGGTACCTCAACCAGAAGGAGAGGTGAGCGCCTAGCGTCCTGGGCTCACATCCTGCGTATGCCCTAGCGACTTAGTGGGGTATGTGTGGTGGGGAGTACTAGCATTATCAGCATGTGTGCTAACATTAGCAGGGTGTGTGTTAGCATTAGCGGGGTATGTGCTAGCTAGCGGGCTGTGTGCTAGCATTAGCAGGGTGTGTGGTTAGGAGTGCTAACACTAGCAGGGTGTGTGCTAGCATCATCATGGTGCGTGCTAGCATTAGCAGGGTGTGTGTGCTGTAGAGCGCTAGTATTAGCAGGATTTGTGGTGAGGAGTGCTAGCATTAGCAGGGTATGTGCTAGCATTAGCGGGGCATGTGAGCAGCATTAGCAGGGTATGTGCTAGCATTAGCAGGGCGTGTGAGCAGCGTTGTGCTAAGCCACCGTATTGTCGCAGCTCCGCGGCGGAGTGCCTGGACGCGGCCCTGAACACGCTGGCCCGGGCGCTGGAGGATAACCGCCGCGACGCGGAGGTGTGGTGCCACTACCTGACCCTGTTCTCCCGCCGCGGGAAGAGGGAGGAGCTGCAGGAGATGTGCGAGATGGCCGTGGAGCACGCCCCCAGCTACCAAGTGTGGTGGAAGGTGATTTTAGCAGCCGCCGCTTCGCCCGTCCCAGCCTGGCGGGGCCGTCCAGGAGGGGGCTGCAGCCCAGAGAGAGGGGCTGTGTGAGGAAGTACCGCACGGCCGAGACAGCCAGCTCACTCTGCCACCCAGACTGCACCTGGGTCAAACCCACTAATGCAGAAGACTGTATTCTTCCGTAGTTTGAGTTGGTGCTGTAGTTAACTGTGAGCGGTAGGCTGTCTCTGTCCCAAGGTGAACTGTGGATTATTTGCTGGGCCTGGTGCTTGTCACAGGTTGGGTGGGTTTCAGCTGCTGCTTGTGTGGCTGTGTGTGTGTGTGTGTGTGTGTGTGTGTGTGTGTGTGTGTGTGTGTGTGTGTTTGTGAGCGTGTGTGTGTGTGTGTGGCTGTGTGTTTGTGAGCGTGTGTGTGTGTGTGTGTGTGTGTGTGCGTGTGTGTGTGTGTGTGTGTGTGTGAGCGTGTGTGTTTGTGAGCGTGTGTGTGTGTGTGTGTGTGTGTGTGTGTGTGTGTGTGTGTGTGTGAGAGTGAGATTCAGACAAAACCTCCCTTGTTTTCTGGGCCCATTGTTCTCGTGCCAGAGGGTCACACACAAATGGCCTCCTGTGGAGTCTGCCAAAGTGGCAGGTGTTCCTGTGTGTAATCTCCTCCAGTATCGCAGACACCTTTCTCCTGGCTGTTCCCCTTCTAGCAAGCTTCTTGGAAATTTTAATTTGACTCATTTACTCTCTCCTCCTCCTGTCTCTCTCTCTCCCTCTTCCCCTTTCTCTCCTTCCTCTTCTTTCTCTTTCCCTCACCCCTCCTTCCCTCTCTCTCCCTCCTCCCCCCTCTCTTCCCCAGTACCTGACAGTCGAGAGGTCCTTCGAAGGCAAGGACTTTGTCTGCGGACGCATGCTGCAGTACCTGCAGGGGGCTGCAGGGGGCGCCTGCTCGGAGCCGCAGTCCTTCCAGCTGCTGGAGTGCCTGCTGTACAGGGTGCAGCTGAGCCTGTTCACTGGCCGGCGGCAGAACGCCCTGGCCCTTCTGCAGGTGAGCCCGCGCTACGCTCCCCCATGCTGGGTCCGACGCACTTTTAACGCACTTCCGTACGGGGTGTACGTGTGTTAACATGATTGACACACTCTGACCGTGGCTGGGTACACTGGCAGTGCCCGTCCTGCTCTTCTCCTGTAGATTTTACATTAGCTGGGTGCGCTTCACGACCCGCTGACTGTTTCTAGAACGTTCTGCATGTTCTGCTCTGCTCTCTTATTGCATTTCCTCCTGCCTCGTGTCTGTGTGGTAGACTCTTGTGTTTGTCTAGCACTGATACATATTTCACATGTTATGTGTTTCTCAGTGCAGTGCAGGATGTTGTGCGTGAGCCTGTCCGTCATGTAAGATTTACTTACCCACCAGTTAAGTTGCAGGCTGGTCGCGTGCAATGTGCCAACTCCATGTGATTTTTGTCACATGCTTGTCAGTGAATTTTTTCAACTAGACAAAATTTTGAATGAATGGACTACTGTACCCTAGCAACCGCATATTACGTCATTCCAAACATTCATAGTTCTGTGAAATCTTTGGTAGTGATAGTGTTTGTGTAATATGATGTTGAAATACGTGGGAAAATATTGACTTCAGTGTCGATATTGGACTGCAAGCCATTTTATTTTTAAAATGGTCCCTGCTCCTTTGTGTGCCTGTGTGTGTGTGTGTGTGTGTGTGTGCGCGTGCGTGTGTGTGTGTGTGTGTGTGTGCATCAGAGTGCCTTGAAGCCATCCAGTGAGCAGAAGAGTGTGGTGGAGCAGCTGACGGTGGCTGATCGCTCGCTGGCCTGGCTGTCCTACATCCACCTGCTGGAGTTTGGCAGCCTGCCCGCGGGCCTGTTCGACCCGGCCCGGTCCGACCCGTCCCGCATCGTGTGCACCGAGCCCTTCCTGCTGCCCTGGGGCTCGGCGCGGGACGTCCGGACCCAGCCGGACGCGCTCCTCGCTCTGTTCCGAGGTGAGCAGCAGCATGCGGCGGCCCTCCTGCCCCCCTCCCCGTGCCCCCCTCTGCCCCCCTCTGCCCCCCTCCCCGTGCCCCCCTCTGCCCCCCTCTGCCCCCCCCCCGTGTCCCCCCCCCCGTCCGCTCCCGTGTCTCTCAGTGGGGGAACCTGAGTCCCTGTGCCAGGGCGTGTCCTGTTTTTGTTGTGCTGTGGCAGGAAGCCGCTCTGAGGATGACTAACAGGCCCCAGGAGCCCAGGTGGGGGGGGGGGGGGTGATGGGGGGGGCCCCCCAACAGGATGGTTTCATTTGACCTTCCTCTAGACACTGGGAGACAGGAAATGGAGAATAAAAAATGGAGGACCCTCACTGACCCTGACCTGCCCCCACTGCCAGTTCGCCCTCAGGCCCGGTGACGATTGGTCAACCGAGGGGAAGAGGGGCGGGGTTCGGCGAGCAGCGCCTCTGCCGAGAGTAACGTGGGAAGGCTGCTAAAACGCTCCTCGGGACGCCCCCCGGCACTCCCAGGGTTAGTTGCCCAATTAGCTCTCCTCTGATCCCCGAGGTATCCATCAGGCCCGTGACAGGACGGCCGTGCCGCCGGCGCGGGGGCCTTCAGATCTCAATGTGCTCCTCGCAAAACGCGCCCATCGTCCCGACTGACTGCACCCTTCATAACTTGTGAATGCTACCTTTTTTTTTTTTAGTTAGTTAAAGAATGTGATATTTCCTGCTTGACAACAAAAAAAGGAAAAGATAGAAAAGAAGTGCATTCTTTCTATCAAGCAGCTGAAATATGTGGGTCAAAATGCCCTGGGCTTTGCTTTTAAGAGTAATGTAAATAGGCTGCTTGTAGTTGTGCTGGATGTGTGAGGTTGCTGGAGATGTGAGGTGCTGGAGGTGCCTGTGAGGTTCTGGAGGTGTGAGGTGCTAGAGGTGCCTGTGAGGTGCTGGAGGTGAGGTGCTGGAGGTGTGAGGAGCTGGAGATGCCTGTGAGGTGCTGATGAGCTGGAGGTGTGAGGCTCTGGATGTGTGAGGTGCTGGAGGTGTGAGGTGCTGGATGTGTGAGGTGCTGGAGATGCCTGTGTGTTGCTAATGAGCTGGATGTGTGAGGTTCTGGAGGTGTGAGGTGCTGGTGGTGTGAGGAGCTGGAGGTGCCTGTGAGGTGCTGGAGGTGTGAGGTGCTGGAGGTGCTGGAGGTGTGAGGTTCTGGAGGTGTGAGGTGCTGGAGGTGCCTGTGAGGTGCTGATGCGTTGCTGTTCTGCAGATGCTCTGCACCAGTGTGCAGACGAGACGCTGTCGCCGAGGGAGCGGACGCTGGCCTGCCTGCCTCTGCACACCAACATGATCGCGCTGCACCAGCTCCTGGGAAGGTAACTCCCCCCCCCACCCCCCCCTGCCCCCTCATTGGCCCCAATGCCACCGCGTGACACGTGCGGACCAATGGGCTGACTCCCTTCCTCCCCGCAGGCTGGAGCCAGCGGTGGAGCTGTGCGAGGCGGCGCTGGCCCCCTGCCCCGACTGCTGCCCCCTGCTGGAGGCGCTGGCGAGCTGCACCTGGCGGGGGGGGCAACGCCGGACAAGGCCCTGAACGTGTGGCTGAGCGCGCTGCTCAACACCCCGCACAACGCGCAGATCCTCTACCACGCCTGCAAGTTCCTCCTGTCCCAGGTAAACACCCCCCCCCGCAGACGGGCCGTCCCGGAGCCCTGCAGGACCCCAAAACAGCAGCCAAAAACACAGTAAACCTGGGACAAACAAGTACTGTGAGGGATGCATTCAATGGTGTAAATGTCTGTCCATGTGGAAAAAAGCATACTAAGCATACTTGTATGAACTTATACTTCAAGTATTCTTATGTATAAATTATATACCTCAACATACTATTTTTTCTCATGGGGTTTCATACCATTGAGAGAGTTATTTTTTTGTTGTTTTTTTTTGTTTGGGACAATGAAGCCTTACATTGCAGAATGAAATATTGTGTGTGTGGCAGCATCCTCTAACCCACTGCCCCCCCCGTGTCTCCCCCCCCCCAGGAGCAGTCCCACACCATCGGCCCGCTCTTTAAGGAGTTTGTTTTCTCTTTCTGCGAGGACGAGCTGAGGGAGCAGCATCCTGTGCTTGTGCTGCGGTAGGTTTCTCACAGGAAGAGAAGCAGCCCCCCCCTCTCTCCCCCAGGCGTCCCGTCTCCTCGCTTGCGCTCGGGCCGGCGCGGCTCGCGGGTAAACACGGCGCCAGGAAGCCGCGCCGCTCGCCGCTAAAACAAACGCGGCGCGTCCTCTGCCCGTACTGATGCTTTTACCGGCCGTCTAGAGTAAACAGCCCCCCCCCCCCCCCCCCCCGGCACGGGGAGAGAGAGGGGCGCTTCCAGAGTGTTTACTGAGCGGGAGCCTCGGCTTTAGGCCGACGTCCGGGGAGATTACGGGCGCGAGCCGCGAATCGCACGACCGAACCGCCAAACCGCCGGCTCTCCCGTCCTCTACGCAAGCCTCCCATAACACGGCACACTGAGATGACAGCTTTTGGGAAAGTGAGAAGTTGACCCCGCCCCTCTTGGCTGAGTTTCCTTATACGGGCGTGAGGAAGGAAGAGCGGGCGTAGTGCTGGGACGTGTGAGGCTGTGGCCTGGCTCGTAGCCGCAGGGCTAAGACTGGCGCAGGGCGAAGCTAACGTGCTAAGGTCGCGCTGTTACCCCCCCCCCTAAACACAGCCTACGCTTGCCCTGCTGTACTGCCACGCAGGGAAGGGTGAAAGGGGCAGTGTGGATCTGTTGTCAGGGAGATGGGTGGTTATCTGTGGCTTTGGGAATGTGGATAAATGTTGCCTGGGGGGGTTGGTTTGGGGAGGGGGGGGGGTGAGTGATGGGGTCTGATGAACACTTCCAGGGCCCTGGGGCTCAGGACAGAAGGATGGGGGGTGGCGTGTTGGGGGGGGGGGGTTAGAGTGCTCTGTGTTCAAAACACACAGCCCTTCATCTGATACCTCTCTGTTTTTACTACAGCAAACGACCCTTTCAACCACACTGCAAAATTAGAAACCCTGCAACCTTTTACTCCTTATGAGAGGTCAGAGTGGTGCATTTCCTAAATATTTGCCCCTCATAGTGGAATATGCCCCATGGACTTATGGGAGATGCATTATGGGGGGAGGGCGGACTGCAGTGTGTGGGTCAGAGGCTCTGTGTGTGTGTGCGCAGTGTGTACCTTTATGCAGTGTTTCAGGGAGTGCTTGGCATGAATCTGAAGGAGTTTTTAGTTGGCTGTAAGTGGAGAAATGGATCCGATGTGTTCTGTGATGTGTTTCTTTACGGTTTCTGCTTTTTCCTTGGCAGGTACATCCTGGGTTTTCCAGTGCAGGGCACCCTGAAGGCTCCACCAATCAGAAAAGAGCTGAGGGATCAGCTGACCGCGCAGATGCCTTACATGTGTGTGCTGCACTGGTGAGTGTGCGCCGCGTTGGCGCTAGCCCCCGTTAGCGCTGGCCCCGGGCCCACGGCCCCCGCTGCTTCGCACCTCTCACGCCCGCGGCTCACGTTGTCGTCGCCGCGGCGCCGGTGCAGCTTCGCCAGGCGGCTTTCCTGGAACGTCTCGGGTGGGTTTTCACCGAACGGCCGCCGGGGCAGCTGCAGGTAGGTGGTGGAGCGGGTGCCGCTCTCTGATAGGACGGTGTAGCGCGGGACTGAGCTCGTGTCTCTCTCCGTTTGATCGCATGTCTTGATGACAGACGTTTATCTCGACGCGTATTGGGTTACAGCAGCAGCAGCAGCAGCAGCGGGGGCTTGTGTGGATCCTCAGTGCTGTTGCAGGCTGGGAAACGTGTCTGCAGGAGAGTGGGGGTCTTAGCTGTGGTGCAGACGGCCCTGCCTGACCCCGTTTGCTCTGTTCCGCAGCCTGTGGCAGTCCCTGTACGGCAGCCTGGGCGAGGCGGTGGACGCCTTCGAGAGGGCCCTGGGCACCGTCATGCAGCGCGACGTGGTGCAGAGGCTGTGGCTGGAGTAAGTACACCGCCCCCTGTCCCGTACAGAGACACACAGCCCCTGTGTTCCCCCTGTCCCGTACAGAGACACACAGCCCCTGTGTTCCCCCTGTCCCGTACTGAGACACACAGCCCCTGTGTCCCCCCTGTCCCGTACAGAAACACACAGCCCCTGTGTTCCCCCTGTCCCGTACAGAGACACAGCCCCTGTGTTCCCCCTGTCCCGTATAGAGACACACAGCCCCTGTGTTCCCCCTGTCCCGTACAGAGACACACAGCCCCTGTGTTCCCCCTGTCCCGTACAGAGACACACAGCCCCTGTGTTCCCCCTGTCCCGTACAGAGACACACAGCCCCTGTGTTCCCCCTGTCCCGTACAGAGACACACATAGCCCCTGTGTTCCCCCTGTCCCGTACAGAGACACAGCCCCTGTGTTCCCCCTGTCCCGTATAGAGACACACAGCCCCTGTGTTCCCCCTGTCCCGTACAGAGACACAGCCCCTGTGTTCCCCCTGTCCCGTACAGAGACACACAGCCCCTGTGTTCCCCCTGTCCCGTACAGAGACACACAGCCCCTGTGTTCCCCCTGTCCCGTACAGAGACACACAGCCCCTGTGTTCCCCCTGTCCCGTACAGAGACACAGCCCCTGTGTTCCCCCTGTCCCGTACAGAGACGCACAGCCCCTGTGTTCCCCCTGTCCCGTACAGAGACACACAGCCCCTGTGTTCCCCCTGTCCCGTACAGAGACACACAGCCCCTGTGTTCCCCCTGTCCCGTACAGAGACACACAGCGCCTGTGTTCCCCCTGTCCCGTACAGAGACACAGCCCCTGTGTTCCCCCTGTCCCCTACAGAGACACAGACCCCCTGTGTTCCCCCTGTCCCGTACAGAGACACAGACCCCCTGTGTTTTTGGCATGCCTGCCCGTGTAGCTGCTGTGCTCCAGCCTGTGTGTGGGAGAGGGAGGCGTGGCCTGTACTGGCGTGCTGGGGCGTGGCAGCGCGGTGGGTGGAGTCTAACCGTGCCCTTCTCTCTGCAGTTATCTCCTCTTTACCAGTAGCGCGCTCGCCGGGTCCCAGTGCAAGAGGCGGGACCTGAGCGCCTTCACGGACCTGGTGCAGCGTTGCCTGGTGACCACCCCCAGCAGACTGCCCGTCCCTTTCAGCTCCGCCCAGTACTGGAACTGCTACAGCTTCCACAACAAGGTAGCCCTCCCTCCCCTTCACCCCTTCCCACTGTCACCTCTCTCCCATCTGCCTCTCTCCTCCACCCCTCTCCTCTTCACCTCTCTCCCATCTGCCTCTCTCCTCCACCCCTCTCCTCTTCACCTCTCTCCCATCTGCCTCTCTCCTCCACCCCTCTCCTCTTCACCTCTCTCCCAATGTTTTCCTCGCTCTCTTTCCTACGGCTGCTTCTTTCTGTCCCTCTCCCTCCTTTTCCTTTATCTTTATCTAGCCCCTCCCCCCAGCTGTCTCCAGTCAGCACGTGCACAGTCACGGTGAACGCACCAATCGCCAGTCAGTGGGCCCTCATGTTTGTACAGCGCCGTTTGCAAACACGCTGCACCAGGACTGTTTTACAGGGGGAAACCGATCCAGTTTTAGGGGAAAACATTTATTTTAAAAGTCACTAAACTGAGCTTCTGGAAAATGGTGGAATGTGAAAACAAATATACGCACGCGCTCAGTACGCACAGCCAGAGGCGGTGTTCTGCAGTGGGCTGTGCCTCCTGATTGGGTGTGTAAATGCGACGCAGTGAGGTGGATCGGGCTGGCTCTCTCTTACCCCCGCTGGGCTGAGTGGGATCAGGTAAACGCAGACGGGGCGTTTTAAACTCTCACACGTGTGGAAGCGCAGGGCTGCGTCCGGCCCGGGGCAGGCAGGCTGACTCACGTTTCGGAAGGCTGATTTTTTGCGGATGCTGGGGGGAACGGGATCCGGAGGGGAGGGGGGTGGGGGGGGTGATGCTGACCCTGAATGACGTGCCCCGTGCTCCGCAGGTCATATCCTTCTACCTGGGCTGCCTGCCCCCATCTCAGCACTCCTCTGTCCTGGAGAGGCTGCGCTACGTCATGCCCAGCAACACTGAGCTGGCACTAAGGTACCCGCCCCCGCCCCCCCCCCAAACCCCACCCCCTCAGCAACCATCCCCTCCCCTCTTTGTCTTGTGTCTCCATTTTGTGCTGGGTGTGATGTAGAATGTTCTGGATTCCTGCCCAGAAGATCTGAAGCTCCCCTTGCCGGAGACCCCTGTGCACTTTGAGGCAGGGGTGTCCCGTCTTATCCGAAAAGAGCCGGTGTGGGTGCAGGTTTTTTTTTTTTTTTTGTTTTAGTCCAGCTAAATTTTTTACCTCGGCTAAAGAACTACTCACTGGTCTTCAATCAGTACCTGGATAAGTAGGATCAGCTGTGCGCTCTGTAATGGCTGGAGTGTTAGTCTTCTCTGTTGTTGCCCAGGTTACTGCAGCAGGAGTGGCAGGAGGGCAACATCCAGCACCTGAAGCTGCAGAGCCGAATGCTCAGTAACAGCATCCCCGGCTGTCTGGCTAACTGGCAGATGTAAGTGCTCCCCTCTCGCCTGCAGCCGCGGCGCTAGGCTACGCTACGCTAGGCTAGGCTAGGCTACGCCAGGCTACGCTAGGCTAGGCTACGCTAGGCTACGGCCCTTCATTGCTCCAGATAGGCAGCGCTGTGTTGCATGTGTTTGGCGTGGTGTGACCCTGAGGCCGGTGCTGACGTGGTTTGCCTGTTTGCCCCGCAGCGCGATCGCGGTGGAGAGGGAGTTAAACGGCCGATCCGAGGTGAGCGCATGCCAGTGTCCCGTCCCGCCGCAGTCCGGGACTCCCGCACTCACCCCTTTTTTGGGGGGGGGGTTCCTCTGTGACCCGCCCCTTTAAGTTTCAATAAACCTTTTTCTTACAGGGGCATGTTCAGTGTTCAGGAAAATGTAACGTAAGGCAGTGGGAAAAAGCTGAAGTGTTGGTGTGTGAGGGGTGCGGAGTGTTTGGTGCGTGAGGCGTGCGGAGTGTTTGGTGTGTGAGGGGTGCGGAGTGTTTGGTGTGTGAGGGGTGCGGAGTGTTTGGTGTGTGAGGGGTGCGGAGTGTTCGGTGTGTGAGGGGTGCGGAGTGTTTGGTGTGTGAGGGGTGCGGAGTGTTTGGTGTGTGAGGGGTGCGGAGTGTTCGGTGTGTGAGGGGTGCGGAGTGTTCGGTGTCCATGTGTTGTGCTTTTTTTTTGGTTAATCACAAAGGGGAGCGGGAACATGCATTCTTGAAGACTTGCTCTTCCCGGTTTTGCCGTTTTTCTTGTTGCGTTTCTCACTGCTCTAACTCACCCCTCCCACGTGTTGGCGTTTTTTTTTTTTCCTTTTGTCTTTTCTCTTGTCCTCGTAGGTGCGTCAGCTTTACCGGCAAGCCCTCCAAAAGCTTCCTCTGTGTGCCGCTCTGTGGAAAGATGTAATTTTGTTTTTTTTCTCTTCCCTCTTTCAACTAAAATATGGAAATTTTGAAAGCTTGCCTTTTCAGACAGGGCCCGACGAGCACTTATCCCGTCTGTCTCTGTCTCTCCCGTCCAGCGACTGCTGTTTGAAGCTGCAGACGGAGGTAAAACTGACAAACTGAGAAAACTTGTTGCCAGGTGCCAAGAGGTCGGAGTGAGTCTAGATGAACCGTTAAATTTAGGGCCAGCCGGAACGGAGGGGAAGGACTGCTGAGCTCTAGAGCTGCAGCTAAGTCATCCCCGAAAGACCCCTCAGGCCCCAAAAAAAAACGAATAACTCAAACAAATTTGAAAAACATTTAAATTCACTTCACAAAATATGCAACAACAACAAAAAATTTTATCAGCCCAATTTAGCTTGTGTGAGAGGCAAACTTGGCAAGTTGTCAGACCCTCCCCAAATCAGTGCTCGCTCCGGACGTGGGTCATTTGGAAAAAGCGGAAAAGGCCGTGACTGGAAGACAAATGAACTCCTGATTGTTGAGTATCTGGGCTGCATTTATCTTCTTGCACCGCGTACGTAAGTATGGTCCTGCTCAATGACAGATGTCTTTGCTCCTTTTTTAATTTACCCGTTCCTTTTTTTTCGTTTGGTTTTTTTTTTTTGTTTCGTTTTTGTACTGTCATTTATCATTTTTCGTTGATTTTTTGTTTTATAACTTGAGGTTTCAAGTGCAATGCCAGTGACATCTTTCTGTGATGTTAACATTTTGCGTGTTTTTAGGCCGCTCTCTTCTTTTTTTCCCCGCTCCGCCCCCTTGCTTCGTAACGGGGGGGAAGGCTCAGGCTCCTTAACGTTTTGTTTTAGACGGTAAAATCGCAAATAAGCAGATGGATTGCCAGGGGGAGAAAGTATTTTATTTGGCCCTCCGGTGGCCGCCGCCACCGCCGCCGCCGCGTTTGAGACACTGCTGCCGGGACTGCCGAATGTTGGGAAGGCGAGAGCGCCGCTGGCCAATCGCGGCGGGGCTGACTCTGAGCGCCCCGGCGACGCGTCAGAACTCACAAACCGCTCCCGATTAAATGTCCTTGTGCAATCTTGTTTTTTGTCAAAATTTAACATCCATTAAAGAGTACCTAAAGAAGATTTATCAAAGCAAAAAAAAAAACTTTCAACTGTTTTTTTTTTTTGTTTTTTGTTTTGTATTTAAATTTTGAAATGTGTTTATATTAAATTATTTTTTATATAATTCAATTTGTCGTCTTGTCTGTTCATTGTTACGCAGGATTCGCCGTGCAGTGGGCCTTGCACTGTGAGGTTCAAGTCATCGCAGTATCCCTGAAAATTCAGGAGGGAGTCGTAGTACTTAAACACGTTATTTAATTTTGTGTAATTGTGACATTTCCTTCATGCATATTCCTTCATTTAGATTTTTATGGAAATGAAATGATTACACTCATCCTTGTGAAATGATCCTCTTTATACCTTTGTAGAGATCTGAGTCGTGAAGCAATGATCAGTGTGGCAGTACGAGTCATTTTAAGCACACTTAAATGTCTGGTATTGTATCACAACCTTACATGCCATCAGTAACGGTCTTTGCAGACAGCTCCAACCCACATTCACTTCAACACTGACCTCCAAGTCTATAAACCTGGAGCTGTAAAAAAATGAACTCATGAAATTCTTTAAAAAAAATAAATAAATAAATAAAATAAAAAAAAAAAAAAAAGTATCTGGATATTGCCTAATAGGCATGTCTGTTCGGTCTCTGAAAGCTGCCAGATTTGCATAGTTTTCAAATTTTCAATAAGTGCAAATGTGATACTTATAAGCTAATCTTTTGGGCCACTATGAACTCCCTGTTTGCTGGGATTGCACGTAATGGATTTATGTGGGTTTTATTGAGGGCTTTGAAGCTTGGCACGACTGAGGAAATCCACCTGACGCAACGCTATTGGAATCCGTTCAAAACAGCTGAGGGGTCATAGGTCAATCCGTGTGATTTAAAGGAAAACGGTTACCCACCACAATCACTGTGAGCACTGGAACCTTAACACTTGCATTCAGAATGTTTGGTGGTCACCATAAAACACACCTACATAGTACTTTTACTTGCATGCAAAAGTTTAAAGTTAATTTGTTGCAGGTGTACAGTGCTCAGCGCTATGTATTGTTATTTAAGGTAATGATACAGACTATATTAGTGTTTCCAAATCAGGAGTATAGCCTGTACAGTTCTGTTATTGTCTAATGCCACTGTGCAGCATGAAATTTTTTTTATTAACTGCATGCAAATATGAAAGAGATTACACTTCACAGGCATCCAAATATTACAAATATGGTGGATGATGTTTGAAATACATATAAAAATATGCCAGAGACAGTAAAAAATCTGAAAAAAGTTTTTGTCAAATGAAAACTGAATCGCACCATTTGTTAGTGTTATACTACTACTTATGCAACTGCATTTTAATGTAAATGTTAATGAAACATGTTATCTGATTAAACTAATCGCAAAATAAAGCAGATGTTTATTTTCCTCCTGGAAGTTAATGCGTGGGAAAATTAAGCAGTTCGGAAAACTCATGGATGCTTTGGAATGGATTAGGATACTTTAAAAAATGTATTTTTTTTTTTTTTTACTTTTTAAGTACAACAGAGCAGACAACTGCTGGTCATCTCAGTCTCAACCATTTTACAGCAGGTGGTTCTCCAGACAAACCTATAATAGCCCATTTGACTGTGATCTGTTGCAGTGAACCGGCAGCATGGCTGTATATATCCTACAGCCAGTCGAGTCCAGGCACCATTTGGGCTAGGCCCCCTCAGCAATCATATCTCCTGACGATTCTCTCCCTGACTGAGCAGCGGTGAAAAATGGCTTTGTTTTCACAACCTTGAGGGCTTCCTTTATGGGGCTGGGGTGGGGTGGGGTGGGGTGGGGTGGGGTGGGTGCTTCCTGTGATGTGAGAACTGTGTGTTTTGTCAGGAAGCTGTTTGAGCAGGCCGAACAGGTGAGAAGGTGCAGTCCACCGTTACCCAACAGCTTAGTGCGCCCTGAGGCCTCGCTGAAATGGCAGACAACCTGGCTTCCCCTCCGGCCCACTCCCCCCCCCCCCCACGGCCCACGGGAGAAGGGCTCGATTCTCCAGCAGTTCCTGACAACACTCATGATGCGAGAAACAGAAATCCCATACCCAGCCTGCCTGTCAAATGCCCTAGGTGATGGAGCGGAGGTCAAATGCGCACCAAACGCTCAGATGGAACCGACAATCCCGAGGGCAGTTAAAGACATGAACAGACCTCTCTTTGGCTTCTTTCTGTGATTACTTTCACTGTTTAGGTGTGTGTGTGTGTGTGTGTGTGTGTGAGAGAGAGAGAGAGAGAGAGAGAGCCCAATGGCAAATATACCATGAATGTAAATGTAGTTTAGGATAGTTAAGCTATATATTCTGGACTTAAAAATGCAGACATCCTACTGTTGAAATGTTCAAAGTCACAATTTTAACTGAATGTGTTTTGCATATGTCTTTTGTATTTTGGTGAACTGGAACTGGTGCACACACCTGATTCTACAAATCAAGGTGCTTAGCAACAACTCTAGTGGTTGATTAGTAGAATCAGGTGCGTGCACCCACACTGGCCCTTTCTGGATAAGACTGGGGACCCCAGCTCTAAAACATGAAAAGTACTTAAATGAAGCTTGAATGGGCTGGCTACAAGCAAAGGATAACTTGGGAGGAAAACAATCATGATCCTTAATTGTTACAATAAAGAATAATCTTGTTGGTACAGTAAAATAATAAGGCGCAGAACTACAAGCGATGGCTTGGCTGCCAATACTCCACGTGCGCTCACGAGCAAGATGCAGCAGGTGCAACGGACACTAATCATATTTCCATAGTGACAAGTATGGATTGATGTATTAGCCAGACGCAAACCTTCATTTAACCTGCCAATTCTTCCTGGCAACGTATGGTAAGATTTTTTATTTATCGCTACATTTATTCAGCTAGTTGGCAGGTTGTCAAAAATAATTAATTATTGCAGAAACGAACGGTTCTTCGGCTAAGGATACGCCCACTTCTAACCGTAGCTAGCTAACTAGCTAACGTTATGTCATTTAAATGTATGTATGGCAATGTAGCCAACTTGCTGTACCTTAGCTAATATAAAACGTTTTGCTTCCAGTGAACTGAATTCGCATGACTAAGTGCAGTTCTACTTTTTTTGTGCTAAATTACAAACTATATTATTAAATACGTTCAACAAGAAGCTAACTAACGTTATTCTTATTTGACAGAAGGACGCCGCGAGGACGTTGAACGAGCTGGCTGAGCAGGTGGGTGATTCAGTCCTTGCTGTGTCGCAAGTTGCACTAAATTTTCAGGCACCAAAAGAAACATCTGATAACTACTTTGGCCCCTTGCCTTGCGTAATTCCCGGTTGCAGGAAAATTATTCATAATGGATGTCATCCCATCAAACATTTCAATAATGAAGAATTGAACTATGGGAACTTGAGGCAAGGGAAGCCGGAAATAGCTGCCTACACTCCCTCTTAAAAGTCACATTCTTTCCAAATTAAATTAAAAGAAAAACATCCTGTTGACATTCCAAATTACTTGATCGACGGAGGAAAGCACATGCATACATGAAAGTGTAGGCTAGCTGACTGATTTTCAAATTGTAAAGATAATGAAAAAGTAGGGAAGTGGCATTGACCACACCTGGTTTCTCCTATTGGATTCTACTCAAGGCTCCACGAGAACTTATCTCACATAATCAAAATATTTTTACCTATTCTGTTTTAGGTATTAATACCGTTAGTTAGTTTATTTTTTATTTTAATTTTTAACAAACAAGGCCTAAGAGTAGTGTGGTTTATTTCCTGTGGGATATAGAATATGACTCATGCCACCATTGTGATATTTGATCCCAATCTGGGACTATAAGGGAACCACTTGAGAGGGATTCAGTTGGTAAGGGAACCTGTCAGGGCAAGATGTTTACTTAGTGATTATACAGTGGGATTTTACGTGTGATTTTTGAGAGGGAGAACTCAAGAACACAGATGGAATTGGCCCTTTTGGACCTTTGGTGAAAGTGGGACCTGATAATCAACTACAGATGTGAGTTCCCTCGATAGTCCTCTGTCATTAAATGTCTTATTTGAGCCTCACATTCTACCCAACTAATTCAGCAGAAATGCCTCAACTGTTTCAAGTAGAAATTGTAGCTTAAAACGTTCAGAATTCAGGGTACGATGTGCCCCTAGGTCTGGTATCACATTCTGTGACCAAGCTGAGCTAAAACACTTGTTTTATGTGAGGTTAGCTTATAAGACTGGCGAGACCTTGGGATTCATTGGGAAGGAGTTAGTTTATGTCTGCCTCTTATTGAATCATTGGAATTTTGCTATTCTCAGCATCCAAAACCAAGCACTCTTTAGGGATGAGTGAACATTTTTGTTTTCATAGTCATTCTTAGCAGCCATCAACTATTCAATGCTGACTTTATCCTGTCCCGCACACGCCTATTATCCTTCTGACGGACTCCAAAGCTCTTAATCCCCCTTGTTGTCTCATTCACTCCTGGCAATATTTAAAGAGTTTTCTCTGCGTATACAGTACCAACATCCAAGGAAAACAATAAAGCTTTGTGCAGATTTTCACGGACAGTCATCGCTATGCGTTTCCTGTTTCTGTGAGGTCTAAGATGATCTGGCACTTCAGAGACAGGAAGTGGTAGTTTCAGGCGTATTTATATATTGGGGATACTGCATTTGTAGACGATGGGTGACCATCTACTAGCAGGTGTGTAGCCATACGCTGCAGCACAAAGGGACCTTTCAAACTGAAATGATGGTGAATCATATCTTTGGGGGGCCCTGGCCCACCCGAGGAGTCAGACTGATACTGAACGCAGCTAATTGGTCTAAAAAAATTTGGATCTCCACCTCCCCTTTCCAGCAGCACTCCCTCCCCCCCTCCCTCAATCAAATGGAAAATTTGCGAATTATTTGTTTTGTTTGGTTTCTGTTTCGACCGCAGCCGAACCGGAACGTTTATCTGAACCCTAACTCGCAGTTAAACACAGGCATTCCCGTACACTGGAGGGGTGGGGGGTCCGGTCTGGTAAACACATCACTCATACGCGGCCTGATCGATGTCTGTTTACTTTATGCTTTGAAAATAGAACAATTAGCGCGCGTATGCTCTTGATTAATGTTGGGGGGGGGGGGGGGGGAGATGATGTTAAAGCCCCAGATTCCCCGTGTTGTCCGCATGCGTTCGTTGTGGTTTGGTTGGGCCCTTCCAGAGAAATCTTCTTTTTATCCTGGTTTCCTGTAGCGCTGACAAGTGCTGTGTCGGATCATTGGTTTTATAAGCTGCCTTTTAATAGATGTCTCCATGAAATGAGTAACTGCATTATGAATTCTTCATTGTAAACCGGGCCGGTGTATTTGTCCCATGGGAAGATCTTTCTGTGCGGAATACCGCAAGGACACCTGGCACAGTTTAATGTTGTGTTTCTGGCATGCAGGTTAATAGGTGAGCACACCTTAATCGCCTCCTTCCTTTACAAGAATTCAGGCCATTGCATCCTGCTCCAACCTTCAGTTTCTGCTTACAAAGAGCAAGAAAAATGTGCTGCTCATTATCTGAGCAGATAACATTTTGAAACAATTATTTTGTCTTCACAAGCTTACTTTCAAATTAGTTAAGAAAATAAAGTACTTATACAATTTACAGTACCTTGGACAAACATGCCTTCTTATGCTACCCGGGCGATCGAGACGCACCGATGCAAGAAATGTATTATTTTTGAAACTGGGACAGCTCGTGAAAATGTGTCCATGACAAAGTTTTCCGACGTGTTTTACATTTACAAAAATATACACTCTGTATCTGTATTTGGGCTTCAGGCAAATGAACAAATAAATACGAATATTTCCATCGTCTGAAATATGATGGAAATGGTTATGTGAAGGTCGTTTGGAGAAACTGGTGTTACAAACATACAGGAGTGTAGGCCAGCTGCTCAGACTCCTTTTCTCCCTCTCAGAGCACAGTGAGTGAGACTGACTGACTAAGAAATCACTCAAAATGAACTAATAAAAACTAAAGTAATTAACTACATACATACGTAATAAACTGACATTTTTGGGCAGTAGTTTTTAATGTAGGTAGGCAAATATTTGACCAAGCAAACACTTTGCGAATTGTTTATGAATATGCATTAATGAAAATGTACATGCAATGATATTATGAGAATGAACACGATGATTAGTACCACAGCCAGAAAGAGTGGTTTATTTCTCATTTAAAATGACTTTAAAATAACTTTTGCTTAATCCGGTATATTTTATTGGCATAACTGTTTATTAATTGAATTACATTAGTTTGTATGTCATTGAATTTTATTTAATTACATGAGTCATTAATGCACACACACACACACACACACACACGTATGATACTTTAACATTTTTAGAAATTCTGGATGAGAAGTTCTGTGTTTTGAGGACACTTGTTTGGATAAGGAGCACACAGACTGCTTCCCTGCAAGTGATCTGAATCAGTGGCGAGTCAACAACAGTTCTTCTTACCAGGCCAGCCATGTAATTTCCGAAGGTTTTTGGGAAACAGCTCAGTCGTCTGGGAAGACGAGTGCCCTCAGCTGCACCAGTGCCGTCCTCCTGCATAATGACCATTCAGGTCTCTTCATACGTTCTAATCATCGGAAAAATAAAATCTCGGTCAGGCCGTTTGTCCTCTCTTTCCATTTTAGGTGCGCTCTGTTATGTCTGAGTGCAGTCCTCACATTTCAGACATAGGGTTATTATAATAATAATTATTATTATTATTATTATTATTATTTTTTTTTTTTAATCATCACAAGAAGATGACGTTTCCAGTTTTACCTTCAGCTTCCATTAACAAGTAATATATTACTCAAGAAATATTGCGAATAAAAGAATCGCAGATTCACCGTTTGTTTGGTAAATCGTTTATTACAAATTACATATATTTAGCACTCCAATAAAAAAAGCCAATATGCATTCTATTTACAGCCACTATGAATGTACAGGAACACCTTTGCTACCACGGAGGCAAAAGCTAGGCAGTGTTCTAAAACCTGCAGTGCATGGGCAAAGCAGTCCATCTCTTTACACATATAACTTTGATATAAATACAAATCTATATTTATACACCTTTTTTTAAAAATCCTTAAAGAGCTCTAGATCATACAAAAATAGCTTTGCTTCCAAATCGCGAATCTGTTCAACAACGGTAAAACTGAAGTCAATACATATAAAGAAAAACAAGAAATAGACAGCTTTTGGTGAAAACGTGCCATGAAGGTATTGTGATTGTTGTCTAAAGAGTAAGTAAATGTTCATTTGTGTTACATTAACAACATATTCATAATGACATCAGAAAAGCTTATATTCCGTAACAGATACCATTGCTCGTAGTTTAACATTGCTTGACAGGGTGATTTATGGATGTGTGTTACACTTAACAGGCAGAGAGGAGGGGAGTTTCAGCTGGCAGGGGCATACTGACATAAACGGCTTGACAGGATTGAACATTTTTGCGGAGTATTCCTGGAACCACAAATCACTTTTATCCATCTCGGGTGTTAATAATTACACACACACTTCTGCAGGACCTGAGACTGGACGCCACCTTTGAATATCATCTGCATTTCCACTGGTTGGACTGCCAGAGGCACGTTAACAGTGTTCTGTGCGCACAGATCTGTCCCTTCTATGTGGATGTCAGAGATGCTCACTGATGAATAAAACCAAGGTCAAGGGAAATGCGCTAAACGTTAGAGAACGCTAAACGCTCTCTTGATTCGAGCATTCAGGAAACAGATATATTGCTGCGCTGTAACTTTTAACTGGCAAAAGCAGTCCAATACAAAGTGCTAACGGAGATCCGCTGATTTGGTTTGGAACCACGTGTGTGCCACGGGATTCTGAAGGAGCGCTATGGCGTGTTCCATAAACCGGATTTTTAAATGGCATTAAGAAGCATTTACGCAACATAAACAAATATATAAATATATATATGCCCACAAGGTTTTTAACCTCTGGCCCATTTAAAGAAAAGCTGATGTAAAAAAAGACAAAACAAATGGTACTGTAGACACTGAGGAAGAGTCCATGATCTAGTCCTGATTTAACAGTCCTGGAGGGCGAGGATGTGAAAGCAGCAGTGAAAATGACTTGTGAAGTGTTTCTGGGTTTTTCTTAAAATAAGCTCGCCTAGGCTTCATCGAAACAGGAACATGATTTTTTTCATATTAAGAGTTAGTTTGTCTACACAATTGTTCAAAGAAATGCAAAACAAATTCAAATAAACAAGCGGGAAAAAATGTCAGTGACTGAAATGGCTCCCCGATGGAGTTCGTTCTGTCGTTGCAATCTGAGTGGTCTTGGAAGCCCGTGACCCACTTGACGGCCTGTCCAGGTCAACGCCCAAAGCCTTACGCCTGGCCAAAGAACAAAGTGTGACACAAGATGTCCCCGTTCTCAGGCTTGACGAGACAGCTGTCCGAATTAACAAGTTTCTGATAGTTCAGACAACGCATGTGACTGTAATAAAGAACATATTTCCAAAATCTGGTCTCTATAAACAGAATAAAATATGAAATATAGTCTAAAGTGAAATAATAAGTTTGACAGTTCATCACAATTTCTCTTTTAAGTTCTCCGAATAGCTAAATAAATTTCAGTAAACATGGGAGAGGATACTTTTAAAACTTACGGTATGAGATGATTTCACGATGCAAACCACACCAACAGCAATCCACTGGAAAATGCCAAGTCTCGTTTAAGACCATAGAATGGGAATACAATGCATGTAGGTAAATGAAATGTAGACTTCAAAAAAAGGAAGGAAACAATAACCGACAAGCAATCAAACACAATATAAAATTAAAACACCGAGAGCAAGAAGACAAATTTTACAAATTGCTCTCATAGCCTACGTAGGATAACAAGATTGTCACAGTTTTATAACTATACACACACGCGCGCACTCAGTGTGTCGTATATACACAAATAAGTACTATCAAAAACAGGATTTTACAACATATTCCTGCTGGGTACATTGTGATAACCGGTAGAACAAAAATTACCATGTGGCAATACCCTGAATCCTAATGTGAGTGCATGAACTCATCAGGCCCCAAAAAGTTATTATTATTATTATTTTTTTTTTTATATAGGTAATGTGAATGTGTAAGACAAACTATAGATGGTGAACAAGACCAAACAGGAAATACTGGCACATGTTGCCATTTGGGACAGGTGCTTAACAAATCCTTAGTAAAAATGTGCCTTAGTTTTGTCTCGCCACAATGCCCTTTTAAGGATGAATTTTCATTGGTCACACACATCTGTTCTGGTTCACAATAAATTTAACCAAACAGAGTAGGCACGGGACGCCTGATTTCAAGTGTTTGAAATCAACGAAGCATCGTATCTTGGGAGACAGACGTGCCCCATAATAAAAGGACAAGAAGCAGCTCTCTACGAGAACATCGAGAACTTCCTCCTCGAGAGAGAGTAAACTTTGGCCAGTACCTTTATTTCACACAGTTAAGCATGTGGCCATAAGTTGCCAAACTAATTTAGTATTCAGGACCAGCACTGTTTTCCATTCCATGTCACTATGGATGTCAGAAGACATCTTGAGCTCTACAGAGTTGCTTGACAGTGACAGACTTTGCTGAGGTAAATGCAAAACTGGCACCTGTAGACCTGAATTTGGACTCAACCTCTATATTTGGATGACAGTCTAACTGGCTCCTTCCATGCTCCAACTTGTCAGTTCCTTTATCTGGCTACGGGTAGGGTGGCAGTACAGCGTTTTCCATGTGCGCCTCTTAACTGTATTACAGAATGACATGTCGTTAGTCTGGTGCTGTAGGAAAAGGGTTTACTCCAGGGGTGCAGCCCGTTGCAGGGCCAGGCCTAACGGCACGGGACAAACGGCACGGGCGGGCGGTACGCCTCCGCGCTCTGGCGCGGCGACTTGCCCTCCGACTTGTCCGAGGAAGTGAGCGTGACCAGGGCTTGTGTGGAGTCGCACGACTGCTTCTCGGCGTCCTCCGAGTTCAGGGAGACCAGGCTGGCCCGCTGGGTCCTCTTCCAGGACTGCGTCCGCTTGAGGAGCAGGCCCAGGTCCTCCTTGAAGTGGGGGTTGAAGAGCAGGTAGAGCAAGGGGTTGAGGCACGCGGGCAGGGGCACGATGACCAGCAGGACGGACTTGACCACCTCCGGGCTGATGAAGGAGAGGCTGAGCAGGGAGGAGAAGGACAGGAAGGCCACGGGGAAGTAGAGGACGCAGTTGGCGAAGAGCAGCCAGGCCACGTGCTTAATCATGGCGGAGTCCCAGAAGTTGTCCAGCTCGCCCTTCTCCAGGCCGCAGTAGAGCCGGGCGTAGGTGACGGTCATGACGAAGTAGCAGAGGGAGTTGAGCAGCACCAGGGCCACCATGAAGCCCAGGCTGGAGGGCTCGCCGAAGGGCAGGGGCAGGCAGAGGAGGAGATGCCGTACTCGCCCACGTGCAGGAGGGGCAGGATCGTGATGGCCAACGACAGGACGAAGCAGAGGGCGGACGCCACCCTGACGTTCCCCGCCGACGATTTGGTCTCCGCCCTCTTGGAGCAGCGGATGGACAGGCCCCGCTCCAGGGCGGCGGTGGTCAGCAGGAAGATGCAGGTCTCCGAGGCGAAGACGGACAGGAAGCCGGTGATCTTGCAGCCGGCGCCGCTCTCCCACCACGCCCCGTATTTGGCGAAGCTGCCGAACGTCAGGGCGTCGACCACGGCCAGGATGCCGCTGGACAGGCCCATGAGGGTGTTGACCACGGCGAGGAGGCCGACCAGGTGCTTGGCCGGGGACACGTAGGTCGGGGACAGGAAGATGGTGACCGCCACCAAGGTGTTGCAGACGAGGGACAGCGCCACGATGATCCACACCCCGCTGCGGATGAGCCAGCTGCCAAACAGGTGGTAACACGGGCGGAATGGACCTGCATTGAGACAAAGACGACAGTTACTGGCAAGTCCAGGTTGCTACTGCATTCAAATGATATAAATGCAGAACGAAACAGTCAGGTGGCCATATTTAATCCAAGCCTTAACATCAAATGCAGCCCAGGAGCTGCTTTCATTTGTAATATGTGTTTCTCCATTCCGGATGTAACCCCGACTTAGATGAGTTCCACTTGTTTTCCCCAAACTAATTGGAATTACTTAATATGTGTGTAATCCCCTCTAATGGTTCAGCCTGGCCTTATTCTTTGTCTGTGGTTAGGAGATGCATGGATGTGACCTCAATAGAGGGCACACCCCGTCCCACCTGGAGCTGGAGAGCACTGAACTGAGTGATGGGATTTCGGGTCCTCCTCGAGGTCCAGCAGAAAGTCCTCCAGATCGTGGTCTTCTGGAATCAAGCATTATATCACGTTAGACTGCTCTTTCCTGCATGGTAAACTGCGCAGACGGGATCGCGTGTCCGGCGCTCGGTTCAGCGCAGGACGCGGGTCTGCTGAGTGTCTGCAGCACGCGAGCCTGCCTTCATAACAGCAAGTGTGAGTGCGCTCTCAGTGCGGGAGTGTCGAGCGTACAGACTGTACCGGAGTTTCAGTTCCCTGCCCTAGGGAAGGTGACTGCCGAAGTAATGTTACGCACCTTGGGCGGACATGACGCCCGCTTCCTTCCTGGCGTACTCGTCCTTGCTGCTGTTCTCCTCTCGGTCCCAGGGGTCGGGGGAGTTGTCGCAGGACACAAAGGCGCAGCACTGGAAGGCGTAGGGCATCTCCATCACTCTGCCCAACACAGGGGGAACAACATCATTATTTTAGGAATGAAATCGGAAGTTTTTTTTATCTAAACAGCCGCTGAGATTTTTTTGTTTGCGGGCCGTGTTGATGAAGCGTAACCCGAAAGGTGCGTGATCGCGATAGGCCAGTGCCTGGCGCGCTTCCGAAGGGCTGGGCTCCGCCTCTCACCTGAGTTTGGGGAAGCTGTCGGCAGAGAAGAGCTCCTGCAGCGCCTCGTTGCCGGCCAGTTTGAGGTGCGTGAGCCCGTGCAGGCCCGTGACCGGCAGGGAGGACAGCAGGTTGGCGGTCAGGTCCCTGCAGAGAGCAAAAGCAGCCGGGGGGGGACTGAGACGGAGGCGCGCCTGGGAGCCATTACACGGCCTTACTGCCGCTCACAAGCCAGGCAAGGGAGAAACAATCAATTCCAACAGTCCAACATAAATAGGGAATGGACGGGTAAATAAATGGCTCACTCACAGTTTGATTAATGAGGGGAGATTGGAGAAGGCGTGAGGGTCCACGGCGCTCAGTTTGTTCCAGGCCAGATCACTGTGAGAAACGGGGGGGGGAGTTCCTTTCAGGACTGAAAACCACGCTGTAGCTAACTATGATACTCTGCCCCAAAGATATCCTTCTGAGGACATTCTGATTTCACTGTAATTTCAACGTAGCAACAGTTTGTTGTGTATATATTTCATACACATGCATAACGGTATTTCTAATATTAGACTTGTGAACAATTACATCGCAATGACTTTGATGGCTGTATCATAAAAAGTTTCATTTCCCAGGCCCAGACATGTGCATGACTCCCTATAAATCAAGGAAGGAAATAATGCTCTGTCCTCACACTCTCAGACATGTGCATGTGCCATTTTTATTTGTACAAAAAGAAATATCTATTATGTCACATGGAAAAAATGTGATTTATGCATTGGAAAATGTGTTTTATTTACACAGCCATCAGAACACGAATCCTGCCCGACTGTTTTTCCAGAAAGCTCTTAAGCAAGAAAGATAGCGTGGCACTTGGCTTGGACAGTAGCAACAATGGCTTCTTCGTAAAATAGTTTTTTTTTTTTTTTTTTTTTTTTAATATGGAAGTGACTAAAATGTGGGCTCCTCTACTGCCTGAAGCCTCCATTCTGGGATCCCAAGCGGGATTCTGGAGCGCAGCGAGACATGCATTCTCCCAGTGGTTTTTGTCAAGATCAAATCCGTGTAGACCAAAACTGTTTATTTATGACTAACATGCTGTTTGAATTGACCCCGTGGCGGCGGATAGGAAAGCATCGAGAACACTATGTCATATCAAAGTTTTCCTTTTTTTCTTCTTCTTTTCTGCAGATTTCCTGCACGTGTTAATCACATGCCGTTCTCTTGTTTAATATTATGAGATTTCGTGCAACAACAACCTATTGTTCTGCTCTTTATCCTGCGCAAGCTTTCGTCAGAACAGGGCTAAGTGGGTCTTATTTCTTGGTCTGATTCTTCTTTTTTTTTTTTTTTACGGTCCGACTGAACTCTTATTAACCCGACGCGGTACATTGCTGGCCTAATTAGCCATGTTCCTTCCCTTTTTACGACACTTCAAAGAAGCTGGAGTATTTAAAATCCGCTGGGCTGCAGCCTTTTAGTGCTTTAGTGGGACTTTTTAAACACGTTGAGGTGTAAATGCCCAGATGAAATATGAAAAACAGGGAATCACAAAATGGAAGACCCTTCTTTTTTTTTTCTCTTTATGCCATCCACCAATCTCGCGATCCCACTAAAATGAAAGGTCCTCGGAGGAATTTAAAAAAAAATTTTTTTTTTTACCATAGATGCTTTCATGCGATCTGGAGGACCACACCACCGCACACTTGTGCTTTTCATTTCAGACGCGCGTCCACTCCCCGGTAATTCGATATTCCCCCGCGCTCCGTCCGCGAGCGGGACGCGGCCTCGCGGCTCGGCCAAACGATGACGGCACCGCCGGCCCCGCTCTCTCGCCTCGGGGTCGCCGGGCGGAAGCGAGCGCCGCTTCCGAGGGGCCAGGTTCACCGTGGCGGGCCAGGCCGGGCCGGGCCAGGCCGGAGAGCGAGCGCCAAGACGCATTCCCTCACTTCCTGGCACGCGTAGTACATCCCAGAATGCACCAGCGGGTTAGAAAATAAATAACGAAGGAAAGAAGGTGCCCGTAGACGTCGTAACGTTTCCAGAGGGCACACTTGGGGTCCAGAGGAACGGTCCTCTTGGACATTAGGGCGGCCTCTGGAATCAACACACTTCCACTTAAACAAAAAAAGGCACTGCAGCTGGATGCTGTGCGAGGCGAATGTAATAAAATGAACCGTGTCTCATCACTCTTAATTCCTCACTGCCGTTTGCTCGGTTCAGGCCAAAAGGCATACGAGCTTTAACTGCTCTGTTGAAACTGACCAATTAATTTAAAGTTTTAAGATTCCTGGAACTGAGAGTGAGTAGGGACACATGCCAAAGGCTCTACGGAGAGCCTGTTTCGTTTGTTTTGGACGTGATAACGTGGCAATGACACCCCACGCGCAGGACGTCACCTTTCCGGGGAACGGCTGCTTACGATTCCCAAGAACAGGGGGGGACAGGGGCCTACAGAGGAGCTGGGAAAGCTGGCTTTAGTCAATCTGGCAGTGCCGTTCGGAAAGCCCTGTCCTGGCAACACCCAGGTATGAACTGAGGTTATCTGTATGTGCCTGTGTGTGTGTGCGTGCGCATGGGAGAAATGAATAACTTCTAAAGTTATGGACTTTTTTGGATGAAGCTTGGTGAAATGCTTCCCTCTGGACCCAGGAAGAAATGACTGGACTTCAGAGTCAAAGGAGGACTGTAGAAAGGATGTGTTCTGTTCACATGTAGGCAATTGGCCTTGCTGAAGAGGCTGCTATACAGGGAATGCATAATATGCTCTTGCCCCAGCCTATTGACTGCACTTTCAATGTCCCCTTGGACCAGAGCCAGCTTCCTTATGCAAGTAGACAAGATGCCCACTTTAGTTCTGAAACTATATTTCCAAGTCTGGATCATGTATTCAGAATATTACAGGTTTCTGTGAAAATGTAATTCCAGTGCGGACTGAAAGTTTTGTTGAAAAGCATAGGGGAATACTTAGACTGATGAATACATGAGGATTTGGTATTAACACTTTTGTTTACTGCATAACTAACATGGCATTTACATTGCGACTGTTGGTGCGACTAATGGGCAGCCAATCAGAAGTGAGCTCTGAAACGAACAGCCATACAGAACAGACGTGTTCGGCCCTCGGTTCTCGTCTTTAGAAATGAAATCCGCCACATCAGAAGGAAACTATTATTTTCCTGTTTATGAACTTGCATTTTTATCTTGTGACTTAATGAATACTGTAAATGCACTGGCTCTATGTCTTATATCTTAAGACTTGTGCATGCAGCCAGCCTTTGTGAGTGCGTTTGCAGGGTGTGCGTCTGTCCCTGCTGTGTCAGTACGCGGTGAGCCCAGTTTGGGCCGCTGTCCCACGGAGGGATTAGTCCGGGTTACTCACAGGGATCGGAGAGCCGTCAGCTCCTGGAACGTGTCAGCCAGCACCTCCTGGATTTCGTTGTGGTGCAAGTCACTGGAGGAGCACAGTGGGGAGGTGGGGAGGCAGGAGGAGGCGACGGGTCAGCACCTCCATTGGAAAGTTTCTCCCTTATGTTTTAACTCTCTTGACCATTTAAATCATGCCACAAACCTGACCTTCCTGTTGTATTTCTTACCACCACACTCATTTTAATAGAAAAACTGGATGGGAGGTCAGCATTTCACTTTACTGCACAACATTGCACTGTGATTTTTAGTCAGAAAAACAAGCAGGAGAACAAACAAACAGACAGTTTTTCTGGTTACAGGGTGGTGTAGTGGTTAGGGAACTGTGCTATTACTGGGCAGTGGTGATAACCACTACAACAGCCACGCCCATCTCTTAGCATCCTATGGTGCAAATCCATGTATTTTGCCATTAAAGGCATGGGCATTGGTTGCACTCACATCCTCTGGATCTTTTCGCAGCCGTTGAAGCTGGGGAGGTGCTGGATCAGGTTGTAGGAGAGATCCCTGCAAGACAGGCATGCACAGTCGGGTCCCGAGTCACACACACGTGCTATCCATCACTACACGGGCTCCAGTATCTGCAGCGTACAAACACGCGCTGCTCTGCCGTGCTAATTAAAAGCATGAAGTGTTGAGGGAACATCACCAGCGACCCTCTCGCCTTTGAAGAAATCAAATGAATGGCAGATGAGCCCGAGAACCAGGCCCGTGTTTTTACTCGGAGAAAAGTACACAAACGGGGCGAGTACATCATGTAGTCTTTTGGCACACATTTGCTTCCTGACTGGAATAATTATCCCTCTTGACCTCATGCTATTGGTCACGGCGCAAAAAAAAACACCTCCCAAGTTGCTCCGCTTTGGAACTGCAGTAAATGTTAGCGAATTCAAGGGCAGACAGTGACGTCATGCGGGGACTCACAGCACTTGCAGGTTGGGTAGCTGGTCGCACACGGCGTTGGGCAGTGATGTAATGCGAGCTCCAGTAATGGTCCTGGTCAGAGATCAGACGGGGTCATTAGAACTGTGGAAGTGCCTGTGTGTCGCTGTGAATAAGTCCATTCATTTTGACTGTAACCAGCGATACTGGGTCTTTCTTTAAACGGGGTTACGAATGTAACCATTGACCAGTCCTTGACGCGATTCAGCTGGCTGGCAGTATTAACTGAGAGGATTCATATTTATGAGTTCTACAGCCTTGAATGTACTGTAGACTACAACAGCAGTGCGGCTGATTTCATTGGTGCAGGCTAGTGCTTTGGTTGTGAGACTGCAGCATGAACTTACAGGCTCTGTAGGCTCCTGGTGCCGGTCAGGTCTGGAAACTCTGTGATTTCCGTGGCTCCATTGAGTGACCTGGGCACAGCGAAAGACATGGAGAGACAATGAGACAAACCCCTGAAACCCCAGCTTCCTGCTCCCATTTTAACCCTTGAAGAGTAGCTTTTCTGGAATGTTTTCTTTTTTCTTTTCTCAAAATTCTATGTCAGTGTTCTAGAACTCCGCTGCTCTGAGTTACCAGTAGTGACTGTTACATCAGCATCAGAATGTTAGGGTAACAACATTCTAATCACATATTTGTGACCTCACACCTCAAAGGGTTGAATGGTAGTGGAAGGCAGAGAGGACGGGGCTCCTCTAACTCACAGTGTGCGCAGCTCCGGCAGGTGCTGGAAGGCAGACTTGGCCACAAACTGGATCGGGTTGTCGTAGAAGAATCTGTTTTAAAACAACAGACGAGTGTCAAAAAAAAAAAAAAAAAAACCCCACACACCAGCCGTGGAACGTTCATTAAGGCACGGCCCGTCAGCCCCGCGCTCCGGTGCGGGTGTGTGTTTGGACATACCCCAGGGAGGCAGCGCACTGAGGGACTGTGAGGTGAAGCGCATCACGCGCCCTACAAACGGGCTCGTCCTCGCCGCTCTCTGACCGGAGCCAGTGTGTCGCCAACGCTGGGCCGGCTCACTGTAAACACCCCCAGCGCTCGGCGCTCCGGCTGAGGACACGCAGTCCTCCCGCCTGACGCGGGGCTCAGGAGCATGGAGCGGTGAAAACCGCATCAGTGCTGTGACCCTTAAAAGGCCCTCAGAGCTGAGAAGGGTCTGTTCTGAGGAGGACTGGCCAGTCACACACCAGGCGGGCCCCGGGTAGTGCTGCAAACCACTGGCGGGGATCAAAGATCAGATCCTTCCTGCATCGCTAAAGGCATGCATCACACCAGTCTGACACACAAACGCACGGCGGAGGATCCGAGCGCTCACAAGCACCGCCCAGAATCCCCGCTTACTCACTCTGTTTACATTACGCAGAGGAGCAGACACGTCCCTATCATGCCCATCTTCACACCCAGACCGGGAAGAAGGCCACCGAGCAAATGTACGGGTTAACACACACTTATGTCCCAGTCGTATTAGTTTTAGAAGTGAATGTTTGGCCAAACTTTCAAGCAAGCATGAACCAGACCCAAGAGCATGCTCTTAAGATGTGCTCTCCTAAAATCTTTCAACGACAGTAACTCAAGAGAAAGAGCACTTTCTGTCCGAGACTGCCGCATACACTGCGGCTTCCTCTTTGTAATCAGTCTGCACAGATCACGGTTTACAGCCTACATTAAGCTGGTATGAAAATTCCTAAGCCGTCAGGTCTAAGTTACGACATAGCGAATGTGACGGCCCGCGTAAAGGGGTTCAAGAAGAACAGCGGTTCTGTTCGAGAAACCTAATCCATATCCATCCAAAATACTTTCCTCTGAAGGCCTTGTCCATTATTGAAGGACGATAAATCTATAAAGAAGTGAGTCCGGGCCAGAGAGCCACCAGGGCAAGGCAGATAAGGTACACGTGAAAAGAGAATGTAAAATGGCAGTTCAGCAGTTTTTTTTTTTTGGTTGGCTTTTGCTTAACGTATCTGTTGAAAAAAAGGACCTACATTGTCAGCAGGGAGGGGTTTCCAATGAAGGCATGCTCTGGGATGGACCTGATGTTGTTGCTGTGAAAGCCCCTGGAAAGTGAATATTAGACATACGCAGGGTTGGTTGGGGGGGGCACACAACAGGCAGCAGCAGCAGCAGGCAGAGTTAGCGTTAGCACTAGCGTTAGCAACACATGGACTCACAGCTCCTTCAGGTTCGTCAGGGCTTTGATCGCCATGGGGAACTCGTCCAAATTGTTGTAATTCAAATCCCTGTGGAAGGAGAGAGAGAGAAGTAATGAAAATTACTTTTCAATCAGTAATTTAATTAGTCTACGCTGTGAGCTTTCAACCGCTCCTTTTAAGTACTTTTTTTCACACACTGGACTGCAGAATGGGGAAATCACATTGCACACTTTATGTAACATGTAAGTCATGTAAAATATTTCAGTGTGTATTCCTTAGCTTCTGCCATTTTTATAAAAATCACCTACAAGTTTCTTAAACTATGGATCAGGACCTAAAATGGCTCATGCATGTGTGAGCTGGGTCCCGAAATAAGCCTTCAGTCCACTAGGATATGCTAGGCTGTGTATGCAACGGGTCCCGAACAGGTACTAAATTTCTAATTTGGGTCCCGATATTAAAAAGCTAAAGAGGCAGTGCTGAGAGGTATGAGAAAATGAACCATGCTGATATCTTATTATGGACTCAGTCAAAAAACAAAACAAAAGCTGAACAGTATCGGGTTTCCAAAAATATGTGTTTGTCATACTGAAGTGTGCGGGTGCAGGTCCCCTAAATGACTCCCTTTGCATTCTGACCCAGGACACGGCCGAGCGGAGGCCTAATGGAACCTGCCAGTCTCCCGCTCCAGTCCCCGCAAGGTGAGTGCTGTTCGGCGCGAGACGCCGCCGCCCTCAGACCCCGCGACCGCCGCACTACGCCAGCGTCCCGCACGGCCTCCTGACCCGAGAGCTGCCCGTCGCCGGGGCACAAAACAGGAAATGCTCGGCCAGAAGCCGCGGGGGCGAGGGTTTCCTCTGGAAAGAGCCAATGAGCGCAGCCCGGGCCCATGCCGCCCGCGGGGGACCCGGCTCCTCCCGCCACGGCCCGGCACGCAGCGGAGGTTCCCACAGGGGCCCACGTCCTGTTTGTAAACAGCGCGGAGGCCCCAGATCCGGCCCCGGGCTTTGATGAGATAGGACGCGACCTGTCGGGATTCGGTTCACATCCCAGACCCGTCCTTTCCTGGCCCCCCTGCGCCGCACATGGCCAGAGCCCCGCTCCGCGGAGCGGTCACAAGCGGGGCGCTTCCTGCCTTCAAACGCCGCCCGAGTGTGAGAACGTCCCGCGCGGGCTTTGAGAACAAAACAAACAAAAAAAAAAACCCCAACCAAAGACGTCATCGGCCGAAGGCCCCGAGTCAACAGAAGTGTTTGCTCAGGAATCAACTTTTAAAGGGGATGGAGGGAAAGAAAAAGAGCCTAAATCACGGTGATTGAAAACCTCCTTCTGTAGGGCTGCATAAAGAGCCTTCGGGGGAGGGGGGGGGGGGGGGGGGGGAGGGGGGAGGGGGGGGATCCTAAAATAAGAGCTAAAGGAAGCCTGACCGAGCTCAGTAATGACGATGAGTAAACGCAGCCTCTCTCTCCCCCCTCCTCCTCCTCCTCCTCCTCCTCCTCTTCCTCCTCATCACTAGATTGCTCTCTCCGGGTCCTCACATGGTTGCCATTACTGGCAGTGATCCTTCTCCGAGGCGCAGGTGGCTCCGTACTGCAGGCGCATTACAGCAGCCCCCCCCCCCCCCCCCCCCCCCTTTAGCCACACACACTCCAAACTTCCACAATGTCAACACGGTGGAACGGACTTACGGAGATTGTGAAAATACCATTAAATTAAAATTATTTCAATGTGGGCCCAGGATACGGTTGGGGAGGAAGGGGGGGGAAGGGGTGCTAACATGTATTATTTGAGAGCTGTTCGCATTTCTCAAAAAAAAACCCAAAAAAAACCAAACAAAAACACGCCTGTGTCCTTGGAAGATAAATGCTACACAGAGTCTTGAGGGCTCGCTGGAGATGAAGGCGACCCGGTTGTCCTCGCTGCTGTTCTCGGGTTTTCTTGGACGTTTGAATATTTAAAAAAGCCTCGCCGGCGGGCCGCTTCAGCGTCCCGTTGCAGCGCTGCCCAGGCGCTGTTTCACCGCCGCGCTCAGAACGTTCCGGAAGCGCGCCGTGCCGTGCTGGCGGTAATCGCACCGCGGCCGCGGCCACACGCAGACAGGCGGGCGCAGCGCCGCGGGAGCGAGGGCTTCTGAACGAGCGCGTCCTGGGCGGTTCAGCCGGAGAACACAAAAAGCGCTTTTGTGCTGTTTCACACGCGGCCGTCTGTCACGCACACGCTGTCAGATCCGTATTACCTTTTATTAAACGGCTTACTGCACGGACTTCACAGCAAACCGCCGGTAGGAGTACAGCGCTTTTTTTTGTTGCCAAAATTACAGCTTTGCCGCAGCAGCACCGTGCTATTTGGACACGTTTCACCAGAACAAGAACAGACAAGGGATTTGGAAAGGATACAGAATTTCTTCATTAGAGTTGGCCTATATTGTCTTGGCTTTTTTGAAAGGTTTTTTTTTTTTTTTTAAAGAAGATGACTGAGTGAAGTGTAACATCAGTGGCAGTGTTTTTAGCAGCAGAGAGGCAGGCTTATCGTGCTGCTATGAAAGAGCTGTTGTGATGTGCTGAGAGCTGATGTGAGTGTCCCCCCCCCCCCCCCCCCCCCCCCCCCACTGCCAGGCTGGGACATGCCCCCCCCCCCCATGATGAATTTGTCATCCATGTCCAGTCATCTGCCTCCGGACTGCCACTGAGTGGGGCAACAGAACTCCCCTTTTACCCCCGGCACTGCTCTTAAAAGGGCCTGAATCTGCTCCATGCTACACTGCTGCACTGTGTGGCAGAGAGAACTATTTTATAAATTCTTATTTCATAACACTAGATGCCTTATCAAACGCCGTATCTTCCATTAATTGTACCATTTAAATTTTAAACAAAGAATTTGGTTAGAAGTTAGAAATAATAATATCTAGTGGTGAAACAGATGTAGTACACACTACATACACCCTTTAGCTGTTCTAAATGTGAAATCTGCCTTCTTTGAAACAGCCTGACAAAGCCCCTATAACAACAAGCTGTTAGCTGAAATGTAAAACATGATCTGTGCAACACTGACCAGTCAGAAGTCCTAACTGGGATAAAAGCTCCTCGAGAGCGCACACAAACGGACACAGTCATATTTTAACGGCTCCGTGACTTTGGCTCGACTGCACGTACCCCACTGTCCACTGTCTCCGTGAGGGGTTTATCGAAGGGCCAATCACAGGGCACCCCTGGGTTGTTTTGGAAAAGCACTAGAGGAATCCCTTGTGTGTGTGTGTGTGTGTGTGCGTGTGTGTCCTAAGGTAACATTTTAGGCCACTTTCTGCATTTTAATGAAAACGTTTCAAATTTAAACGAGTCAGAGGTCAACTCACAAAGTCTCCAGACTCTGGAGCCCATCAAAGCTTTTCTTTCCCAGGGAACGGATCCTATTGTTATGGAGATGTCTGCGGAGGAACACGGAGAAAACAGTCAGAGAGACACAATGCCCCCAGAGGGCCCAGGCCGCCGCTCCTGATTGGCTGAGAGAAGAGAAAAGAGAGAGAGAGAGAGAGAGTGTGTGTGTGTGAGTGACAGTGAGTGAGGGAGAGAGTTTGAGAGAGAGCGAGAGCACGAGAGAGGGAGAAGGAGAGGGAGAGAGAGAGAGAGAGAGAGAGTGACAGTGAGTGAGGGAGAGAGCGAGAGAGAGCGAGAGCACAAGAGAGAGGGAGAAAGAGAGGGAGAGGGAGAGAGAGAGAGAGTGACAGTGAGTGAGGGAGAGAGTAATAGAGAGAGCGAGAGCGAGTGAGAGCTTGGGCATGCTTGTTACATACAAATCAGCCCCACTGTACAGGACATGTCCACATCAGAACAACTTTAAAAAGAACTTGGAAAAAAAAACACTTTTTCCCACTGCACACACTATGGACAGTCTGGTGAGAAGGATTTTCAACTGAACACTTGGCCATTGTTGACACAGCCCCTGCATAATCATATTAACATAGATTAGAATAGGCTCAATGGCACAAATTGAGCCCTGTATAACACACTGGCAGAAAAGCTTCTGAAAATATTCTTTGTTTCGTTAATGAATAGAATCTAAAACCACAGTCCAGCAATTGGCTGAAAATAAATTCAGGCAATTGATGTGTGCTAACAGAAGAGCTAAATTCATGTCTAGAAGAGTTCCGATAGACTGTGTGAAGTGTACTGCTCTCCTGGCACTAAAGCTGCATTTAACTAGCACCAGTAACCGGACTGACCCTATAGCTGCATTTAACCAGCACCAGTAACAGGACTGACCCTATAGCTGCATTTAACCAGCACCAGTAACAGGACTGACCCTTTAGCTGCATTTAACCAGCACCAGTAACCGGACTGACCCTATAGCTGCATTTAACTAGCACCAGTAACAGGACTGACCCTATAGCTGCATTTAACCAGCACCAGTAACAGGACTGACCCTTTAGCTGCATTTAACCAGCACCAGTAACCGGACTGACCCTATAGCTGCATTTAACCAGCACCAGTAACCGGACTGACCCTATAGCTGCATTTAACTAGCACCAGTAACCGGACTGACCCTATAGCTGCATTTAACCAGCACCAATAACCGGACTGACCCTATAGCTGCATTTAACCAGCGCCAGTAACCGGACTGACCCTATAGCTGCATTTAACCAGCACCAGTAACCGGACTGACCCTATAGCTGCGTTTAACCAGCACCAGTAACCGGACTGGCCCTATAGCTGCATTTAACCAGCACCAGTAACCGGACTGGCCCTATAGCTGCATTTAACCAGCACCAGTAACCGGACTGACCCTATAGCTGCGTTTAACCAGCACCAGTAACAGGACTGACCCTGTAGCTGCATTTAACCAGCACCAGTAACAGGACTGACCCTATAGCTGCATTTAACCAGCACCAGTAACCGGACTGACCCTATAGCTGCATTTAACCAGCACCAGTAACCGGACTGACCCTATAGCTGCATTTAACCAGCACCAGTAACAGGACTGACCCTATAGCTGCATTTAACTAGCACCAGTAACAGGACTGACCCTATAGCTGCATTTAACCAGCAGCAGTAACAGGACTGACCCTATAGCTGCATTTAACCAGCACCAGTAACAGGACTGGCCCTATAGCTGCATTTAACCAGCACCAGTAACAGGACTGGCCCTATAGCTGCATTTAACCAGCACCAGTAACCGGACTGACCCTATAGCTGCATTTAACTAGCACCAGTAACCGGACTGACCCTATAGCTGCATTTAACTAGCACCAGTAACAGGACT